>CM033470.1:105942455-106080956 GCA_019447015.1 Hymenochirus boettgeri | reverse complement strand
TGGCTATTTGGCACCTGGACCACCTGCTATCAACATTAAGTGATTTGTACATTTGTCATTACATAATCAGGACTTGGGATACGGTTCATGTGAAGGGTTCGTGGCATAGGCACCCAAACCATTAGAGTTAAGGAGTTTGTTTTATGTATAAAACTAATACCCGTACAATAGAAATGTATATGGTTTAGTGTGAGGGGTGTGAGCACCTTTTTACTCTAATCATTTATTTAAACTACTACCCTCCCCTTTAGTAGAGGAAAAAATATTAGGTTGTTTTGAAAGAGGTTAATTAAGCTACGTGTAGAATGATTAAAAGTTATGAACACTATTATAAGGCTAGGAATGTTTACCCTGGTTTTGCCTGAGATAGTTATTCAATCTTTCTATTTTCTATCTTCTTTATCCCCTTTATCTCTTAAGTGGAATATGTTAAAAATCAACCTAGCCTAGCCTAAGGCTATGTGCCTTACCTACAGTTCTTCAATAAACCCCCTCTTCCCCTCACTTCTCTCCTCCATAGCTGCATAGTACCAGGGTGATGGCATAAATCAGGAAGTCCTCACCCTGGGTACTTTACCTACCAAATGCGAAACTAAATTAAAGTCGCTTTGGTGATATACCTCCGCTCCTCCTCTCTTCCCCTGCAAGTGACAGAATGCAATACAGCCAATGGGACACACACACTCTGTTAGGAGGTATGTCTTCCTAAGGGCTGCACTACAGATGGTCACTGAGAGTGGAAGAGGGGAGGGACGAAGCAGAGCACTGAAGAAGACTTTAATGCATTTGTTAGGGAAGTACCCAGAGTGAGCACTTAGCAATTTATTACCTTACCCTGGGTACTATGCAGCTATTGATCAGGGAGATGAGTATAATTGTCCTTAAAACAGGGTCAACCATTCTGTATCATTATTAGTATCATTATTAGAAACAAATATCTCAAGTTAAATAAGTGTTTTCCCAAAACACAGAAATTTGGAGTATTTTAAAGGATATATCCAGTGGTTGGAACCACTTTTTGCTCTTCCTTTTTATTGACGAACGGAGGGTGAAACACAGCTCCTTTAACCCCTGTCTCCAATAAAAAGAATAGCAAAAAGTGCTTTAACCACTGGAGATACCTTTTAATGTCTCCTGTGGTCATATATTTTGGAATCTTCACTTGGCATCCTTACAAGGATAATTGAAGGTTATGCTACAAACTTATTTTTGCAGGATGGTTAAAAAACAAACATTTGTTACAATCATCAATAGAACATGTTATCTCAATAAATCTTGACTTGAACAAGAAGACTTGTAGTGAGCTTGTACAATCTCACTGAGGTTTGTTTACTTTGTGTTAGAGGCACCCCCCCAGTGTGTACATAATCTACTGTACATTAGCATTTGTTCTACTTGTCATGTTATTTATCTGGATATATGGTAGGAACTATGCACAGTTTTACCCTGTAATTTAGAACATGTGCACAAATGTTGTTTGAAAATGATTTTGAAGTGGAGGAAGATGGAGAACAGATCCAAATTTGGATGTCTGACAATGTTGGGATAGTATAGTATAGTATCTGAGGTTGAACAAAGACACACGTCCATCCAGTCCAACCCATCTAGCATATCCTCATTTCCTGCCTAACTGTTGATCCAGAGGAAGGCAAAAAACCCACCAAATTTATGAAGGGGAAAAAATTCTTCCTGACTCCGTGCAATCGGAATTTCCCTGGATAAACTCTACTTTATGTATCAATACCATAACTTGCAACACATTCCTTTGTTTGCAGAAACTCATCCAGCTTTTTTTTTGAACTGACCAATGAACCTGCCATTACAACGTCCACTGGAAGACAGTTCCATAGCTTTACCGTTCTCACAGGAAAAACCCTTTCCGAGCTTGAAGCCTAACCTTTTTTCTTCAGTCTTAGGGATGTCCTCGTGTCCTTTGACATGTTCTTTGGTGAACAATGCCCCAGATAGTTTTATGTATGGCCCGTTAATGTATTTTACACAGTAATCATATCCCACGCAAGCGCCTTTTCTCCAGCGTACATATTGTAACTTTTCCAGTCTCTCTTCATATTCAAGCTCCCCCAATCCCCTATTATTTAGTGTTGCCCTTCTCTGAACCCTTTCCATTTCAAAGATGTCTTTTTTTGTCCAATTCCAATTGCACTGCATATTCCAATGAGGCCTTACCAATGCTTTGTAAAGAGGGAGAATTACATTTTCCTCCCTTGAATCCATACCTCTCTTTATACAAGACAATACCATGCTGGCTCTGGCTGTTGCCGCCTGCGCACTGCTTGCTACCTTTAAGTTTGTTTCCACCAAAACTCCAAGATCCCTTTCCAACAGGGATTCACTTAACACAAGCCATTTATAGTATAAGTAGCACAAGTATTTTTAAGTCCAAAATGCATCCTACACATTTATCAACATTGAATTTCATCTGCCACTTACCAGCCCAATGTGATAATCTACCTAGATCCCCTTGTGCAACGATTGCACTCCTCTGAAGTTTTTAATGGTCGACAAAGTTTTGTGTCGTCAGCAACACGAAACCTTGCTGACAATACCCACTTCCAATCAAATAATAAAAATTTAATAGAAGCGGCCCCACCCAGAACCCTGTGGCACCCCACTTAGCACTTTAGTCCATAATGATGAAGCCCCATTTACAACACTCTCTGCATCCTAGGATAAATAGATGTATGGGATGTCTGAGAAGAATGCCCATATCCAAGGATGGGTAGGAGGGTTGGAATGGGAATAAGATGGGGATGGTGTATTTGAGTAGGAAAGGAAGAGGTATGGGAAGCGGGGTTTGGATGGGGGATAGAGGATGTTGGAAGGAGTGTTGGTGGGGATAGGAGGAGGTATGGGAAGGGGGTTGTATGAAGAATAGGAGAGGTATGGAAAGGGGGGTGGGGGAGGGGAGGAGGTATGGGAAGGGGGGTGGGGATAGGAGTGGGTAGGGGAAGGGAGTTGGATGGGGGATAGGAGGGGGTATGGGAAAGAGTTTGGAAGGGGGTAGGAAGAGGTATGTGAAGGTGGGTTGGATGAATGACCATGGATTATGAGTGTGATCTGATTATGTGAAGATAACAGCCTTGTGTCAATCCAATGGTTGACTATAGTAATTAGGTAAGATGGTGTTTTTGAACAAACATTTTCAGGAGTGTAAGGAGTAGATTTAAAGATACATTGACATTGTTGTTGAGTTGGATAATACACTTAGAGATGCAAGTTCATGGTGAACTACTTGCATTATCTCTATTTTAACTTTTAAAAACCTTAGCAGGTGGCAAGAGCGCAAGTCTGCCAGCAGTGATTTAACAATGGTGTATATTATGTGTTTTCGTGTGTTGTTTTATGCAACTTTTAAGTACTGTGAGGTTGTCCTCGGAATTTTCGGGTGTGTGATTTTGACAGAAGCCAATACAGCCAATGGGAACACACACTCTGTTAGGAGGATGTCTTCCACGGGCTGCACTACAGATGTCACTGAGAGTGGAAGAGGGAGGGACGAAGCAGAGCATGAAGAGACTTAATGCATTTGTTAGGGAACGTCCCAGAGTGAGCACTTAGCAATTATTACCTTACCTGGGTACTATGCAGCTATTGATCGATCAGGGAGAAGGTGAGTATAATTGTCCTTTAACAGGGATCAAACATTCTGTATCATTATTAGTATCATTATTAGAAACAAATATCTCAAGTTAAATAAGTGTTTTCCCAAAACACAAGAAATTTGGAGTATTTTAAAGGATATATCCAGTGGTTGGAACCACTTATTCTGTCACTTTGCAGGGGAAGAGGGAGGAGCGGAGTGTATCACCAAAGCAGACTTTAATTAGTTTCGCATTTGGTAGGTAAAGTACCCAGGGTGAGGACTTCCTGATTTATGCCATCACCTGGATACTATGCAGCTATGGAGGAAGAGGAAGTGAGGGGAAGGGGGTTTTATTGAAGAACTGTAGGTAAGACACATAGCCTTAGGCTAGGCTAGGTTGATTTTAACATATTCCACTTAAAAGATAAAAGGGATAAAGAAGATAGAAAATAGAAAGATTGAATAACTATCTCAGGCAAACCAAGGGTAAACATTCCTACGTTATAATAGTTTCATAACTTTTAATCATTCTACACGTAGCTTTAATTAACCTCTTTCAAACCACCTAATATTTTTCCTCTACTAAAGGGAGGGTGTTAAATAAATGATTAGAAGTAAAAGGTGCTCACACCCCTCACACTAAACCATTACATTTCTATTGTACGGTATTAGTTTTATAATATAAACAAACTCCTATAATCTAATGGTTGGGTGCCTATGCCACGAACCCTTCACATGACACGTATCCCAAGTCTGATTATGTACTTGACAAATGTACAAATCAACTTAATGTTGATAGCAGGGGTCCGGGTGCAATAGCCCCAGGCCCATCGCTGACCAAAATTGTGCAAGAAAGGAAAGTATATATGGAGAGGTGAACTACCGGACCACACAAGAACTCTCTCTTAAAATCAAAAGGTCTTTATTCCTTAACAAAACAGTCCTTATCATAAGCAAGAGGAAGACAAACACTGAACATGGTATTGCATAAATATATATGGTAGAGCAACGTCATCTGATACATGAACGAAACACACCCATAAAGGGCCTAAACATACAATTATAAATGAATAGGGTAAAAGAATTAGACATGTATGCAGGCAATGAAGGGTAATCACCTGCACTGCAGTTCAAATAGATACCTTTGGTGTAAGGAAGAAGGGTTTGGGTTTAAAGAGAACTGGGGAGACTTTGCTGTCGGCTACATGCTCTTTAGTAGGGATGGGTTGCACCCTTACTGATGGCGGTGCAGCTGTTATAGGGGAGAAGATGGCTAGAGGGTAGGAGGAGATTTTAAACTAGGTTTGGGGGGGAGGGTATTAGCAGTCTCACTGGGATAGATAGCCCAGGAGGAAGCGAAAAGCAGAGTGTAGATAGGCCAGTGGTGGGTGAAAAGGAATTATAATCTGAAATGTATGAATGCAAATGCGAGAAGCCTGGCTGACAAAATGGGTGAATTGGAAATTATGGCGTTGAATGAAAAGTATGACGTAATAGGTATAGCAGAAAAGTGGTTTAACAATTCTCACGACTGGTCTGTAAGTTTAGGGATTACACCTTGTTTAGGCAGGACAGCAACAAGGAAAGGGGGAGGAGTATGTGTTTATTTTAAAAAGAATTGAAGCCAATTTAAAAGAAGAGAAACTGGTTGATAGGATGTTAAAGTAGAGGCAATATGGGGGAATTAGGCACAGGAAAGGGGTAAGTCATTGTTGATTTGGTCTGCTAGCAGAGAGGTGAGTCAGCTTCATATGCAGTTGGCAAGGGCTGCACGTTTGGGGAGTGTGCTCATTATGGGGGACTTTAATTACCTGAATTAATTGGTGTAGTGGAACGGCCATAAGAAAAAGGTGAGACTCCCTGAATTTGGCAGGATAATTTTCTCTCACAGATGGTGACGTTCCTACTAGAAAAGGAGCTCTGTTGGATCTGGTAATATCTAACTCGTAGAGCGCATTATAGATATAAAGGTAACTGGAGGCTTAGGGAATAGTGACCATGAATAGTGTCATTGGACTATGCTATCGAAAGGAAAGTGCGCTGGTTAACAAAGACTTTTAATTTCGGCAATTTTTTCCAGGTTAAAAGTGTTAGAATGTCAACTGGGATAATGTATTATCAGGTACAGGTACTGAACAGAAGTGGACTGTGTTTAAAGGGCATGTCCCCCCCAAAACTATAATTTCCCCCACAACTGGCCCCACTCTGTAGTGTTAAAAAAAATCCTTACCTTACATCCCAGCTCTAAATAGTTCTCCTGTAAAGTCCCTCCAAAGTCCAGAAAACTGACTAACAGGGGAAATTGTTCCGCCTCTGAGCTGTCTCTCAGAGGTTTTTGGCTTGCTCAGAGCAGCCCTTCACTTTCCTCCCCCCCTCCCATTTTGCTCTCCTTCCCTGGTGAAAAAACCCTTAGGCAGAGTAGGGCTATTTCCCCCAGCCCCAACCATCTAGTATATTTTCTAAAAAACTTCCCCACACTCTACCTACCTCCTACTCCCCTGGCGTTCTGTGCAGCCGGAAGCCGTGCCCGTGACGGGTCGCGGCTGCCGGTGGCCCCCTGCTTGCAGTTTCTTGCAAGCAGAAGGCCAGGCAGTGCGGCGGAGGGAGAGAGAAGATAAGATAAGATCGTGGGAGTTTCTGGAAAATATATTATAGCAGTTGGGGTTGGGGGAACTAGCCCTACTATGTGGTAAAAATTACAAAAAGGGGGGACATGCCCTTTAAGAGGATTTTAAGCCAGTTCACATCTAAATTATACCCTTGGGAAATAATTGTAAAAAAAAAAATCTGCGCCCATGTGGCTGAATTCTGATAAATGGAAAGGAAGAAAAAGGCAAATTTAAAAAAAAAAAGGCAATCAAACTAGTCTAAAATTAATATAAGTTAGGATAGCTGACAAAGCATCACTAAGCCTACATTTTTAAAAAAAGTATAATAATAGTAAGAGAGGAGGGGGATAAAGTTAGTTACGGAGGATGGTGAAAGCAAATGTCTTGAATATTTTTTTTCCCTCTGTATACACGTAGATATCAAGTACAGATATCTAGAGTATAGTAGCAATAATGGTACAAAAGTCCAGTGCACTTTGGTTAACCAAGATGGTACAGAAAAGAACTAAATAAGGTTAATATTAATAAATCTTGGACCGGATAAAGGACATCCTTGGGTATTTAGGGAGCTAAGTTCAGCTTTATCTAGGCCATTGTTTCTTATTTTGCAGATTCCCTCATGCCCAGAGGTGTGCCTCTGGATTGGAGAAAGGCTGCGTTATTCCATATCAAAAAGGGTAGTCATTTCAGGCGGGTAATTATAGGCCTGTAAGTTTATAATTCAGTGGTGGGAAAGATACTGGAAAGTTTAATAAGGGAACATGCTTAGTATGTTTCAAGGACTGACATTAAGTAGTAACCAGTATGGATTTAGGAGGAATAGATCTGTCAAACTAACTTGCTTGATTTTATGAGGAAGTAAGAGAAATTAGACTCTGGCATAGCTAGTAGTTACTTGATTTTGCAAAGGCTTTTGATACGTCCCCATAGGGCGGACTAATGTATAGTTAAGGTGTCTGTGTCTGGTAGGCACAATTTGTGCATGGATAGAAAAATTGGTTAATGAATAGGATGCAGAGAGTAGTTGTTAATGGGGCTTCATCATATGGACTAAAGTGCTAAGTGGTGTGCCACAGGGTTCTGTGTTGGGATTGCTTCTATTTAATCTATTTATTAATGATTCGAAAGTGGGTATTGTTAGCAAGGTTTCTGTGTTTGCTGATGACACAAAACTTTGTTGACCACTAAAAATATTTCAGGGCTCATTCACACTAAATCAGTTTGTATTCGTTCTTCAAACGCAGGTGCGTTTAAAAAAATGGACAGACAGTAAAACCCCATAGGATTTCATAATATCATTCACACCTGCTGCGTTATAATGCATTCCGTTCCATTCCGTATTAAAAAACGCACTGCATGCGCATTTCTGTCTGTTTTTTCATGCATTTCTATTAGAAATCTATGGAATACACATTGTGGAAAAATGGATACAAATGTATGAAAAAAATGGATACAAACTGACAGAAACACTGCTGTGCATTTCTGTCCGTTTCTAGTGTGAACGAGCCTCAGAGGAGGATTTGCAATGTTGCAGGGGATCTAGATAGATTGTCACATTGGGTGCTAAGTGGCAGATGAGATTCAATGTTGATAAATGTAAGGTGATGCATTTTGGACTTAAAAATTTCGCGCTCTGTGTTAAGTGAATCCCGTTGAAAAGGAATCTTGGAGTTTTGGTGGATAACAAAGGAACAAAGGAAGGAAGCAAGCAGTGCCAGGCGACAACAGCCAGAGCCAGCATGGTTTGTCTTGTATAAAGAGAGGTATGGTAAGGCCTAATTTGGATATATGCAGTGCAATTTGGAATTCTGTGTACAAAAAGGAATATGAAGAGAGACTGGAAATGTTACAATATGTACGCTGGAGAAAAAGGCGCTTGCGTGGGGATATGATTACTGTGTATAAATACATTAATGGGCCATTACAATAAACTTCTGGGATTGTTCACCAATAGAGATGTCCGAACTTCGAAAAATCCGGTCCGCGCGAGGATCCGCGGATTTTCGAAAAAATCCGTAAATTCGAAAATCCGCGAGCGACACGTTAAAACGTATTAAAATGAAAGTCGGCAAAATCGCATTTAAAAGTGGTTAAATAGCCTGGTAATGTTAACTTAATCACTCAGGGACCTGGGTAATGTCAGTAGAAACACGTATCAATGCCTTACAATAAGCCTAAAAATACAGCCGCTAGCGAGAACAGTATTTTTCGAAAATACGAGGATTTCCGTAAAACGAGGGATCTCCGTAAAAACGAGGATTTCCGTAAAGTCCGCGCGATCTCCGTAAAAACGAGGATTTCCGTAAGTCCGCGAAATCCGTAAAAACGAGATTTCGTATTTAAAACGAGGATTTCCGTAAAAACGAGGATTTTCGTAAAAACGAGGGGACACCGGAAATTCTGCCTATCAAATGCCAGTGCTGCAAGGCATATATTGCCCTGAACTAACCTCCTTGCTCAGGGGGTATTGATGTTCCCCCCTGGCACCATTCATGTGCGGCGCCGGAGGAGCAGAATAATGGAGGGGTACAGCGCCGCATCCTGGACGCTTCGGATACCAGACCACTGTCTCTACTCCCCAGAGACAGTGGTCAGACTGTCAAGAGGCAGAGGCCTCAATATGTGGCTGCCGTTCGGGCAAAATGATAGAAGGCAAGTATACTTTTAATTATATTACTGTATTATAAACGTAGTAAAATATTTTTATTCACTTCTGACAAAATAACTTATATATTATATGTTTTAAAAACATCAATAATCCTTAAATTGGTTAGAGGAGAGAGAGAATCCAAGTTCTTGTATTTCTCATTCACTGGTTATTATTACATTATATTATTCTTGTATTATTCAATATCAGCCCTATTAAAGGTAAGTAAAGTCAAAAAATAAATCAAGGAAAAGTGACTTTATTTAACATAAACACCTATAAATTTAAAAATGATACCACACATAGACACACTTGGTGGCCCACCCTTCCATTTCCATGGCAGCCTATTTAAAGGCTAAGTAAAGTTAAAATGAAATGATCATTAAAAATTGATTTCTTTTTATCTTTATAAATGCACACTGATACCCACACATAGACACAGTTAAACACACTTTAATGGCCCACCCTTTTAGTACATGGCCAGCCCTATTTGAAGGGAAAGTAAGTCAAAAATAAAATGTTGATCAATTATTAAAAATTGATTTCATACATCCAAATTAAAAAATGTTGTGTTACCCACAAAATCTATACAGATACAAGTAACACAGCTACTGATGTCCCCTACACCCAACCAACTTTTCCCTTCCGTGGCTACAATACACACAATAAAAATATAAGTACTTAGCCAGAATAAGGATGAAATCATTGCCATAGAAATATGATTGACTTTTAAAGAAACTAAATATGCCTTATTTAATCTGTATTTTCAAGCAGAATTCAAGTATATAATTAAATATTCCTTTAGATATATCATTCATTATGTATTTTTTTATTTAATTTGCAGGGGAATCTTCCTCGGATACCCCACCCCCCACCACCGTCCCCGCCAGAGGGAAGATGTAAGTGCAGCCTATTGAAAAAAAAAAAATTTTTAAATCTTTCATTTGTCCAGGCCACATTACAGCGCACACGAGCCCTCAGAAACAAGCGCGTGTTTCCGGCTGTGCTCATGGGTATTGCCAGTGTGAGTGCAGTACGATAGCATAATTGTGCCAAAAAATTGAAGGATCACATTAATGTTTGCCACACTATTGGCGCTTTTTAACACACGTTGATATGTCCAAGCCCTTATCCAAATGTTTGCGTAATTTGACAAACTTATTCACGAGAATAGTTTTAGTAAATGTATTTGAAACATTTAATGACAGTGGAGAGTTAAAAAAACTTCTTTTTTTTTTAGACACTACCACCAACTAGCCTCAGGCTACGGGCAGCCCATTGCCGCCTCCGGGCAGTCCCTTGCCCCCTCCGGGCTGCACCATCGCCCCCACGGGCAGTCCACCGCCCCAAGAAGAGGAGGAACCGGGGACCAGCAAGCACGTAAGTGCATCCTAAGCAATTTTTTAATCTTTTTATTGACCTTGATTGTCAGCCAAATAATTAGTGAAATTATCAGATAATAATTGATTTTATATTCATGATAAAAAATTTTCGAAATAAAAAAAGGAAACAAATCTATTATTTGGCTTGAGAGACAGAGCTTCTCATTTTTCATCCCATTTATTGTCCCCAACTCCATTGTTTGGGCTGTATCTTGTCCCTCAGTTTTTAAGCTTAAGTCACGACAGTAGGTCCAAACGTCCAAAATTATCCAAGAAATGTTCACTACATAGCCTTTTAGGAAATGTCTTATAATATATACTAATGGATTGGACGGTGATTGTTGAACATAAAACATTTTTTTTTCTAGAAGCAGGACCAGCCTCTACAGGCCCTCCCACCCTCTCCACCCCCTCCACCCTCTTTCCAGCCCTCCCAGGTCCTCCACCCTCTCCAGCCCCTCCAGCAACTCCTGCCTCTCCAGTCACTCTGGCGGCCATGCTGAGGAATCGTAAGTGTAATCATATCTACGTTAATGAAATGTTATATACAACGACATATTAATATCTGTATTTTCCCAGTGTAAAATCCACGCTACATGATGCAACATTGGGGGTCTGTGGGTTTACACATGCTTTTATGGGGGCTGCACCACTTCCAAAAAATTTGTCATGTAGCACAGTCCTAGTAGATACAAAACCCAAGAATGTTCGATGATACAATTTCGCAAATAAACGTACATGTTTTGAAGCCAGCATCCTCCTATGCTGTTTATCAGTGATCCCCCCAATGCAACAATACATGCGCTTTACAGTGGACAGTTCAGTGCTAATATATAATTTTAAGAAAAAAGAGCAGTATTTATCCAATCCCAATACCTACTGAATACTGCCCATTCAGCAATCAGCTTTGTCTGTGTAAAATAAATGCAACGGAACTACATGACTTCCTGTTGCAGGACCCCCTAATAGGGACCTTATGGATCTGCCCTTGGACCCAGCGCCCATGGGTTGATCAGTTGACTACAGTGAGATTGAGCATGGTAAACCCATTCCAACAAGCCCACTCAGTAGAAATCACTGTTACCATAACTAGGGTATGCTATATAAACTAAGAATTTTAGAAATAATGATCATCTTATACGTGAGCTTTCCTTTTTCACATACCGCAACAAGTAAGCATTGCGAGTACCATGTACTGTGTAACGTAGTTAGTCAGGGCAAAATTGCATCATACCAGCATGGCTTAGGAAATGTGCTCGAACATCTCTCATTCTTATCAATATCTTCACTCCCAAGAACTACAGAGCATGCGGCGGGAGATGCGCCACATGGTGCGGTGCCTGGACCGCCCCTGGACCGCCCGCCTGACCCGGATGGAGAGGAGGGCACCCAACAGTAACCCCCTTTTTTTTGTTTGTTCTTTATTTTCTGTAAAATAGTTTTTTTTTTTAAATTTCATTTATATATTAAAACGTTCTGAAAAAAAAAATGTTTTTGGGCTTATTTTTCGATATATCAAATCATTCAGATTAGATTCATAATCAATTTATTTGAAAAATTAAATACACATATTATTACGTAGCTATATGTCTGGTCTTATAATGTTATACCTTACATTAATGCCATTATACACACCACAGTGGCCACATTCCCCAGTATAGAGTTTGCAACAACAAGGCAAGAAGGCGATGGGTGGGGTGGTACTGGTTACATAATGTCACTGCGGTTTGCCACCCTGTGTGGTGGGGCCAGGCAGGCTTGGCCCCACTGGGCATACCCCCGCACCCCATTGGCCTACTCTCCCTCAAGATAGCCATCATGCTAGGGGAAAGCAGGGACGGTGAAAGGGTAATGCTTCGTGGAACAGCAGCATTGGTTCAGCAGGACCACTGCAGTTTGCCAACCATTGTTGAAGAGCCAGGGCAAGCTTGGCCCACGGACATTACCCCTAACCCCATTGGCTATCTCACTCAAGATATGCATCATGCTACGGGAAAGCAGGTGAAGGAGGTAAGGCTTGTAGGAACAAGCCAGCATTGAGTTAACAGGAGGCACACTGCAGTTTGCCACCATTGTTGGGTGGCCAGGCAGAGCTTGGGGACCCACTGGACTAGCCCCTCACCCCATTGGCTACTCTCCCTCAGAGTATGATCGTGCAAGGGAAAGCAGGTGAAAGGGTACAGGCTCGTAGGAAACAGCCAACATGAGTTACAGCAGGCACAACTGAGTTTGCACACATGTTGAGAGCCAAGGCAGGATGGCCCCACTGGACATAACCCCAACACCCAATTGGCTACATCTCCCTAGAGTATGATCGTTGCAAGGGAAAGCGGAGGTGAAAGGGAAGGCTTCGTAGGAACAAGCACCATTGAGTTACAGCAGGCACACTGCGTTTGCCACCATTGTTGAAGAGCCAGGGCGGCCTGCTCCCACTGGACATGGAGGACTGCCTCTCGGGCCAGGCAGGATTGACCCCCCAGAGCTGAGAAACAGTGTGACACAGGTAAGCTGTTGCGGCGGTTGAGAGATGGTCAGGTAGGCTGACCACCACAAAGGTGCCCTCAGGGATAGGAGAGAGAACGAAGATCACATATGGAGTATGCTCTGGGCCAGGCAGGATTGACACCAGAGTGAAACACCCTTAGCCACAGAGTAGCTGTTGCGGCTGTATGAGATGGTCAGAGTAGGTGGAACCACAAAGGTGCTCAGGGAGAGGAGAACAGAAGATCACATAGAGCAGTACTGCTCTCTGGCCAGGCGGATAGACCCAGAGCTTGAAAACATTAGCCACAGAGTAGCTGTTGCGGCTGTATGAGATGGTCAGAGTAGGTTGACACCACAAAGGTGCCTCATGAGAGAGACGAACGAAGATAAAAATGGAGTTACTGTCTCGGGCCAGGCAAGGATTGACCCAGAGCTGAAAACATAGCCCAGAGTAGCGTTGGCGGCTGTATGAGATGGTCAGAGTAGGTGACACCACAACAGGTGGCGTCATGGAGAGAGAACTGAAGCTCAAATTATGGTAGTAATGCTCTCGGGCCCAAGTAGTGGATGCACCAATCTTAGAAAAATAGCACACGAGTGCGTTGTCGCTGAGCATTTGTGTATTTCATAACTGATGCAGTAGAGAAAGGTAGGGACCATATATGGCCCTGCCAATAAGAAAAAATTAGCCATTGCCAGCATAAGCTGGCATCAGCTAAGCCCTAGGTGGAAAATGAGGCGGGAAGAGCAGTTATGGGTGGCCAGGGGAGGGGGCCTTCAGTCACGGGCATCAGCATAGGGGTGTGTATTGAGATTGTGATCCCACGCCTCTTATCATTGATGAATGGTAAGGCGGTCCACATTCTCAGTGGAGAGACGGGTCCTCCTCTCCGACAAACCCTGCTGCGTGAAGGTCATCTCGAAAGAACCACTGGAGACGGCCAGTGAAAGGACCCGATGGCATTTAATGTGCCAACATCGGGCCAGATATCAAGCCTCGCCACCAGTAGTCCAGTGGATTCTCAGTCTTGATGTGGCACCACGGCCCTCTGGATCCGATGTAGTCGGGGACCTGGCGATATGAGGTGTTGAGCACACTGGTGGAGGTGCAGTGGATGGGCCCCATGGAACTGTGCGGAACACGAAAGTATGGTTGGCCGCGAGGCCGCCCTCCTAGTAGCGCTCCCTCCTGTCAGGAACTAGGGGGCCGTCGGCCATGTTGATCCCACATCAGGTGCTGTAGCTGCCAGCACCTGGGAAGGCAGAAACAGAGGCAAGTAGCAGTGTTGACTCATAGTGCGCATTCTACCTTCCCTCTGAGATGCGGGGATTAAAACTCCGACACTTTACCCTTATAGCGGGGATCTATAAGGGTGGGCCCACCCAGTACTGTCCTTCATCTTTGATGGCCTAATCCTGGGGTACTTGCGAAGGCATTGCAGCATCGAAAGAGCCCATGCCCGCAAAACTGCTTGCCGCCAGAGGGACCCCATGTCGCTGATTCACTGAGGACAAGTAGTGTCGGCATCAACACTTCCCACAACCACGAAGAATGTGGTACTTGGGAGGGTTGAGATTGATCCCCCTAGGGAATGCCCATTCCCCTTGGTCAGGTCACCCTAAATCCCCTCCATATCAGGACGGCTGCTCTGCACCCGTGATGTTTAGGGCGCGGAAAGACTTCCAAGGTGTGCGGCGCCTCCTCTTCCAGTGCCTGTGTCGACCAGCGAGGTGCCCCTGTCGAGGTATGCCCGCAGAGTCGTGCCTCAAGGAGAACACCAGTGGGATGGATCCGCAATGGTGGCATCATCGGGCTTACCATCCTGGTGGGCCTCCTCAAATGGCGAGCAAGGACGGCAATTGCACCAATCGAGCGAACGCGATCTCAATCAGCACTTCACTCGGCGGGGAAACATGCACAAACACCAGGTCCCCAGAGCCTTGATTTGCCTCGTACTGTACAAGTAGTCTATTGATGCGCGCCTCTTGCTGGAGAGCTACATCCGCATCATTAAGCTAGAGTTCAAGTGGGTGGGGGGGCTTCGTCGTGTACAAAATAGGCGGTTTCGCGGCAGACCATTTCTGCTGCTGAAACTCGGGCCAGACAGAGATTGGACCGTGCATGGACCGCCTGAAGTGAGCTGGACCACTCCTAGCCATCTAGAGTACCTCCTGGAGACCAGGGGGGTTTGAGTGAGGAAACCGCCTGGAGACCAGTGTTGAGAACGTGTGCAGGACAGGAACAGTTGACTCTGCCCATGCGAAGGGCAAGGACAGAATATTGGTGGCATTGTCACACACGACACTTGACTAATTGAGAAGTGTGGTGTGGGCAGCACACCTATCAACTGCCTGCAGTGTGCCACGCAACCAGGCCCGGTGTGGCTCCTATCGACGGGCACACAAGCGGCAACCACGCATGGCACCGTCTCGCTGGCACGAAGCATAGGCTCTGGGGGGGCACGGAGCTGTCCAGGAAAGGTCCACCGAGGATGACAGGAGGGGGGGGGCTGGAGACTGGAGTTGCACCAATGGTGGGTGGGGGTTGGTACCACCATCTCCCCCATTTGCGCTCCGTGCCGCGTCTTGCGGCTAGAGAGTGACCCATGGGCGGTAAATGACACATACGCCCCTGGCCGTGCTTGCTGGCACACGCGTCCTAGTTAATGGGGACACACTTGCCCACATTGGGGTCCAGGAAGCAGGATATATGCCCTGCAGATGGTAGTGCAGGGCTGGGTACTGCCATTATGGCCAAGTACTACGGCCGGGACCTGCCACATGTTGCGTGCGCCAATGCCACAAAAACTCCCTGAACGCTGCCACTGTCTACCAGGCTGAAGGTACGCAGCTGCACCGCAGAGTTGGCTAAGCCCGGAGTGAGACGATGGGCTTGGGGGTGACTGGGGACGTTTCTGCCTCCGCTCCAAACACTGGGGAAGAGAGACCTGCTTTTACTGACGCTCAGCAGCAGTGTCAAGAGGATCTTCTTAACACCGCGTGCTGGGGCCAAAGGCCTGCCTCTCTACCCTGAACTTCCACGAGAGGGAAGCAGCTGCTATGCGCGCCGCCGTGAGGGGGGGAGGAGGAACGGTGGACTACACTGAGGCACGAGGTAGGGAAGTGTGGTGTGCCTGCACGTCCTTCCGCTGCATTTCCTACCGGCAAATGGTGCAGCAATATTATGCATCCTCATAGCAGGACCGGCCCCCCCATTTCGAGTGCCCCCCAAATGTGATGTGTGGCTCCCACGGCTAAACACGTTGCAGCACAACTGCAACTGCAACTGTGCTGTCACCTGGAGCCGTGAGAAGAACCCCACACCGCTGAGCCACCGACACGACTCGGATGCAGAGGTCACCTGACTGTGTGGGGCACTGGCACCAGATCTCATTGTGCCGACTCCAGTGCAAACACTAGGTGCACTGCCTCTGCCCCGGCCCCTGCCACCCGTCCTGCCTCTGGGTTCGGATCTTTGCTCATGTCTGAGGGACATCCCCTCAGAGAAATCATCCTCCTCCTCTCACAGAGCGGCACCCATGGACGACGGTGACCTCACGTCCACTTCCACCTCCTCACATGACTGGAGCCTGCATCACTAACAGCAGCAGCATCTGGAAAACCTCAACCCCCTGCATTAGTTCCTGGCTGACCACAGAAGCTGAGTGGACATCGTCTCAGCCCTCCTGTCCCCCTGTGCACGAGCCACTTCCTCGCCTCGGGCGACAGGAAAGATTGTGCATCAGTGCACCAGCTCCGTCCTCAAGCACACTAGCCCACACAATAGTGTGACGGAAAAAAACATATCATGGAGACTCCTCTCGGATCAACCGAAGGTACGGGCCATGTGGGCAACGAACTCCTGATAAGAGCGAGTACAGGTTCCTTGCCCACAGTAGGAGCCTCAGTGAGGAAGGAGTAGGAACAATATCTACAGTGCAGCTCGGCTGCTCTGTGCCCTGGAAGGAGGTGGATGAAAAGGGGAAGGTGGGTACATCCATCTTACTACCCGCACTTCTTGGAATCAGAAGGATAGCCCTAGCCCGGCTACCCCTAAAAATATCGGGCACGGTAAACCCGGCCATGCCCTTCGAAAGGGCCAGGGAGCTCTGGCCCAGGCCTTCAGTAGGCTCTCCTCTGCTCTCCCTACTCCCTCTCCCTCCAGTGCAGAAGAGCACCCATGCCTCCTGGGTCTCCCTCATTGCCCTGCCAGGCATTTCCCCCTCTCCAAATATCCCCAAAAAATTAAATAGATATATTTACACCACACACACACACACACAAACAACATAAAGACAAAGCAACAAAACAAACAGAAGCAAACAAATAAACACAAAGCTTTTTTTTTTTTTTTTTTTTTTACACTAAAGCACAAATGGACACAGACACAACGAAGCAAAACAGCAGACCGACAGGGGTGTGTGATTTTGACAGAAGCAATACAGCCAATGGGAACACACACTCTGTTAGGAGGATGTCTTCCACGGGCTGCACTACAGATGGTCACTGAGAGTGGAAGAGGGAGGGACGACAGCAGAGCATGACGAGACTTTAATGCATTTGTTAGGGAACGTCCCAGGAGTGAGCACTTAGCAATTTATTACCTTACCTGGGTATATGCGCTATTGATCAGGGAGAGGTGAGTATAATTGTCCTTTAACAGGGATCAAAACATTCGTATCATTATTAGTTATCATTATGAAAACAAATATCTCAAGTTTAAATAAGTGTTTCCCAAAACACATGAAAGAAATTTGGAGTATTTTAAAGGATATATCCAGTGGTTGGAACCACTTTTTGCTCTTCCTTTTTATTGACGAACGGGAGGTGAAACACAGCTCCTTTAACCCCTGTTCTCCAATAAAAAGGAATAGCAAAAAGTGGCTTTAACCACTGGAGATACCTTTTAATGTCTCCTGTGGTCATATATTTTGGAATCTTCACTTGGGCATTCTTACAAGGAATAATTGAAGGTTATGCTACAAACTTATTTTTGCAGGATGGTATAAAAAACAAACATTTGTTAAACATCATCAATAGAACATGTTATTCAAATAAATCTTGACTTGAACAAGATAAGACTTGTAGTGAGCTTGTTACAATCTCAGCTGAGGTTTGTTTACTTTGTGTTAGAGGCACACCGCCCAGTGGTACATAATCTACTGTACATTAGCATTTGTTCTACTTGTCATGTTAGTTATCTGGATATATGGTAAGGAACTATGCACAGTTTTACCCTGTAATTTAGAACATGGTGCACAAATGTTGTTTGAAAATGATTTTGAAGTGGAGGAAGATGGAGAAACAGATCCAAATTTGGATGTCTGACAATGTTGAGGATAGTATAGTATAGTATCTGAGGTTGAACAAAGACACACGTCCATCCAGTCCAACCCATCTAGCAATATCCTCATTTCCTGCCTAACTGTTGATCCAGAGGAAGGCAAAAAAAACCCACCAAATTTATGAAGGGGGAAAAAATTCCTTCCTGACTCCAAGTGGCAATCGGAAATTTCCCTGGATCAACTCTACTTTATGTATCAATACCAGTAACTTGCAACATTCCTTGTTTGCAGAAACTCATCCAGCTTTTTTTTGAAACTGACCAATGAACCTGCCATTACAACGTCCACTGGAAGACAGTTCCATAGCTTTACCGTTCTCACAGTGAAAAACCCTTTCCGAGCTTGAAGCCTAAACCTTTTTTCTTCAAGTCTTAAGGGATGTCCTCGTGTCCTTTGACATGTTCTATTGGTGAACAATGCCCCAGATAGTTTATTGTATGGCCCGTTAATGTATTTATACACAGTAATCATATCCCCACGCAAGCGCCTTTTCTCCAGCGTACATAATTGTAACTTTTCCAGTCTCTCTTCATATTCAAGCTCCCCCAATCCCCTTATTAATTTAGTTGCCCTTCTCTGAACCCTTTCCATTTCAAAGATGTCCTTTTTGTACACAGGATTCCAAAATTGCACTGCATATTCCAAATGAGGCCTTACCAATGCTTTGTAAAGAGGGAGAATTACATTTTCCTCCCTTGAATCCATACCTCTCTTTATACAAGACAATACCATGCTGGCTCTGGCTGTTGCCGCCTGGCACTGCTTGCTACCTTTAAGTTTGTTATCCACCAAAACTCCAAGATCCCTTTCCAACAGGGATTCACTTAACACAGAGCCATTTATAGTATAAGTAGCACAAGTATTTTTAAGTCCAAAATGCATCACCTTACATTTATCAACATTGAATTTCATCTGCCACTTAGTACCAGCCCAATGTGATAATCTATCTAGATCCCTTGCACGATTGCACATCCTCTGAAGTTTTTTGGTCGACAAAGTTTTGTGTCGTCAGCAAACACAGGAAACCTTGCTGACAATACCCACCAAATCATATAAAACAGATTAAATAGAAGCGGCCCCAACAAAGAACCTGTGGCACCCCACTTAGCACTTTAGTCCAATGATGAGCCCCATTTACAACTACTCTCTGCATCCTAGGGATAAATAGATGTATGGGATGTCTGAGAAGAATGCCCATATCCAGGATGGGTAGGAGGGTTGGGAATGGAATAAGATGGGGATGGTGTATTTGAGGTAGGAAAGGAAGAGGTATGGAAGCGGGGTTGGATGGGGGATAGAAGGATGTATGGGAGGAGTGTTGGTGGGGGATAGGAGAGGTATGGGAAGGGGGTTGGATGAAGATAGGAGGAGGTATGAAGGGGGGTGGGGGAGGGGAGGAGGTATGGGAAGGGGGGGATGGGATAGGAGGGTATGGGAAGGGAGTTTAGATGGGGATAGGAGGGGGTATGGGAAGAGAGTTTGAAGGGGGGGTAGGAGAGGTATGTGAGGTGGGTTGATGATGAATGACCATGGATTATGAGTGTGATCTGATTATGTGAAGATAACAGCCTTGTGTCAAATCCATATGTTGACTATAGTTAGTTTAGGTAGATGGGGTGTTTTTGAACAAACATTTTCAGGAGTGTAAGGGAGTAGATTTAAAGATGACATTGACATTGTTTGTTGAGTTGGATAAGTTACACTTAGAGATGCAAGTTCATGGTGAACTACTTGCATTATCTCTATTTAACTTTTAAAACCTTAGCAGGTGGCAAGAGCTGCAAGTCTGCCAGCAGTGATGTTTAAAGGGCATGTCCACCCCCAACACTAAAATTTAACCCCTTACTGGCCACATCAAGTAGTTTAAAACAATCCTTACCTTACATTCCTGCTCAAAATAGTTCCCCTGCTGTGCCCCTCCAAAGTCCAGGAAACTGCTGTGTAGGAGCAGGTGTGTGACTCATGCTGTGCCGAGACTTCCTCACCTCATCAAGGTTGAGGCATGCTCAGTGCAGCCTCCCTGCCTCTCGCCAATCACGGACGCGGCTGCCGGCCCGCCCCCTGCTTTCAATTCCATGCAGCAGAGGGCCTGAACACTGCAGCGGAGGAGAGAGGGCAGGTAAGTAAGAATCGGGGGACTTTCTAACAATTATATTAATGCGGTTGCGGCTGGGGGAGCATGCCCTACCCAATATTCAAAAGTTATATTTCGGGGTGGACATGCCCTTTAACATGTGTATATTATTTGTTTTCTCGTGTAGTTGTTTTTGCATACTTTTAAGTACTGTGAGGATGTCCTCGGAATTTTCATCCCTTTTACGAGAAAGAGAGAGAGAGAGAGAGAGATACACAGTGGCGGATTACAAAACTGAAAAGTTGGGTATGTTGGTTTTAAAAGGACATCTCCACCCTCATAAGAACTTATTTTAGAAAGAATGGCCTCTTTAAAATATGTTGATATATCATACTTTGTCCTATGCTTCTGGATGCCTTCTGGAAACTGAGAAATTTAGAAACCTGTACTGAGCCTGCACTGAGCCTGGGCATGCTCAGAAGAGGCAGAGAGGGGATTAACCTTCAGTCATTGGCTGTGATGTCAACTGTCAAATCCATGACTGACAGTTGCTAACTGAAAGAACCAGGAAGCAGAAACATGGGCAACAGGACATTGTGCAGTATTTCAGGTTAGACTTATATATTTTAGATTTAAAACTATTACCGTTTAGGGTTTTGGGGCTGATTTACCTGTATGTAAGTTCTCATTTTGGGGCTTGCCCTTTAAGTTAAAGTAAATATATCTAGATATATAAAGAGAAAATACACATAGAGACACGTAAACATAAGAGACTTACTGTCTTCTTTGCTGAGTCAATTCAGCATACAAGGGGTGGCATAGATATTTGGATGGACCTTGGCCACTCCTGGTGTCCGTTATCTTTTGGTGATCTTTCTTAAATCGATCCCTCAGAGATTTCTATTTTGTTCCAATAATATTAACTATAACATTAAAAACAAACCAATCATTGTAATGTTTAAGGGACATGTGTGAAATCAATCACTTGCCTTTGTACTTTTCTATATTTAGTGCTGTCAGGAACTTGGGGCCCTATTTATAAATGATCGTTATCGAAAAAAAAATCGTTATCGTAAAATAACGATCGTTATCGTAAAATAACGACCGTTATTTTCCGATAACGACCAGTATTTCCCGATATCGGAAATACCAGTCGTTATCGGAAAATACCGGTTAACGGAAAATACGGCCGTATTTTACGATAGCGATCGTGATTTTTCGATAACGATCTTTTATAAATAGGGCCCTTGATCCCTTTTTGCTCTCAGTGCTCCCTGTCACAGGATCTCCTCATGTCCTGTTCAGCATTCCTATTTAATCCATGTTTCCTCTCTCTGTAACCACCCCTCCCAAAACTGAGGCACAGCTAGAGTGTGGAGCATGTGCAGTAGAGATAAATCTGTGGCTCCAAACATAGCAATAGCATTTAACTAGCACTTAATGTGTATTCTTTACATTTAATGCTGAAATAAATTAGGCATGCAAGACAGAGATATTAGCTTTAGTTTTGGAAAGGATAGTTTATACATGTAGTATGCAAGGGGAAGGGGCTGGGATTGGTAATTGACAGTTCTTTACTATGTAGCTGTGGCCCAGCTCCTTTTCAAAAGTACAACTCAAAAGCTAAATACAAAAAAAATAAAGGGAAAGGAAGGTCAGACAAGAAAATATAGGAAAATTGGTGTAAATAATCCTTTGTACATTGTGAAGACTTTGACAACTATTTGGCACAGTTTGCATGTGCTTTAAGTGACAAGTGTAAGAAAATAATAATTTCATGGAGTGGATAAGCATGCATTTCTTGGATCATAAAAAATGAATAAGGAAATCACTTACTTTCGTTTCCCTATCATTTGGAGGAAGGAGTTTTGGAAATCACCAACACATTTGCATGTTACTTCTTGCCCAAGTCTTTCTTCTTTATGCTTGTCGCAGTAAAGGGATGCATAAGGTCATATAAAATCGGCCTAATTTCTATTTCATGAATCAGCAGAGCGGATCCACAAACTGTGGCATTTTGATAATGATTCCCAAACTGCGCACATCTAGCAGAGAAACAAAATGCAAACGTCATTTCCGACTGTTATGCAAGGTTTTTTTTGCTCAGTTCCTATTTGTGTATCATCCTGAATGCTCAATAACTGCTACATAATAGTTGCATGAACGTACTTTTAAACGTCCTTAAACGTTGTTTTTTTTACTTGACAACATTTCCATTCACTGGAATGGACTGACGCTTTTAATGTTTTTGGTTGTTTCAAATGTTAAAAAAAAAGAGATGTTCACGTTGTGTGAACCAGCCTTACCCCCCTCTTCAATTTAAACTGAATTGAAAAAAGGTGATTTTAGCAGTGGAGATATGTTTAAATGTGTCATAAATATTATACTTTTAGAATAATGATTTTATGTATTGAACCCCTACCTTACCCCCCCAAACCAACTTTGGGGTAAGGTAGGTAACCCTGCCACCCCCACCACTGGCATATTTCTACTAACACTGCCTTCTCTCCCACAATGAACCGATCTGGCCTTCTGCTTGCAAGCAGGTGCCGGACCTCATATGAAACGTCATATGAAATGCCACAGGAGAGAAGGCTGTGTAAAGTAGATTTCGGGGGACTTTTTTAAAGAAATATGCCGGCAGTTGGGGGCGGGCAGGGGTTACCTAACTTACCCCCAAAGGGTTGAAGATAGGATAAACAAAGGCTGGGATGAATCCGGAAGGTGGAAGGGGGAGGGGTACTGCGTATGCTCCAGACATTGACAACAGCATGGATCAGAAGCCTCACAGTCTGCTTGGAGTCTCAGTTCCATAAGGGCAAGAGGTAAGGTAAGGTTTATTTAAACTTCAGAGTGGCCAGTAGTGGTTAAATTATGTTTTTTGGGGTGGACATGCCCTTTAAACTATTAGTGGCAAACAATGTTTGCAAAAAACATCTAAAACTATATTTTCTATAAGATAATAAAAGTTTTATTGGCGTATATTAAATCAGCATTCTGAAATGTACTATACTGTTCTAACTACTGACATCAATGTTTAAGGCTTTCTGATTTTACAGTACAGATCATATTATGATAGCAAGTAGAATGCATTCAGCTGCAACCTTTGTTTACCTGCCTGAATGTTCCTTGGCTGTGTTATGAGCAAACTACTATTTTTCCAACAGTGCCTATTCAAGCAAAGTGTATTTATGGTCTTGGCATCTCTGATAGGTATTGCATTATCACAGTCAATGCACAGGTTTCACAGCATCCGCTCCCAGTGTGATTGGGTCTTATTCATAATCTTGATTGGTGAGAATGGCTAGGACAATGCTGATGGAAAAACTTCCTCCATGCATTTAATTACCATGGGCTTATACCATAACAATAGGCCTGACCCACCTGGTGCTTGAAAGTGTTTATATACTGACTTATGTGCAAACATCTAGAATGCAGTATAGAACAATATTTCAGCTGGCACACCCCATGCCATGGTGCAGCTATTGCCAGGAATAAATAGGGCCCTTGATCCCTTTTTGCTCTCAGTGCTCCCTGTCACAGGATCTCCTCATGTCCTGTTCAGCTCATTCCTATTTAGAATCCATGTTTCCTCTCTCTGTAACCACCCCCTCCCAAAACTGAGGCACAGCTAGAGTGTGGAGCATGTGCAGTAGAGATAATCTGTGGCTCCAAACATAGCAATAGCATTTAACTAGCACTTAATGTGTATTCCTTTACATCTTAATGCTGAATAAATTAGGCATGCAAAGACAGAGATATTAGCTTTAGTTTTTTGGAAAGGATAGTTTATACATGTAGTATGCAAGGGGAACACAGGAACCTTGCTGACAATACCCACTTCCAAATCATTAATAAATAGATTAAATAGAAGCTGCCCCAACCCAGAACCCTGTGGCACCCCACTTAGCACTTTAGTCCATAATGATGAAGCCCCATTAACAACTACTCTCTGCATCCTATTCCTTAACCAATAATGTGTATTCCTTTACATCTTAATGCTGAATAAATTAGGCATGCAAAGACAGAGATATTAACTTTAGTTTTTTGGAAAGGATAGTTTATACATGTAGTATGCAAGGGGAAGGGGCTGGGATTGGATAATTGACAGTTCTTTACTATGTAGCTGTGGCCCAGCTCCTTTTCAAAAGTACAACTCAAAAAAAGCTAAATACAAAAAAAATAAAGGGAAAGGAAGGTCAGACAAGAAAATATAGGAAAATTGGTGTTAAATAATCCTTTGTACATTGTGAAGACTTTGACAACTATTTGGCACAGTTTGCATGTGCTTTAAGATGACAAGTGTAAGAAAATAATAATTTCATGGAGTGGATAAGCATGCATTTCTTGGATCATAAAAAATAGATAAGGAAATCACTTACTTTCGTTTTCCCTATCATTTGGAGGAAGGTTTTGGAAATCACCAACAAATTTGCATGTTACTTCTGCCCAAGCTCTTTCTTCTTTATGCTTGTCGCAGTAAAAGGGATGCATAAGGTCATATAAAATCGGCCTAATTTCTATTTCATGAATCAGCAGAGCTGGATCCACAAACTGTGGCATTTTGATAATGATTCCCAAACTGCGCACATCTAGCAGAGAAACAAAATGCAAACGTCATTTCCTGACTGTTATGCAAGGTTTTTTTTGCTCAGTTCCTATTTGTGTATCATCCTGAATGCTCAATAACTGCTACATAATAGTTGCATGAACGTACTTTAAACGTCCTTTTAAACGTTGTTTTTTTACTTGACAACATTTCCATTCACTGGAATGGACTGACGCTTTTTAAATGTTTTTTGGTTGTTTCAAATGTTAAAAAAAAAGAGATGTTCACGGCTTGTGTGAACCTAGCCTTACCCCCCCTTCTTCAATTAAAACTGAATTGAAAAAAGGTGATTTTTAGCAGTGGAGATACTGTTTAAATGTGTCATAAATTTATACTTTTAGAATAATGATTTTATGTATTGAACCCCTACCTTACCCCCCAAACCAACTTTGGGGGTAAGGTAGGTAACCCCTGCCCACCCCCAACCACTGGCATATTTCTACTAACACTGCCTTCTCTCCCACAATGAACCGATCTGGCCTTCTGCTTGCAAGCAGGTGCCGGACCTCATATGAAACGTCATATGAAACGCCACAGGAGAGAAGGCTGTGTAAAGTAGATTTCGGGGGACTTTTTTAAAGAAATATGCCGGCAGTTGGGGGCGGGCAGGGGTTACCTAACTTACCCCCAAAGGGTTTGAAGATAGGATAAACAAAGGCTGAGGATGAATCCGGAAGGTGGAAGGGGGAGGGGTACTGCGTATGCTCCAGACATTGACAACAGCGTGGATCAGAAGCCTCACAGTCTGCTTGGAGTCTTCAGTTTCCATAAGGAGCAAAGATGTAAGGTAAGGTTTATTTTAAACTTCAGAGTGGCCAGTAGTGGGTTAAATTATGTTTTTTGGGGTGGACATGCCCTTTAAACTATTAGTGCAAACAATGTTTGCAAAAAACATCTAACAACTATATTTTCTATAAGATAATAAAAGTTTATATTGTGCAGTATATTAAATCAGCATTCTGAAATGTACTATACTGTTCTAACTACTGACATCAATGTTTCTAAGGCTTTCTGATTTTTACAGTAACAGATCATATTATGATAGCAAGTAGAATGCATTCAGCTGCAACCTTTGTTTACCTGCCTGAATGTTCCTTGGCTGTGTTATGAGCAAACTACTATTTTTCCAACAGTGCCTATTCAAGCAAAGTGTATTTATGGTCTTGGCATCTCTGATAGGTATTGCATTATCACAGTCAATGCAACAGGTTTCACAGCATCCGCTCCCAGTGTGATTGGGTCTTATTCATAATCTTGATTGGTGAGAATGGCTAGGACAATGCTGATGGAAAAACTTCCTCCATGCATTTAATTACCATGGGCTTATACCATAACAATAGGCCTGACCCACCTGTGCTTGAAAGTGTTTATTATACTGACTTATGTGCAAACATCTAGAATGCAGTATAATAACATATTTCAGCTGGCACACCCCATGCCATGGTGCAGATATTGAAAGAATTTGTATTTTTCCTATTTAGAATTAGTCTGTATACTGAACACTGTTGGAAAGAAACAGAAACAGCATTGTTTTTCCTCATTCTTTTGCTCTAATTGGTGATGGTTTGAATTTAAAAATGTTCCAAATAAAAAAAGTTAAAAACAACATTTAAAATATTTTTAACTGAGTATATTAACATATAAATGTATTAAAAAATAATATATATTATTCGGACACATACTTATCTGGACCAGTACCAGTTTTAAAAACTACTTTGACACACTGAACATGGTGGAGGAGGGAGTTTCTATACTGGCGCTTACACAGAGCTGAATAGGCTCAATTACCGAGAACCGCTATCGCTCTGAGTAAATGATCCTTCCGCGACTCAATATCGCGATTGCGAATGTGGGTAAATCCCTGCGGGATTTTAATGCTAGCTATTTGCTGGCGTTAAAATCCTGCGCTAAATCTAGCACAAACGCGATATTGAATAGCGAGCGTCGGAGGCGCAGTTGATTTTTACATAACATGCTCATTTGATGCTAATATGAGTTAAAGTCACGCTAACTGGTAGCGAACCGGTTAGCGCGACTTTAACTCCATTTATTTGCCCAGCGAGTAAATGAGCCTGAATGTGTTATATAATACCTCAGCTATCTATAGGTGTCACACCTAAAATCAGCAGCATTGCCAAGCAATCAGCATATCATTTTGCAGCCCACCTTTCTAGTAAGTAATAAAGAGTTTTATGAAAGTTCAAGCCTATTTACAAAGGGATCAAAATCCTGGCAAACAGTTGTTACTTCACTATGGTAGTGGGGCTTTTAATCTATGGTATGACATTCAGCGTTAACAATTTAATCACTGTAACATAGCTACAAAATAATGCTAACAAATACAAGAAAACATTCTAGAAATATCTGTCTAATGACACAAAACTATGCAGAGCATTGAAAATGTGTGTGCAGTTTCTGCAGGCAGACCTAAATAGATTGTCAAAATAGATGTCAGAGTGGCCATAAAAAGGGGGTATACAAGGGAGAAAAAATACATTTTCTACAGTATGGAATATAAGAGGGACATCTTGGTAATGGAAAGAGTTCAGAGAATGGCAACATAATTAATGAGAAGAATCAATGGGGCTTAACTTTACAGATAGGGTTAGGGCTGTTTACACGAGAGATATGATTCCTTTATACAGATATAATATTTGGTAGAGATGACCGAACTTTCTGAAAACCCGTTCCGCTCAAGCAATTGTAACTTACCGTGAATGGCTCTGGGACCAGGGAAATGATCCGAGGACTTCGTCCCCGTGGGAAGAACAGCAAAAAAGCAGATGCACACTGCTTCCAGTTTCCACTGGTCATTTTCAGTAATCCTCAAACAGACAATTTGAGAATCCCCATTGTGGCCCTTGTGGCACTAACCAGTGCCTTTTGGGGCTTAAGGGGTGCAACAGCTCAAACCAAGACCCCCTCCCCAGCACTTAGAAGTGCCCTTGTGGCCCTTAGAAGAGGCCTTGTGGCATTGCCAAGTACCCTTTGGGGCTTAAGGGGTCCTGCATCTTTGGGGCTTAAGGGGTCCTGCATCTCGAACCCGGACCCCCTCCCCGGCATGTATAAGTGGCCCTTGGAAGAGCCCCAGGTGGCGTGTCTCCTTCCATCCGGTGACACCAGCGCTGCTGATGTCGTCGACACCGGGCAATGTCACTGCGGCCGCCAGTGACACCGCCGTCACTGGTGACATCAAACAGGGTTGCCAGGGTCTTTTTTCTTCTGCCATCACTGTGATGACTTCTGAGCTCCACATGGTTTGTACTTCTTTATATAGGTTTGCTGAAGGACCAAATCCAATTGTGATTGGTTAATATTTCAATGCTTGCAATTGTATAATCACACATTAACCAATCATATTGGAATAATAAAATTATTGCCCGAGGATTACCAAACAGCCAAAAATCCACCAAAGTTTGGGAATCCTCGAATGTTGAACGGAGTTCAGAAATAGTTCGTAAATTGGATTTTGTGAAAATCCGCGAGATCCGTGATTTGCGGACCCCCGAAATCTGGCCGAACCGGACAACTCTATTGTTTGGTCATGCGATGAACTTTCTGGTGCATTCACAAATAGATAGTTTGAGAGGACATGTGGGCATCCTTTAACATTATAAAAAATCTTTACAGTGAGAATGGTGAAACTGTAACAGCCTTTCACAAATGTGGTATTGGTCAATTTATTAAAAACCTATTCTACATTAAAAAAAAATTATAGAAATAACTGGTACATTTAATTCTTATTAAACCAGAGTTGCCTTTACGATTGCCATTTGAAGTGAAGAAATATCAACCCCTTTCCCCTAAAAAGCTTATTAGTACATAAGTACATAATTAGTACATAAGTCTTTACAAAGGCTAATCTTCTTTTACCACAACCTACTGTACAAAAGAAATGCTGAATTTAAAGGGCAACTGTGGTCTCAAAACAAGTTAGGGTTAAATGAAAGCCTGGAGTATATCCTTTACACTGAGCCAACAATCACATCTGGCTGGAGCCTGTGAGAAATTACATTAGGGTGAATGTTCAAACTTCCTGCTTCCAGTAGCTTGAGTGATATCACTTGACCTCTGCCAGCCCTTTTCCCCCGGGTGAGAAGCATGCTCAGTTGAGACTTATTGCTGAGGAAATCAGGAAGTACCTGAGGAAAAAATTGACAGTTGAGAAGGGGAGCCTATTAATGCAGACATACTGGTCACGTGACTACAAGCTGGTCACATGGCTAAAAACAGGAAGAGTTCAACCAGGAAGTTACATTGCTGAACCTTTCCAGCAATAACTTCTCACAAATTTTATCTAGAGATGTGATTTAGGTGTTATTTTGAAGGTGTGATGGAAGGCTTTTTATATAATTATTACTAGTTTGGAAGAATTTGAGACCACGGTTACTCTTTAAGTGTTTATGTTGAATTTAGGTGTAGGGTAAACTTAAAGGTTATGTCCACCCCAAAACACAAGTCTTGAACATAATATAAAGGGCAAAAGAGCCTCAGTGTCTAACCCAACACTCGAGGAATTCCCCCAGTCAACCAGGTAAAGAATAGTTTAAAACAAATACTACTACATAGTAACGTGCCGACTATAGCATTACGGAAGTCTTACTCACCTATTCATGGTTTGCTCGTTTCTCCTCACCTCCCCCGGCAATGTAATCCTGCTCATACCTCGCTGGCAATCACTTCTTCTTCCACATGCAAGAGATATCGCGCTACAAGCAAAGGCAATGTAACTATGGAGGGGAAGTGGGGAAGTTTACTTACACTGCGTTTACTGGCGAGGACCATGTGGAAGAGAAGGTAATCACGCAACAGATGTGAGCAGCATTACAGTGCCGGGAGATGGTCTGGAGAAACGAGCTTGTGGGGGGGGGGGGAGTTTGGGTGCCGAGGGGTGGTGGTGGTAGGGGGGTTGGGAAATTTATGGAAAGAAACAAGCAGGTAGGGGTTGTTGGATGCCGAGGGGTAGGGGGCTAGGGACAGTAAAATTAATGGAGAGAAGGGGTAAATTATAAAAGATAATGCACCCCCTACTGTAAATTATATGGATATTAGATGTCACCTCAGAGTAGGGTGTCCTTTATATATGGTTACGAAACTCCTCTGTAACATTTGATATCCTTATAATTTACAGTAGGGGTTGCATTATCAACTATATAATACGCAAATGCATACAAAACACAAGTCTCTCTTTAGGGGCCACTTTTTAGTTATAAAAAGGTGTTTGTGTTTTTTTTTTCGACACAACACATTGCTTTAAGGAATCTACAGTTCTCTTGCAGCCAGGAGCAATTATATCATAGAAAACACATAGAATCGTAATAACATACAGCAATGGCTCTCGTGTTTTTTTGGACTAAGGCATAGGAAATATCCAATAGAGGACTCTTGTGTAGTTATCATACATTTTCCAATGTATATTGTTATAAAATTTTAATATAATATTGACTATAATCAAGTTTTATTAAATTCTATTACAATTTATATTAGTAAGAAACTGACAAACAACATTTAGTGGCACAATTCTATTTCTTTTAAGGACCAACACTGTGCGCTGGCATAAAGTTTGAGAAACCCCGACACAGAGGGACTACCAAAGTTTGAAAAACAGAATAAAATGTTGCATAGCTGAATGTAAAAATAAATTAAAAGAAACAAATAGAAATAAGTATTTAGAAGCATTACTAGCTCTACATTCTAATTTCTAATACCACAATTCCTGTTATTTCCTGTTATTTCCGGTATCTTCATTACAGTTGCCCAACTAAAAATGCTCAGTGGTATCTAGATTGAAATCAGCACAGCTGATCTTTTCTACAGACTTGTGGTAGCTTATCAAATAGTAATATAGCTTGCAGGAATAAATAAATAAACATGGAAGCAGAATAAATCAGGCCAGTGATGAATGGCTGAGTCCCATTTTAGGAATAGCAGACTGCTATAAATTGAAGATGCCAAATTGTAAATGGTTGATGATCCACATATGACTATGCATAATTTCTGTCGCTGTGATAACTATGAAATGAATTTTCAAAGTTTGGACTTTGCAAAGCAGCTTGTGAATTCAAGCAGATAATAAATCACCAATAAATTCATTTTAAAGGAGATTTCTGCACTCTTTTAATATCCATTAAGATTGAAATTCGTACTGTGTGTTTTATTTTTACTAAGAACTTATGAGAATAATTTTAGCCGTTTTGCTATTAGTATATATAATGCAATAGAATGGATGGAATCATAAAAAATATGAGGATGTAAGTGCACATGCGGTATGCTGCAATTTAGTTGTATTATGGCACATTAGACTAACCACCATAGTATATACAAATGTTTTAGAATCCTTAGTGTTTTTTTAAAAAAAATGAAATTTGCTGATCCAGTGATTTCTACTTAAATACATACTAATTTACTGTATACAGGGCCCTTTAAAAGTGTCCATTATGGTCTTGTGCTTGGACTCAACCCCTGGGGTAATTTAGCTGCTCATTAGAGATGTGAACTTTTTGCTCATCACCCAATGAGAGGAAAATTATGGTTTGGAAATTCCAAGGAAATGAGAATCCTGGGGGTGGGGGGGATACTTGAACCTTAAATAGTAGCCAAAGCAGGGTGTAGCAAAAGGAATTAAATATATTGATTTTAATTTAAAAAAAGAGAATAAAGCTCCTCAGGTCCTTAGGGAACTAAAATCAGTTTTATCCATTGTTTCTTTCTTTCTCAGATTCACTAATCTCTGAAAACATTCCTCTGGATTAAAAAAAAAAGATATGGTATGGTATTCCAATATTCAAAAATGGTAGTTGTTCACAACCTGGTAATTACAGACCTGTGAGTTTAACATCTGTGGTGGGGAAGATACTGGAATGTTTGATATGAATAAATAAACAGATAATTACCATGCATAACCAGACTTGCAATCCCGTGTACTTTATTATACGATACACAGGAACATTATAGTGACGTTTCGGTACAACAATGTACCTTCTTCAGACAAAAAATGGTAGTCGTTCACAGCCTGGTAATTACAGACCTGTGAGTTTAAAATCTGTGGTGGGGAAGATACTGGAATGTTTAATATGGGAACATATTCTAGAGTAAGTTTCAAAGACTGACCTTATAATTAGTAATTAGCATGGATTTATGAGAAACAGATTTTGTAAAACAAACTTGCTTGGCTTTTATGAGGAACTGAGTAGGAATCTGGCAGTAGATATGGTATACTTGAATTTTGATGAGGCTTTTGATACAATACATGCGGGATAGAAAATTTGTTGATAGACTGGATGCAAAGAGTAGTTGTTAATGGTACTTCGTCCATGTGGACTAAAGTTCTAAGTGATATGCCACTGATTTCTGTGTTGGGTCCACTTCCATTTAATCTGTTTATTAATGATTTGGAAGTAGGTATTGTCAGAAAGGTCTAGAGTTCTGTGCTAGTCCAATTTTTCCAGACCCCCAAACCCGCTTTTCTATCCACCTTCATACCCAACCCCCAAGTTTCAGACCCGTAAACTGACCCGATCCACTTTTATTCTTTCTTCCTAAAATTTGTATTGGGAAGTTTAAAAAAAGTCTAAAATTTTAAATAACCTTCATTCATAACCAAAGATGTTCATACAAACCTACTATACCACTAAAACATATAGCAGGGATATCCAAATTGCAGGCCTGCAAATGTCAGAAAACTTCAACTCCCAGCATTTCCTGGATGTCTTCTGATATTGTGAGTACTGTAGTGGAATACAGGGAGTTATTTTTTTCAAACAAATGTAGGCCCACAGATAGGAGATCCCTGGTATAGAGTATAGTGTACAGTGCAGAACAGGCAGGGTGATCCCCCTCCCATCTATACCAAGTAAGAATACCTGACAAGCCTTTCATAAACAGGACAGGACTTGGTAGACATGCATGGCCACAGTAACACAGCAGTAAAAAATTTACCAGTTTAACAAAGTTGAGGGGAGGGGCTTAAGCTATAGTTAACTTACCAGCCACAAGGAGAATTTCATTCCCAGTCAGACAGGCTTAGCAGCTACTTGCAAAACTCCAACCCTCTGCATTCCACATGGCAAACATGTTCATGTTGGTTAAAATATGATTTCCGTAGGCGCATGGCTGCAAAATCTGGGATGTCTTGGGATTGTCAAGACATGAACTTATGGCTAATAATGAGGACACCCAGTAGACCAATAACAAATCACCCCTTTCAAGGTAGTGCCGGTGCCTCTAACAGACCCTCGGTAACTATGCTGGCTTTACAACGCGAGCCACTGCAGATGGTACTCCTCATGACGGTACAAGCACGAGTGCTCCATCTATGGGGGAGCACATCCAGCCAGATGCTTCAAAATAGGAAAACAAACCTACAACAATCTGCTCACCACTACTTCAAAAGGGGGTCAGGCTGCAAAAAATGCTCCCGTGCCTAAGCCAGAACCCAAATAAGCGAGAAGCACTAATTTTGCAAGATGGTTTCCACGGGGGTTTGGATCCCGTTTCAGCATAGTGATTCCCCAACTACCTTAGACAAACTAAAATTCACACACACACAAGAATGCTTGGTTTAAGATAAACTAATAGCAGAAATAAATTTAGGATATATGGCTGGTCCAGTGTTAGCACTGGTAACATAGTTGGCACAGACACTGGTGCTATGCTTGGCAACCTAGCACTAGAAAAATGGATGAATTACAGATACTTGTAATTTGCTTGGCAAAGTGGAACTGGTAACATGGTTGCTTGTGAAGGTTCTCATTCATCCAGGTCATGGTATATCTGTTGTATTTATACAATAGAAGGGTTGTGAAAGCACTCCTTAGGCTAAATATCCCTCTATATCCCTCTATTCCTCACTCCAAAGCGATGTGGGTTATTGAAAAATATTTATCATCAAGGGACACAAAAAATATGGCTAATTTATATCTGATTATGACATTATTGGAGATAATGCTTAAAAATAATTTTCTCACATTTGACAATGGTTATTACCATCAGAAACATGGCACAGCCATGGGTACGGCCTGCGCTCCAACATACGTAGGTCTGTACTTAGGGGAATGGGAGAGGCAGTTGTTTGCAGAGGATGCATATAGTTTGGTGACCAACTATATAAGTCTTTGGGCTACATACATCAATGATGTAATTATTTTTAGGGATTGGTCAATAGAAGAATGGGAGTGTTTTTTTGCTCAACTAAACATCAATGATTGGAATCTAAAATTTAAAAAAGACTTATGGAAATCCCCTTTTAAGAGCTGACAGCATGCATCCAAAAGGGTATTCTGGTGGGTCAATATTTGCGAGCCTGAGATAGCAGCAAATGATCTAACCTCCAGATTTTTACAAAGGGGTTATCCCAATAGTTGGCTTTAAAAAGCATACAAGCGTGCTAAATTCTCTAAAAGGGATGATTTGGTTTTTAAAGAGAAAATATGTAATGGGGAGCAACCACTAAGGTTAATAACTAACTATACATTACTCCATACAAGAAAAACAGCGCACACCGACGTTCCGATAAGGATAACGGACTCCAGTACTAAAAGCAAATAATCTTTATTACGGCGTAAACGCCAAGTTCAAAAAGTGCATCACCGCCTTACGTGTTTCGAGCCACGCAGGGCTCTTAGTCTTAGGCTTGGATGCATAACCACAGATCTCCCTATTATATAGGACCCAGCTCTCTTCTTGGGGGTGGGTCTACAATCAAGCGGACTAAAACAGGACACTTACTAACACATAGAACACTCATTAAAAACAGGTGAAACATAATCAATACATTGTAGAGTAAAAACACAATTCTGTTAACCATGTGTATCCCGGAGCCGAGGATCGAGCAGGCTGAAAGAATTACATGAGCCATGTGTTCCGGGATAAATATTTTCCAATCCTGGGGATAGATACTATATCTATCCAAATGGTAACTAATAGCATGAACCAATGAACCCACAAACATGGTTGTTGTGTGAAGGTAACTATCCACGTGGGGCCTCAATTTGTAAGACCTGCAAGTGTATGCATAAATCTAATGACTTCATTACAAACAAGGTCTTTAAGATAAAACAGTTTATTAATTGTAATTCTGACAATGTAGTGTACTTACTGACGTGCATGGCATGTCAGATTCAGTATGTGGGCTCTACTTCACACTCCCTGAAGTCACGCATCAGGGAGCATATTAGGGATATTGAGAACAGGAATGATAACAGTCCAGTGGGAAGGCACTTCAACAACTGTTGCCATTCTAATATAAACTTTTTAAGGGTACAAGGATTACAACGTATCTTTCCCGATAAGAGAAACAGAGATAGACTATCCATTCTGTGAAAATCCGAAGTAAAATGGATTTTCAAGTTAGAGACCAGACGGCCTAATGGTCTAAATTCAAGATACGACATCATGTGTTATATAGATTGATTTTATTGTTCAAATATTTGATATTATAACCTGCATATCTATTCTTAGATTTTATGGATACACATGGTAATGGTCAGTCACATGTCTATAGATATATACTGACATATATAAGGAATTGGTCAGGCTTATATATACACATATACTGACTATATTTCCCTATGGCATGTGGATATATATACATGGTTAATAGAGCTCTATTTCATTTTATATACATTTTTGGCATATCTTCAATATTTAATATATATTTACAGTAGTCTATTCAAAGAGGCTATTTATATGTTTATGTACATGTAATCACTATGATATTATTCATAGAGTTCAACTTTGCATCTATTTGTATTTACTCTGTTTTACTACGTGTGCTCCCGGAACACATGGCTAATGTAATTCTTTCAGCCTGCTCGATCCTTGGCTCCAGGATACACATGGTTAACAGAATCGTGTTTTTACTCTTACTTTTTACTTTTAATGAGTGTTCTATGTGTTACTAAGTGTCCTGTTTTAGTCCGCTTGATTGTAGATCCACCCCCAAGTTGAGAAATGGGTCCTATATAATAGGGAGATCTGTGGTTATGCATCCAAGCCTATGACTAAGAGCCCTGCGTGGCTCGAAACGCATAAGGCGGTGATGCACTGTTTTGAACTTGGCTTTTATGCGGTAATAAAGATTATTTGCCTTTAGTACTACAGTCTGTTATCCTTATCCTTATTGGAATGTTGGTGTGCGCTGTTTATCTTCTATGGAGTAACGTGTTTGGAGCCGGTAGCGACGGGTTTGGGGCTGGCGGCACCCGAGCCACCGTGAGGTGAGTGTTTTCCGATTTCAGTCTTGAATTGATGTGGGATTTCCCGTAAGGGGAAATCATTAAGCGAAAGACCCAGGGTTTGCTACACCCATGTCTACTGCTCTACTAAGTGAGTTTCAGTAATATTGAAAGGAGTGTATATCACCCCCCAGTTTATACTTTATGTTAATATATTAACGCTGGTTGGGTCTATTTCCTATGTATGTTTTTTTAATAACTGACTATAACAATGATTGGCATTTTATTAGGTCAGTATTAAGTAAATTTTGGCAAGTTTTTCAAGCAGATGGGAATCTCAAGCAATTTTCAAGGAAATGAAGATTTCTCATGATATTCTCAGGATACTGGGTGCCGTTTGGTACGAAGTTTCTTTCATCAGAAACAAACCCCCATGGGGTTTAAGAAAGATGTGGTTATGTTAAAATGTGCGAGGTGAATTGAGGAATTTCTCTAATAAAAATAACCAGACTTTTCATATACATGATTTTATTAATTGTAAAACTAAAGGGGTCATTTATATACTAATATGTGGCTGCCAAAAAATATATGTTGGGAAAACCATCAGATCATTGGCAGAATGAACTTTAGAACATGTTCGGGATATTCGCAGTGCCAATCTCCAAAGTTCTGTAGCCCGACATTTTGATGAATATTTTGGGGAATAGCAGCATAGTGACGGTGTTCATGGCTGTGCTACAACCCCATGCACGTCCACATTATGCTGTGGATTTATATATTGTATATATAAGCCTGACCAATTCTTATATATGTCAGTATATATCTATAGACATGTGACTGACCATTACCATGTGTATCCATAAAATCTAAGAATAGATATGCATATATAATATCAAATATTTGAACTAAATGCATACTAAATGCATATTTAGTCCTAAATATGCTGCATCCAGAAGCATATTTAGGACTAAATATGCTGCTGGATGCACCTACCTGCAGCACTACTGATGCTGAATAACAGCCGGACATACCTGTTTAGAGTTCTGTAGAGGCTTCACGTTGTTTGTGACGATCCGTTGGGGGAGACAGGGCTACACACAGCCCACTTATTGGTGCATTTTCTCTATAGTTGTTGACTCTGTGTTTGGTGAAATTTAATAGATGCTCTCTATTATTTTGAATATTTATTGTGAACATTGACATCAGATATATAATTCTAATTGTATTTTACAATATCATCCCCATTCCCTACATCCCATTCAGGTCTGTATTTTTACCATATATTCTGCATTTATATTAAGGTGCTCTTCCTTCTAAAAGAGTGTTGTTCTGAGACTTTAGTTATCCTTTAATATCAATATGGTAATTGTGGAAGGAAAGTCCATTGATATATGTTCATCTGTCTCACACATTACAATACAGAAACAATACAGAAACAAGATCCCATTCACTGATCCAGGATTAACTCTTGCTTTCATAACAAATCAAAACCCATAATATGGGTGTATATTTATATTTATACTTTGTTTTGAAAACTACCACTCCCAGCACTCCCGCTCTGGACTATGCTGTTTCACAATGTTTGGGAGTTTTAAATGCCAATCAAATGGAGGTCCACATACCTACTGTAGTTATAGCCGAATATCATCAAGTGGTAAAATGTTATTATCATCACTAGAATCACCCACATCCCGTAGATAATTATTGCCAGAAGGAATTTTATTTTAATTTTTTTAGCTTACAAAGACCAATTATATCATATGTCATCTGTTTCCATGCAGACACTTGCTCTGGTCTGCTCATGCATAGGTGCAGTTGTAGACGTTACAGCAATTGTTACCTTGCTCTTTGGGAGATTGTTACTTTGCTGGCTCTGACCTTTGCTAAACAGAAGTCAGAGAAGTTTAACCCCTGCCTTTCCAGTCACTCCAGCATTACCTGTTTTTTTAAAGAAAAGAGAATGCATGTAACCCTACAACAGGGGTACAAGCCAGATCCCCCATAAATGGCACAAGATTCTTGATAGTTAATAAAGTAAAGTAAAATTAAGTTTATTGATATTGTCTTATCACACCTTCATACCACAATGGGTATACTTGCACCCAAACATATGCAGGCCTCCATTTAGGATTGTGGGAGCATGAAATAGTATCGATTTTCAGGGATACTACTGAAATATCAACCTTACGTAGAATTTGAATAAAAATACAGTAAATTTTCTGGATCTTGAGATTTTTACACTTAATTCTAGACCCTTGACAAAGACCCATCATAAAGACACAGCAGTCAATTCTCTCCTGAATGCAGTCAGTCAGCAGTCTTTGGTCAAAGGCATTCCAATATCGGCCGAATGAACAACCGTTTCGGCCCATAAAGTGCCCATACATGGGCCGATTATCAGGTGAAACACTCGTTCGTACACATTGTGCGTCACAGGTCGGCACGTGTGTGTACGAACCTTAAGATGTAAACAGAATTTTTCCTTGAGTACTGATTAGGTTACGCCTTGTCTTTCATAAAAAAATGGGTTCTTCAAAGCAAATAAAGAAATTGTTTTTAAAAAAAATATTAGAAACCATTTAAAAAGGAGGAAATTAGATTTGTATCCACTTATAATGAAAATTGGAGAGAAGTGGGGACTTTCCCCAAAAGACCCCCAGGTGACAAATGAGCTTAAATCGAAGATTAGTTTGGTAGCCCAAAGATCAAGAAACATTGTGGATGACTTACTCCATAGTCATTACACACCATCACAAAGTAGTTTCTCAGAATGGTTGGGAAAGAAACCCATGATGAGCATGTTTAAATGTAGGGGATGCTCAATTTGCAGGTATGTAAAGGGGGGCAGTAAAATTGAGCATTGTAGATGTGATATTTTGATAAAATCTTTCATTAACTGCCAAACAACACAAGTTATACATCAAATTACCTGCAAATGTAAGAAATAAAAAATGCATCAAACAAGGAGGAAATTAGTGCTACATACTGTATTCAGGAGCATCTGAGAGCCACGAAAAATAGTGATGTGATGAATAGCCTAGTGAAACATAGTGAGATACACAACGTAGAAGTAATCAATGTAAAGATAAGTGGTATCGAAGAGGTATTGCTTGGGGCTTGGAGTGGTGACACCCCTAGCCCCAACAGGTTCCTCAACAGGATTTACCTATTATAGTTCATATGTATGGCCACCTTTACTGTTCTTAAAGGGCATGTCCACCCTAAAATGCTATTTTTAATATAAGATTCCCCATGGGCTCACAGCCCCAACCGCTATATTTTTTTTTTAAAAGCCCCCCAAACTCTACTTACCTCCCCTCTTTCCTCCGCCGCGCTCCCGGCCCTCTGCTTGCGAGAAAATGCAAGCAGAGGGGCAGGACCGGCAGTCGCGTCTGTGATTGGCTGAGCGGCAGCCAATCATGGACGCGGCTGCCGGTCATTCAGTGCAGCGGAGGAAAGAGGAGAGGTAAGTAAGAGTTTGGGGAGCTTTATAAAGATAAAAATATAGCGGTTGGGGCTGAGAGCCCAGGGGGAATCTTACATATTAAACATTTCACGCTAGGGGGAGGGAATCGAAGAGTGGAGGGAGAAAGGGAGGGGGAGGGATGGGGGGGTGAGGGGTAGGGGGAGGGGGTAGAAGGGCTTCATACGCATGGCAAAAATCTACCTGAGGCAAGGTAGGAGGCAGAGACCTGCTAGCCTCCTGGTGGGCAGTTTTTGGCACTTTGAGGGGAGACTACAGGAGAACCCTATGGAGCTGGGATGTGAGGTAAGGATTAAACTACACTACATGGTGGGGCCAGTAGTTGGGGGGATTATAGTTTTGGGGGTGGACATGCCCTTTAAAAATGCTCTGCAGAGATAATGAACTACATTTATAATACAGTATTAGGGTGACATGCTTGAAGTCTGGAAGGGTGGATTGGTGCACTGTAAAGGGTGGTAATGGGGGCACATGCACCAAAGACACAATTATATTAAGAACAATTTTACATAAATACACATACACCCCCCTCCTTCCCCCTATGTACATGAATGTAAATTCACTACTTATATAAAAATCTCTGGTAATGGTCTAATATTATTTATTGTATGTAAGCAGTTTATGTAAGTGCTGTCATGATAAATTTCCCCAAAGACATATAAGCACACATAATGTTGTATCTTAATGTTACACATTAAGTCAAAATATTGACCAGGCCTAGATTTTTCCTCATGGCTTCATACTCTAAAGGGCATTTTTACAAGAAACTTTCATAACATAAAAGGGATCACATCATTATAAGGTGTCAGGAGTAGTACTGAATTTCCGTTTCAAAACTAAGCTAATACAGAAATGGCGGTTTACTTTACAAAACTTTGAACTTTTCATTGAAAAATAAAAAAATTGAAAATTATATTTAAAAATCAAAAAATTCCAATGTAAATTGGCTTTGTTGAAACAAATTTTCTGGATTTAGTGATTCCACACTGTCAGAATGAAACTCACAAGGTTTGCTCCTATCTAGCCAAGCAGGGATACACAAGAATACCTAAGGATTAAACCACCAATAGGTCACAATACTGTGGAGAAAAATATGGCATTATAGCGATTGACAAGATTATTCCCTTCATGTGACAACAATCAGTGTATTCTTCATGTCCAGGCTCTGGGGTAGCTTATCAAGACAAAAACCTTCAATGAACCTATACATTAGAATCAGACATAGTTTCAGTCAAGAATTTCTACCAACAAATTTTTTGTTTCCGCTCTGAAACTACAAAATTTCGACATCTAAAACAGGTTGTGAGGGTCTAAATATCAGTAGTTTCATGTCGAAATTTTGTCACTGGTTTTGACCAGTGGAAGCCAGGATTTCTGACCTAAAACCAGTTTCACAACGTCATTCCAAATAGGAAACCTTGAACTAGTGCTTTAGTTGATGACCTGAAGCCACACCATCGTAAATCAACAAAGCAATGACTTCAACAAAGGACAGTGTTCTAGAAGGTGCAGGGAGACCAGACCTTAATCTGATGTCCTGAGGTGTGCATAGTACTGATGATGCCCATAGAATATGAAAAAAATTGCCAACTCCAGATATGCAAACTAATAGACTTGTATCCAAATCAACTGAGATCCGTATGTAATAAAATCACATAATGATATGAAGTTTTAGTTTTGGGGATGTATTTGACTTCTTTGTTAAGATGGAAATTTAGCAATAAAGGTGGAAGAATCTGAGTCAGGGCATGTCTAGGATTCCTTTTATAATAGCATTTCGAAGTGACGTGTAGACTGTTATATACACGTATCCTCTCATAGCCAAAAATACATACAAAAATTCCCAGTGTGCACCAATGGGCACACTTTTGATAGTATATAAATATAAAAGAATTAAAATTAAATTATATAGTCTCACAAGATTTGTATATAATATAAACATAATAACAGAATATTAATTAGTAATGTTGTGTATAAGTTGCTGTGAGCTTAGCTTTAGTAATAAAATGGGAAGCATGGTTTAATTCATACACACAGGCTGTAATAAAGTATGAGCTGCTGAGACTAATAGATTCGGTAAGTTATGCACAATGTGACATTTTAAAGATGTATTGTAATAGTGGTCCTAAGGGGGGAAACTTTAAAATTCATCAGATATTCTTACAATATCAGTCTTAATTGATGTTATTGTCACACTGGCTACCTATACTTGCTGTTTCTAATCTGATTGCTCATACATCTAAACACATAAAGGGATTTCAGTTTCTGCTACATAGATACTACAATTTACAGCATAGTTGACTATTAATGCTATTTTTCTCAATACTAATTGATAAATTAGACCTAATTGCTTTAAAGGAGAACTAAAGTCTAATAAAAAGTTAAATCCAGACATTTTTCTTTGTAATAAGGAATTGATAATGTCTTTGAAACAAGGGCATTTCCACTACCCCTAAACCTTATAATCCCCCCCACTACTGGCCCCCCATTTAGTGTAGTGTAATCCTTACCTCACATCCAGCTCCATATGGTTCTCCTGTAGTCCCCCCCCAAAGTCCCAAAAACTGCCCACCAGAGTAGCAGAGTCCATATAGGACTCTGCCTCCTACCTGGCCTCCGGGGAAGTTTGCAGCGTATGGCCCTTCTCCCCCTCCCACCCCCTCCCTCTCCCTCCCTCTCTCCGATTCCCTCCCCCTAGCGTATAACCATTAAAGTAAAATTCCCCTTGTCTCGCTCCCACGCCCAACCGCTCTATTTATATGTTTAGAAAGCTCCCCAAACTTTCTTACCTCTCCTCTTCCTCCGCCGAAGTGAGCTGCTGGCAGCCGCGTCCGTGATTGGCTGCCGCTCAGCAAAATCACGCGCGCTGCCGGTCCCGCCCCTCTGCTTGCATTTTCTCTCAAGCAGAGGGCCGGGAGCGCGGCGGAGGAAAGAGGGGAGGTAAGTAGAGTTTGGGGGCTTTCTAAACATATAAATAGGCGGGTGGGGCTGGGAGACCAGGGGGAATCTTATATTAAAAAAATAATTTAGGGTGGCATACCCTTTAAAGTTTATGACTTAAAGCTCAGAGCTTATCTTTAAAAATAAAATATTAGAAAATCAAAAATGTTACATTTGGTCAAAAAAATTTTTTTATCCCAAAACTCCATTGTATGTTTTGAATTGGATTTTGGAAGTTCAATAGGCTCCACGGAACTGCTTTCGGAATGAAACGCGACAGCACTATGACTCTATCAATTATTATACTCATTAGTTGCTGGAATTATTCTCAACTTTACTTCACAGTGGCTATGAATGCTATAATTTCCTGAAAGGTTCTCTTTTCTTAAATTAATAAATGCCACTTTAGGGCAATGCACTAGTCTCTCAACAACTATTGCTCTATTACCGTACATGAAAAATGCATTTTTACTGGAGAGTTCCTAATAACTTTGGCTAAATTCTGTTTGAATGCCAGCCTCTAATTGGACAAGGTTTCCACAAATCAACAATAGCATTGTTATTGGTCAATAATATTATACATTTTGTAGAAAACTAAAATAGATGTGGAGAAAAGTCTGTGGCACATTATTTTCAGAGTGCTTACACAGCCCAGCAACATTTAGGTGGATGGCAAATGATTTTGTGTCACTTTTAAATAAGGAGGATTGGTCATAGGTACAATTTAAAAGTAATTCACATTGGGAGATACCAAAAGGATTTAATGAAAAAGGTTGTAGAATAGAGATGTCTGTACTTCACAAAATCCGGTCCGCTCGAGGATCCGCGAATTTTCGAAAAAATTAGAAAATTCGAAAATCCGCAAGCGGACCCATTAAAATGAAAAATATCCTCAAAATTACGAGATTTCTGATAAAACACGTAATTTCGTGTTTTATCAGAAATATGATAAAACACGTAATTTCGAAATTTTTCGAAAATATGTATTTCCCAAAATACGAGTAATCCTCGTAATTTCGAAAATTTTCGAAAATACGTATTTGCGGAATAAGAGAAATCCTCGTATTTTCTAAAATTACAAGTTTTCTCGTATTTTCGAAAATACGAGAAATCCACGGTACGGAAGTTTGGAAGGCGGAAAATCCGCCGTTCGCGAACGCGATAAATCCGCGGCGGATCCGGGTTCGGATCCGCCAACCGGCCATCCCTATTGTAATATGTACTTTTAGAAAAACATATTACAGAGTATTTAAAATATAGAAAGATTGTAGTTCAATTTAAATTGTTGCATTAACCTAATCATCCAGTTTCCTAGCCATCTTCATTTCCTGAACTAAGGTGGTAAATAATATGGTAATATTTGATCTGCTGTTTCTGACTTGGAGATAAAGTCTAGATATTCATACAGTATATGAACCAAAAAAAAATTGAAAGCATGTTTAATTTAAACTGTCATTCTTACGGAAGATGTGTATTATGTTTGAGTGGCGACCTAGGTAACATTTCAGCCAGATTACTTGTTGGAATAAGACTGAGAGTGGTGCAAAGCATAAATTACATCTTGATGTAAAGGCCGAGGTACTTTCTGGATATGCTTTAGGTGGGGGTAAGTTCAAGCAAAAGGAGCGTCAGGATTGAGTGAGTAGATGGAACTCGTGCGTATTTGATTTACAACGATCAGGCAAGAGGGGCAAAGGTAGTAACTGGTTACGGATGGCAGGTAAGTAGACTGGATACTGGACACAGGCAGGGTATGTAGCTGGATACTGTAGGTAAGTAACTGAAGGCTGGATGGCAGGGTGGTAGGTAGCTGGATACAGGCGAGGTAGTAAGCTGGATACAGACAGGTAAATAGGCTGAAAACTGGCCAGTAAGTAAGATGGATACTGGCAAGGTAAGTAGGCTGGATACAGGCAAGGTAAGTAGGCTGGATACTGGATACAGGCAGAGTGAGCAGCTGGGTGCAGGCAAGGTAAGTAGGCTGGATATAGGCAAGGTAAGTAAGCTGGATACAGACAAGGTAAGTAGGGTGGATACTGGCAAGGTAAGTAGGGTGGATACTGGCAAGGTAAGTAGGGAGATATGTTTTAATTTTCAATTTTCGCTACACATATTTAAGAAACGTCCAGTACAGAATCACAACGCACTAGAAAGGGGGGCTCCCCAATGTTTTTTACCTGACCGGACCAATGTGTAACCTATAAAGCATTATATGGGTGCATGTTCAAGTAATTAGTGCACCAAGATGATTAGCCCATGTATATTGCATTGCCCTGATTGCATTTTAAAGTTAAAGGGCATGTCCACCCCCCTAATTCAACTTTGGGGGTAAGGTAGGTAACCCCTACCCACCCCCAACCGCTGCAATATTTTTTTTAAAAAGTCCCCCGTTTTCTACTTACACTGCCTTCTCTCCCGCGGCACTCCATTATGGCATTCTTCTTGCAAGCAGGGGCAGGACCTCAGCCGCGTCTGTGATTGGCAGAGAGGCAGCCAATCACAGACGCGACTGATTTTACTAGAAACGCCGTGGGAGAGAAGGCTCTATAAGCATGGATCTGGGGGGGGGGGTTTCAAAAAAATGTTGCGGTGGTTAGGTGCGGGCATGGGTTACTTACCATCCACCCAAAGGACTACACGCTAGGTGCAACGGTGGCTGAGGATGGATCCGGATGGTGTGGGGGAAGGGGAGTACTGCGCATTGATGAGGACAAGGAAACAGCATGGATCAGAAGCCTCACAGACAGCTTGGAGTCTTCAGTTTCCTGGACTTTGAAGAGGCCAATCTTGGGAACCATAAGGAGCAGAGATATAAGGTAAGATTTTTTTTAAACTGTAGAGTGGGGCCAGTATGGGGTTAAATTATAGTTTTGGGGGTGGACATGCCCTTTAAAAAAACTTACAGCTAAGATTTATTAAACTGCAAACAATCCTAACTCTGTGTTAAATTTATTTCTTTTTTTAAACCTTTCCATTTTTAGTTTATTTTAATATGCATACAGGGATGTACAGTATATGCAGAACCCAATGCGGATTTAGCAAATTTGCATAGACTGGAAGGAATACATTTTTTTAAATATTTTAATGGATTTCAAGTATTTCATTTAGAAATGCAGAGAATATATCATTTGTTACTAAGCTAAATCTAACCAGTGTGCAGCCTGTCATCACTTGTCAAGTGTAATTGTGTACTCTTTAACATATACCTTGAAGTATAGAATACAGAGTGATATTTCAATACATATATTTAATAATCCATATTACAATGATTTTTATAGACAATGTGACAAGTGAATAAACACTGAAAAAAGAGACCTTTAATATATATTTACAATAAATGTGTATTTTAATAAAAAGATCCAGAAGAGTGCACCATTGAATCTTCTTTCTTCCATAGCTAACAGGTATAGGCCACCACCAGGGAGAGCCGAACCAAGTGCGTGACTAGTCCAATTGCGCTCAGAGTACATCAAAACTATTTTTTTTGTTTTTTTTTTAGAGAAGAAAACAGCAAAAAGGGGAAAGGAAAAAGAGATACCATAAAAGAAGAGAGAATAAGCACCAGTTTAAAGGATAAGTACACTGTAAAAGCTAGTTACGTTTAATTGGAAGCAGCAGTTTTAACAAATCTGTCCTCCCTTTTTTTTCTAGGTCCTTCCTGAGCCTACCTGATGTTAAGTTGCTGACATCTTGGATCTGCATTGTAGACTCTGAGACTTCCTGGATCTCCTTCTTCTTAAGCCTCAAAAAGCAGTGTCCGTTTGGTACTTGTACGCGCACCGTGCTGTGCACAAGCATGACATGGCGCAATTAAGTCACTTGAGCACGCATTCGTGCACGCACAGACGTCACATTGCGTGCGCCACTCACACAGACCAAACAAAATGGACACTGCTTTGTGAGGCTTAAGAAGAAGGAGATTCAGGAAGTCTAGGAGGGGCGGGGCTAAAGAGTCTACAATGCGCATCCAAGATGTCAGCAACTTTACACCAGCAAAGGTAGGCTCAGGAGGGACCTAGAAAAAAAAGGCGGGGGAACAGATTTTTTAAAGCTGGTGCTTCCAATTAAACTTAACTTGCTTTTACTGTGTACTTATCCTTTAAGGAGAAGGAACTGCTACCTATATTTAATTTATTTCAGAGACATTTAACACAGACAGAAATTCAAGTCCCACAAAAAGGTTTATCATATGTGCCTACAGCTAAATTCAACAACTTCCAATGGGAGGTAGATTTATATAAAATCAATAGACTTTTATGTCTGAGGGACATGTTTGATAATACAAACAGAGTGAAGGAACAAAAAGCACTGAAATTAAAAAGCACTTTTGACTCACATTGCAATAACACGACTATAAAATGTTTTCAACAAGCTGTTAAAGAGAAAGTATCCTAAGTTCATAAAAAAGGTATGCCTATAAAATATAATCTTACAAGTGAGAAATGAATTAGGAGATGACAATTTAATAATCATCAGAGCTGCTGACAAGGGTGGAGAAGAAGAAGCACTGACACAACTGGGGGAAAATTAATTATGTTCAATTAAATGAAAACCACTATGCATATCCAAAAACAAATAGGGGCTAACATAGAGAGAGCAGTGAGCTTAGGTATAATTGACAAGAATGCTGGTTTATTTAAGTAATTCACAAAATGTGCAGTCTTTTACACAATACCAAAGATCCTTGAATCACTAACAGCCCCACCTGGATGCTCTAGAATCTTAGTCAGAGGTAGTCTATTGGAACCTCTGGGAGAATTTCTAGACCAGGTCTTACAACCAATTGCATACCTCCCAACATTTAGAAATGGCAACGAGGGACAATTGCATTGCGTGCGGGAAATTTTGACCACGCCCACTTTTATAAAGTCAAACTCACTTTCTAAGGCACTCCCACTTTGTTCAGGTGACACCATTTAAAGACCACTATTCCCATTTTACATTGTTTACAAGTGTATGATGTTGTTAAGCTAGCAGAAACAGACTAATATAGTGAAGGCTCTGGCTAATGAACTGAAGGACATTGGCTAATTAACTGGAGGGCTAACAGACACTTTCTGATGAATTGGTGGTTTGACAACACCGTCTAATGAACGGGAAGGCTGACAGACACTGGTTTTTGAACAGGAGGACTGACAGACACTGGTTTTGAACAGGAGTACTGACAGACACTGGTTTTGAACAGGAGGACTGATAGACACTGGTTTTAAACAGGAGGACTGACAGACACTGGTTTTGACCAGGAGGACTGACATACACTGGTTTTTAAACAAGAGGACTGACAGACACTGGTTTTTGAACAGGAAGACTGATAGACACTGGTTTTGAACAGGAGGGAGGACTGACAGACACTGGTTTTTGAACAGGAGGACTGACAGACTCTGGGTTTGAACAGGAGGACTAAAAGACACTGTTTTTTTTTTTAACAGGAGGACTGACAGACACTGGTCTTGAACAGGAGGACTAACAGATACTAGTTTTTGAACAAGAGGACTGACAGACACTGGTTTTGAACAGGAGGACTGACAGACACTGGCTTTTGAACAAGAGGACTGACAGACACTGGTTTTTGAACAGGAGGACTGATAGACACTGGTTTTGAACAGAAGGACTAAAATACACTGTTTTTTCAACAGGAGAACTGACAGACACTGGTTTTGAACAGGAGGACTGGCAGACACTGGTTTTGAACAGGAGGACTGACAGACACTGGTGTTGAATAGGAGGACTGACAGACACTGGTTTTGAACTGGAGGACTGACAAATACTGGTGTTGAACAGGAGGACTGAAAGACAATGGATTTTGAACAGGAGGACTGACAGACACTGGATTTTGAACAGGAGGACTGACAGACACTGGATTTTGAACAGGAGGACTGACATATATATAAAGATATATGGATAGAAACACCTATATGTATTTTTTTTTTTTTTTTACCAATCTCACTGTTCTGTAGGGTACTGAGAAAAAATGCAGACCCTTTGTTAAGGATAAAACAAATGGAACATGTGAGATCACAATTTATATAGAGGGCTATCCAAGTAAGGTGTTAGACAGGGCAGTGCAAAAAGCTGAATAAAAAAAAAGGAAGGAGACATGTATGGATAAAAATAAACAACAAAAAAGTCTGAAAAACAATTGGGATACATTAACTGTAGATGTAAAAATTTAAGAACAAATTACAGGAGAGGCCGTTAATAGGATTCATAAGCCGTCAGAATCTTAGAGACATCCTAGTCAACACCACGAACCCTGTAAGTAAATATTAACAATAGATTAAGCAATATCACTGTTGTATATAAACAATGCTTATTGGGGATCACCAAGGGGCAGAAAAACAGCCAGAGAGCATTGACTTTATTAAAACTATTGGCAGGCTAGTCCAATTCTTTGTGGCTTTGTGCTGTTACATCACACCAGCAACCATAACCCAATTAGTGTAGCAGTCCTACCAACTGAGCTCTTTTTTTTAATTTACTATTTTAATGGTATTTATTACCTAATGAAAAAGGGAGTAGCTATGGGTAATAAATGTACTCCTAGCTATGCTAATTTGCTTGTGGGGAAATGGGAATTGGATTGTATTTTTGTGCCCCTTTAAGGAAAATGCATTACACATACAATAGCTACACATACAATATAATATTTCTGTTCAAATTACAGAAGCTAATTACTTTTTCTTTGATGCTTTTAATTAAAATGATTTGACTACTCTCTCTCTCCTTTTCTAACCACATTAATTATGTTGCAAAAACCTGCCGCTTCTTCCTTCGCAATATAGCCTAAATCTGCAGGTTCCTTTCTCTCCCGACCACTGCTATGCTTATGCATGCTCTCATACTGTTGCAACCTACTAATTTTTGGTCTAATTTTCCTAACATTTAAATCCCTTTGTTCTGCTGCTCCTCCATATATTTCCTCTTTAATCTCCCCAAATGTTCCTGCCCGTACCCTCCGCTCATTGCAGAACCAGCTCCTGTACAGACCCCCCACTCGTACTGCTTCCTCTCGCCTTAAACCTTTCTCTCTTGTAGCCCCCATCCTCTGGAATTCTACCCCCCACTCTCTACATCAAGAAACCTCAATCAGCAGGTTTAAATCCATCCTTACATCGTACCTATCTGGTAACCAGCACAGTATTTGATTGTCTTATTTGCACTGCATATGTCTCACTTATACCCATTCCATTGTATCTGTATGTTACCCACCTAACTAGATTGTAGGCTCTATGGGGCAGGGACCTCATTACCTCTTGTGGCAAAGCTCTAGCACTTCTATTTATATATTTATGTACTGAACTATCTATGTATTCATTCCCCTTGTATGACTTTATTGTATATCGTTACTGTACAGCGCTGCGTCCCCAAGTGGCGCTTTATAAATAAACCATACATACATACATACATACATACATACATACATTTGAATCAATTTTCTTCTTTAATCTTGGGGGAGCTGCAATATCGACGAAAGTGTGAGAAAATTGCTTAAACCCATACTTGAGTTATTGGGTTATCGTGGGTTAAACTAATTTTTTCAGGCCTTTGTTACATTTTCTATTAGTGGCACAGGCACCCAATGCTAAAGATGCGTGAAAATCAACTTCTTCAAAGGGTGTCTCCACTGTTAAAAGTCACCTTGGTTGTAAGGATAGATAAGTGTAAGTTGGAAATGTACCTGCAGTAGTTTAGAAGTAATCCAAGCTCTTTCTCCCTGAACGCTTTGGATTCTGCATGTCTGTCCACTTTCAGTGACTGCCTGCTTGGTAAACATACAACGGGCTTGTTCCTTTTGTGCATGAACAGAAAGTCCAAGGATCTGAAGGGAATGCCGGCTGTGTGTGATCTGGTGCTGCATTATCTGCATCTGCATTACACACACACACACACACACACACACACACACACAAATACACAATACACCCTCTCACATCTGCTTGTGTTTCTCTCCCACCCCTTCCCAAACCAGATTGTGTCATATTCCCAGCACCCCCTCTATAATTAATCTTGGGTCACTTTTTCAACCACCCCTCTCAGAGTTAGGCTTCCGCCTCACTACAACACATCAAATTGTGCACACGATCATTATCGCACACAATTGTGTGCACGATTTGTGTTTGCTGTTCTGCATTTGCACATGTGTTTTTCTAATTTAACATTATAAAAACGCATGTGTTTGCGTAAAAAATGGTGCACGCAAAACGGAAATGGATGCGCAATTGCATGCGCATCGGAAATCGTGGGAATTTTTGCGGTCCTGTGATTTCCATTTTAAACAAAATCGCATGTGCAATTGTGTGCACTAAAAACGAAAAAAAAGCATCAGTGTGGCCTAGCCCCAAAAATTATTCATTAAAAAAACACAACTTCCCCCTGCCTTGGGGTAATAATGTTACATTATTGTGGAAAGAGGGTTTTAAGTTACCTTTCCTCCCCTGTGTCACTACATGATCAGCTGTAAAAAGAAACTTGCAGAGACAGGAAGGAAAGGATTTCTTTACAGCAGTCCTCACTGGGGTCAAGTGGGTGTGTCTGCTACCATGACGATGCACATTGAGTGACAGCACTCCTAGCAAAGGGGAAGACACACCCCCAGGAGCTAGCACAATTTTCCCATGCTGCTGCAAGCAAACAAAGGGGAATTCTGAAAAGATAAAAAGGTAGGGGGAAGGTTGGGGGATGGTGTACTTAAAAAAAAACAAAAAAAACCTTTTTTCCTTAATGTAGATTCCCTTTAAAACACAGGCATACCCTCTGCACACCACTAAATTATTCTGGTGTGGCACAGAATCAATCAAAAGACGAGGACCACTAGGAAACGCTAAAAATATAGCGGTGCTTCAAAGGGTTAAAGAGAATTCAAAAATTACTCACAGAGGGCTACAGAGGAGCACTCCTACAAAAAGACCCTTTTAAAAAAGGCACATCCATTCAAGGTCCATAAATATATAAAGGCGTTTATTTACATCCAAATCACGAAATATTATACTGTCCTAAAAACCATAACCATAAATATCAGAATACTATAAAGTTCAGCACATAAAACAGCCTACAGTGACCATAAATACTAATATGATAAGAGGAAATCCTGGGCGTCCCTAGATTTCACCAAAGCGCTCAATTGCGCATGGGCTCGGGAAGAAGCCCATGCACAATTGTGCGCTTTGGTGAAATGCGCTTAGGTAGTATAGATGGTGAGATCGTCTGGCCCTGAGTGCTCCTCTGTAGCCCTCTGTGAGTAATTTTTGAATACCTTCTGCACACTCCTTACCTGCCGGGTTCCCACAGTGTAGTAACTTAAGTGAGAACCCAGAAATTAGGTATTACATCTCACCCATAGTGCGCAAGTGAAAGAACAATTCTTGGATTTGGATATTTACATACAACAAAAAAACTGTTCACAGGAATAATTATATTTCTTTCAACAGAGAACATTACCCAGCAAGGTTACCTATCATCCCTATGGTCCAATTTATGTGATTGAGGAGATATTGTACTAACCTAGAGGATTATTATATTCAGAGTGAATTCCTGGAGGATAGGATCCTTGGGAAGGAAAACAATCAGAGTTAACCTAACTTTGTAAAGTGAGAAGAGAAGTGAGATCTTTGGAGAGAGGAAAATCTATGGAGATTGGGGAAAAGGAATCTGATAAAACTAAAGAGAATGTCTTGGCATGTGAGAATTTTTTTCTCTCTAATATTTGGATATTTTATCTTAAAATACAAGATTGATTGGGCGATTAATTGGGCAAATTAATTATTATAATTTATCAGAAATTCAAAAACATTTAAAGTCTAGTGGCATGGTCAAAGTACCTTGCCTACGATATCAGTAAGAAGTACTACTGGATAAGACAGGAGATCAGTTTAAAGAGATATGAGTTGTCAGTTCAGTTTTTTGTGCATATATATATTGGACTTTTATTTTAATTATTGGTGTGGCTGCTTTACAGACATAGGAATTCAACCATCAAAACCAAATTTGATGGCAAGTTTGAGTTGAAACTCTGGTTCATCCCTAATTATTATTTGTATTAATATGATTTAACTTTTGTAAAGTTACTGGTAATATAAAAGTTAATTTAATGAATTATATGGAGATGATATTTAAAAAATCCTCATTAGATTGGGGTGGGGACAGTGTCTGAAGAAATCATATAGGAAAAACCTTTAAGAAAGAACAGCGGGTGTCAGTGGTTGGTGTGTGACTTGCTCCTTAGGGAATCAGGTTTAATGTGGGACTTTTGAACTGCCTGTTATGACTTTCCTAATGGTCATTATATTTCTATGTTAACATACTTGGTCCTATAATTTATAGAAGTGTGATCTGTGAATTACTACACTGTATTTCCCTTTCTCTCTCTTTTCTTTATCTTGTATTATACTATACTAAAAATTGTGTCCCTATTTCTAAAATGCACACTTTACACCTAGTTTGAAGGTATTATAGCTGTTTGAGTTCTCTCAGCTGTATATGGAGTTTTAACCTTATATGTGCCTTTGGTACTAATATATATTATTACTATTATTATTTTTGTAATAAATGGGTTAATATTGGTTTAGTTGAAGAAAAGTTTGCTTGAAAATAACAGAACAGAAGGGTGGATATCATGTGATGCAGTTTTATGGTTTAAACTGGTTTGGAACTCATGAGTTGGCAGTTAGAATCATGGGCATGTTTTCAGTATGATATAATTGTATAATATGATATAATAAGGAAAACAACATTTTCTAACCGTGGAGTAGAGATGCGATCCGGGTCCAACACGGAACCCCTCGGTCCCAAATCCAGAAGGATCTTCCGGGTTTCGGGACTTCAGAACATATTTTTGAAGATTTTCGAATGTACAGATCTATTTTCCATAATTTTCGAAAATAGATTTGAACGTTCGAAAACCTTCGAAAATACGATTGGAAACTCAAAAGTGGCCTCGTATCGTATTGTCAAGGATTTTCGAAAGTTCAAATCTTTTTTCTAAAATTATCGAAAAGCTCTGTACATTCGAAAATCTTCGAAAATTTGTTTCGTTTTCAGATCTTTGGGATTTTCCGAGATCTGGGAATCCAAAACAGAACAAAACTATTGCATTTCGGCCATCTCTACCATGGAGAAGGAATATAAAATGCCTAAATAGAACAACAAAAGGTAATGTGTAAGTTAACTTTATTAACTAACCAACATAAGTCATAAATGTTATCCTGTTTAGATAAGATGTGTTATTCTGTTTATATGTTGTGCCTTAATAAATTGTTTAGTTACTAAAAGAAATAAATTATTCTGAATTTATATTTCTGACATTTGGCCAACCAAATGAAATTTCTTGTGACTCTTTACGTTAAGGAATTTTACGTTTAAGATTTTGTACTTTTTATATTACACACATGGGATTGTTTGTTCTGTTTTACTATTTGTACTTGGTTTTCCTTACTCATAGTGTGTATATGACATTGGAATTATCAGACAAATATAATAATATCTATTATGATCAACACACTTTTTAAAGTAGAAAATCAATCTTGGAGTGTGGTAAAAATAGTTTGCAATCCAACCCTCTTCCATGCTAAACTATTATCCCAGTCATTATCAACCCCGAGAGTGACAATTTATGAACATAAAGAACCCCTCATTCCATATTCATGCCTTGTTCTGGTCTGGGTGCTGCCCCTTAATGTGCAAGTGATCTAAACTATAAAGAGATGCGGTCTAGAAGTGGCAAATGAGAGGGGCAGAAGCAAAACATTGCATTGGAAAGAACATTTCTCCATTACAGCTGTTCTCATAGAGGTGCATATAGAGCCTTTTAGGTTGCTAAACTAGGTTAAGTTCCACTTTAACTGTTCCCAGTTACCACCCTATTATTTTTACGGTAGCACTTTATATAGTTCTAGTCATATCCAAACAGTTTGTCAAATAAGCAGCAAAGTGCCAGATGCGATTAAATGTTAATAAATGTAAAGTGTTTAGGATATAACAATACCTGTGCTGCTTATACTTTATTTGGGTCTGTGCTAAAATAATCTGTTTGAAAAAAGACAAGATAGAGGACCTAGCTATAGCAAACAATGACATATGGAAACATGTCTAGTATTAAGAGGAGTACAGTACTGTTTGCATAGCTCAAGCAAGGCTTAATTTAAAACACGCAGTGCATAATTGGAATTCTATATACAGAAAGGACATTATGGAACTGAAGAGGGTTCAGAGAATGGCAATTAAATTAATAAGAAGAATGGATTAGCTTGACAATGAAGACAGACTAGATAAGTTATTGTTATTCTCATTTAAAGGGCATGCTCACCCATAAAACAAAAAACCTTGTCAGTTATCTGTTCTCAACCCCAGCTGCTATTTTTACCAGTTTACATACATATGTAACCAGATATTTAATGATAATTTCTATTCCGTTCTGGCAATGGTATCAACATTCTCGCTCTGCTTAATGAGCTATTTATACGCTTGAGCATGTGCAGAGGAGGCATGACAGTAAACAAGTTCAATACCCCAGACTTTCCTTTTTTTTGTTTCTATTATGTTCCAAGCACCTGGGGCACCTGTTAAAATGCCAGTATGAGAAACATGCAGTTCAGAAGGTTGCAAGTTTGAATCCCCAGATTCACCTTTATTTTTTGTTTCCATTATGTTCATAGTAAAAGATTTTACATGTACCAGCTTTCTATATAGTATCTCTGTTATCCTAAAGGTAAAAGCTCTGCTTTTAGCAAGACAGGGTAAATGTAGAAGTTGCAGGTTCTATTCCACAGACTTTTTTTTTTTTTTTTTTTTGCTGAAATGTTAGTATTCTGTTTCTTAAAAAGAAAAAGAAAAATACACCACAATTGTTTGAAAACGAAAAACTGAAATCCCTGTTCTGTGTCAGCAGGAGGGAGGATCTCTGTGCTGTACTGTGATTGGCTGTCAGCTTCTAGGAAGCAAGGCTGCAACTTCCTTGTTTTGATCTTTTGAGCACTACAGAGCATGTACCTGTGTGCAGACACCTGTGTGCAGACAGTTAGCTGGGGGTTTACCCAGCTAAGGTGGATTGTGGGAGCAGACCCCTAGTACTCACAGGTTATTTTCATCACCCAATGGCCACACCACATGGAGAGGTGAGACACAGCTTGTTGTATGTTTGTGAATCTGCTCTGTCTATTGGGACAATATTGTCTGGAGACTTTAGTTCTCCTTTAAAAACTGGACACTTCAAAATGTCCAGAGCAACATACATAAGCAAGAAACATTAACTTTGTTTGACTTTTCAAAATACACCAAAGAAATTGCTCAATTCAACAGTAAAGGTGAGAAGATAAACATGAAGGTAACAAGCATAAGTGCAAACAAAGCAAAACAGAAGGAAAAAATGCTGTTGATTGTGTAATGATAAAAGATGTGCACTATGTTCAGTGGACATTTTTAGTTAACGTTGCTCATTATTCTAAGATAATTTGAAGTGCCATTTTTATTCCCAGCTTGAAGACAGTCTTTTTGTTACTTTTTAAATTGGTTCAATGGCTTTAATATTATATAATTAATGATGCTCTCCTGTAGCTTCAATTAGAAGCATTGAAACTGACTCTCACAATGAATACCCTGGTTCAGGCCTGAAGATTTATAAATAGCAGCCACTTTTCAGATTCTGCTTTGCATTTACAACATTGTGTTTTACATAGTTTAATGCTTGACTTGAGATTTGTGAACTCAGTTCAAATGCCATTGACTCATTGGAAAGCTTGGGCTTTGTAATGAGTTTTTGTATTTAATATAGTCCAGAACTGTCAGTTATATTCTAAGCTTTAAGGTAGTGGAGATCATTTAGTAAGACATCACAAGCCCATTAAAAGAATTATTTTGTACTGATTATCTCCTATTTTGACCTGTATACTGCCTGATGGTTTTGATAATGATTGTGTTCTATGCTAGCGGTATAGTAAAAAAAAATGGATTTATTAACCATAGTATTTTAATGGTTCTAGAGTCCAATGTGGAGCTAGTTTTATAAATGAGCACAGCAAGGTGAGTAAGCCTGCTGTAACAATAACTATGATATCAACAAGGTTACATCAAATAGACTTTTCTTGCCCTGGTGCAAAATAGGAGTGCACTCAGGGGTCTTTTTCAATTTTTATTTACAGTAGTGCAACATAAATTGCAATCAGCAATGTTTCGGTCTGTTTCTAAGAGCTTGACTTGATAGATGGTCTTAGAACCGAAATGTTGAAAAAGACCCTTGAGTGCACTCCTATTTTCACTAATTAAAAATATTTTTAAAAACGAGAGGTGTGGTGGATCCATAAATTGGGATCCCTTACACCATCAGGTCTCAATAGGGATTATAATGTCTATTTATTCGTTTGATTCCGTTAGTCCATTGTATTTATCCTCCTTTACACTGCTATATTTAAATTGTGGGTACCTATGGGGTTAACATGTAAAATCATGATAATGGGAGTGGCTTGGATGTGTTTAAAGGGAAATGATGTAATACACTGTTTTAAGGCTGTCTATCTAAGCTTGATAAAAGGATAATGTTGCTGAAACGTCGCTTTATAGATTGGATTAGATGGTTGTAATTATATGCAACTATAATATGTTTGAATAAAACAATTGATTATTGGAAATTTGAGTGCGGCTGATCGGATTGGATGTTTATTGGGTGCTTACCACACCACGCAGACATGCACACTATTTAGAATACAAACATAAAATTGAGGATTTCAAATTTATGGGCATTGACCACATACCACTACCTAAAAGGGGTGGAAACAGAGCAAAACAACTATTACAAAAAGAGGCGTGGTGGATCAGATACCTTAATACCGTGTGCCCTAAAGGCCTTAATGAATATTTATCGTTAAAATGTTTTTTAAATGAAAGGTGAATATATTTATGATAGGCAAAGTTTGGGAGTATTAACGATTCATATGTGTTTTATTTAAAAATATATGGGCGTTTATTGATTCAATAGATTTTAGACATGGTTGTTGACAATTCTATATTTTTTACACTATTTTGCACTTTATACATTAGCATTTTTGCACTAACAATTGCACTGAATATCACTAGCACTTTAAAGGAATTTAACCCCTGGTAATATACCAAAGAGATAGCACTGACACTTTATATGATATTGGACACATTGTTAATACCTTGTAGGTGAATTTTGTTTTAACACTGATGTTTCTAACATTAAGAGTTAACTAAGTTCAACTCTATATATAGTCCAGTATCAAGAAAAATAGGTGCACTCAAGGGGTCTAATTAGTGTATATTTATTGGTGCAACAAAAGGCAACATTTCGGTCCAAATCTGGGACCTATATCAAGCCAACAAGACAGTGATATAACAAAGGTGCTACTTATACAATTTACAAGTAATAACCCCCCCTCTCAAACATGGATCCACCCATTATATACAGGTATATTCATTAACCATTAAAGTGCTTGAGTGCTAAATATACATAAAATGATTATTATTTATAAATATTTTAATTTAAAGTGCTAAATAATTTCATATACAGTGCTAAAAAACCAAGTGCTAATGGTAAAAGTTCTAAAATGTTAATATTAAAGTACTTCCAAAATACATCAATTTAAATCTAGTGCAGTGCTAATATAATTGCTGATGCTGAAATCTCTGATGGCTATATAATTAAATATGATAAAAAAATGTATTTAGATGAACCAACTAAGATGAACCTACTAAGAACATATAGGTACTATTATGGCATGGACATAGTATCTGTACTTAATCAACAAGTTTAAAAATATTATCTGTCAGGAAACATTTAAAAGAACAGTATTCATTTAGTCCATCCGGTGTGGTTGTGTTGAGAGGTACCTAATCCAGAAAGTCTCTCTTTGGGCTAGTTTTTTTGCTCTGTCTCCCCTTTTGGAAGAAAGGGGAATATGTTCAATGCCCATAAATCTCAGATCCTCTACTGTATGTCCATATTCCAAAAATGTTTCGCTACAGGCTTCACTGTTTTATTGTCTCTATAGGCTGTATTTATGGCTGATCGGTGACCATCCATCCTTAATCATAGTGTAAGCTCTGTTTTTCCAATATACATAAGATTACAGGGACACCAAATAGCGTTCACCACGTGGGTGGTTTGACAAGTAATATGTTGTCTAATCGTCATCAGTTTATCGGCATGTGGATACCAGTTACCATATGTTTGCAAGAAGTACATTTGTGGCATTTATGGCATCCCAGTCTACTATCCTGTAGCCCTGTCTTGGTCGGTCTGTAAGATTGTATGGGATCCGTTTTGACAAGTGTGTCTCGTAAATTAAGTGAACGTCTTAAACCTATCATCGCTCTTACCGGTAACCTGGATTTAAGTGTTTCATCAGCTCTAAGAAAACGCCAGTTGTCAACTAGGCTCTTCCAAATGTTGGGGGCGGGCCCAATGAAGTGTAATTTGTGCTGCAAATAAACGGTTTTACCGTCTCATTGGTGTCAAATACAAAGTTCCTTTCAGTTTTCTCACATGCTTTGGCCAATGTTTTATCCAAAATCTTTGGAGGATAACCTCTCTGTAGAAACCTTAATTTCATTTCCTGAAGTTGGACCTCCAGATACTCAGAGTTTGAATTATTCTGGATGACCCTAGAAAATTTAGCAACAGGTATAGAGCCCCTTAATGTCTGTGGGTGGAAGCTGTTATAGTGTAGCAGTGCATTTCTGTCAGTTGATTTTCTGAATAATGTATATCCCAGTGATGTATTTTTGACACTTACCACAATGTCCAAATATTCAATGTGGGTTTTGCTGTGGTTAGCATTAAATTTAATTGTGCATTCTAGTTGATTAAGGGTGTCAACCATGTTTAAAATTCACTCTCACGTCAATGCCATATTAAAAAGATATTTATACTATATAAAGCAAAAATCTTGTATGTATGTATGTATGTATGTATGTATGTATGCGCTCACCTCACAGCCACACCCTTGAATGACTCAACAAAACGGCAACGCCCTCTGAAAGGGGTGGTGTCCAGTTTGACCAATAAAAAGCCTGCATGTCACTTGCAGAGTGTAATTCCCCAATTCAGTAACTCAGATGATGGGCCTGGGCTCTGTGTGCTGCCCGACTTTAACAACACAGACACAGAGTCCACTTCAGTGACACAACAACAGTGTAATGTACGGCTACACAACTCGGAGAGCTGCACACACAGAACCACAGCTTCTATAATAGAGGTAACAACACATTTCCCTTAAGGTCTGCAAGACATTACAATTTGGTCCTGGAAGGTTTTAAAATATAAACCCTGGAAAGACTATGTTGCTATTGGTGATATGAACCACATTTGCAGTTGTTTGCGGTTATTGTTAGAAATTTAAAGCAGAGCCTCCTGGAATGTGACCACGCCCCTAGATATTGCTGTCCTGGCCACACCCCCAAACATCACGGTCATGCTCATACCACAACCTTCAAGGCCACACCCCCAAAGATAACTGCCATGCCCCCAAACATTGCAACCGTGCCCCCAAATATTGTGACTACACTACCAGATATTGTGGTCCCCCCCAACCCCCACCAAACATTCGGGGTCCATCCCCATACATCATGGCCACACCTCCAAACATCCCAGGTCTGTTCCCGAAACACACCCATATACACAAACATCCTGTACATGCCCCAAAACATCACAGGCACACCCACAAACACCACACCCATGCCCCAAATATCGCAACCACCAAATGTCATGTCCAAGCCTCCTGGATACCACAACATCACAGACACGACCCAGGCTGTCCTCACCCTAGAATGCCGTGCCCCCACCCACCGGAACATCACAGACATGCCCCATCCACCTATGCAAACCGGGAAAGTTGGGGGGGTATGGAATACACCAGAATTACCTGCATTACCTGGACTTAACAAACAGTCACACACTTCACAGACAGTTACAACAAAAAAAACCAAAGACATCACGGCACTTTCAATTTGGACCAGAAACTAACTTTATTGGGATCTAATAGTCAATATAAAGTGGTCCTTGAGCAAGGATAAAGTGTTAAAGTGCAAACAAGGTGACATACTGTTAACAAATGTGCAAAAAACTGAGCACGCTTAATAAAAACACACACACCGCTCAACCAGCGCAACAGAATGAAGCCCGACAACACAGACAAAGAGCCTGCACATCACATGCTTCAGAGACACTGACGCTACTCAGTCAGTCACTGCGATATTCAGTTGCAATCAACATGTTTTCCCAACGGCAAATTCCCAACGGCAAAGTGGAAAAACTGATAACGTTGTATATAAGGTTTAGCAATAAACTTGTGCAATACGTCCCTCAAGGAATGTCACCTCCTCAACTTATAACTATTAAATACATGACATACATTACCAATTGTGCACTTCTTTTCCCCCCGTCTCTTCCATCTTAGCCAAACACACACCTGCACATAAAAAATACTATATCCACATGTGTACACAGGCAATGCCGGGTACAACTGCTAGTCATCTATATATCTGCAATAGAAAACAAGGTGTTCAGCATACTGTGGTAAGATATTATCATGTTCATATTTATGCATATACAAATTAGCATAAGCCGGTGCCATGGCCGCACCCATGACAGTACCGAATTGCTGCAGATAAAATGTGTTTTCAAATTTTAAGGCAAATTTGAGAGCGTCATACAAAAATTCTTGCTTCTTAGGCGGCCCACAGTTTGTTGTGTTGATATAGCCCTTAATCCCTCGTCATGTGGGATATTGGTATAAAGGTTGCTCACATCTAGTGTTACTAGCCCCACTTCTCCATCATCTGAAATCTTCAGATTTTTTATTTTCATAATAAAATGGCCAGCATCCCTTATATATGTATGCGTGTTTTGGACAATAAGTTGCAGTGCTTTATGCAGATATTTGCCTAGGGGTTCCAAAAGGCCACCCCTGGCTGAAATAATGGGGCGATCGGGCAGGTTACATGCATCTTTATGTATCTTGGGGATAGTGTACAGCACAGTCATTTTTGAAAAATTCCGGAATAAATACTCAGATGTTGGCAAGTCAATAGTACCCATAAGGACCGCTTTTTTAAAAAAATTTTAACATTATCTTGAAATTTTATCGTAGGGTCCATTTGAAGTTTAGTGTATACCTGTGTATCACTGAGCTGTGATAGTATCTCCATTCGATAATCTGTATAATTAATGGCCGCCCCCTTTATCTGCTGGTCTAAACACAATCTCACTGTCCTTTGCCAGATCACTTAAGGCCTGTTGCTCCTTCTTAGACAGATTAAAAGAGAACTAAACTTAATTTTTTATAAATCCTAATGTGAAAGCTTTTCTCCCCAGAATACCCATACATTGAAAGATTCTTCTCTAGGTATTTGCATTTAGTAGATATACATAATAGATTCTGTAACAAAGGAGGCTTCCATGTTGTTGCCAGTACAACTCATAGCCCATGTTGGCTTCAAAGAGCCCCCCCCTTGACCCCAGGATTCATTGTCTCACAGTTTTTTAGCAAAAGATACATTTTCTAAATGTACCTTGATTTCAGTCTTCAGACTTGCTGGTGGCATACCATGTAAATGCTGTGTTTTTAGGAACAAACACACCAAGAAGTCACAAGTTCTAATCCCCTAGTCCCCTTAGTTCTCCTTTAAACTGACATTTCTTACACTGCTCATTTGCTTCCTTAATTTCCATGTTTACCACATGTATATGGCTTTTGATATATTCATTTTGGTTAACAGGATCAAATTTACCCTTTAGTTTAAATTCGGATGTATTATTCAATTTACCCATAGTCATTGTATCACTGAAAAAGTCTTTCAAATTTAACATTCTATTTTACAACAGTCGACCTCCCATTCAAATTGGTTAAACCTTTTAGTAGGGGAGAAAGAGGGACCTTTTTGTAAGACACCCACCTCTGTATCGTTAGTTGCCTGGCTGATAAGTTGAAAATCAGGATTGCTGCTAGAGGCACCTGCATCCGTTTCCCCCCTCTTGCGGATAGGATACCTTTTGGTCTTGGGTGTCCATCCCTCTTTGGAGGAGGCTCCGTGTGTATCAGTTCCCAGCCTAAAAAATTCCCATCGCTGTGTTTTCGTTTGCGTGCCATAGATGGTTCCCTGTTTGCTCCTCCTTGGCGTTCCTTTATACCATGTGGCAATGACCGCAATCTCATTTCCTGTTCCGCTTCAGAATCAGACCAACCGGAACTTGCGGAAGTGTTCCCATGTGATCTTCCAAAGTTTACGCGATAGTTAGACCGGCTCCTGACCCTCCTTCTATTAACTTCCGGGATCCCCGAGAGCCACCTGTACTCTCTAATCTGCTATAAAGAGCCTTTAGCCTATTGAGACAATAAAACAGTGAAACCTGTAGCAAAACATTTTCTGGAATATGGACATACACTAGCGGATCTGATATTTATGGGCATTGAACATATTCCCCTTTCTTCCAGAAGGGATTAGGTACCTCAACACAACCACACCGGATGGACTAAATACTGTTCTTTTAAATGTTTCCTGACAGATAATATTTTTAAACTTGTTGATTAAGTACAGATACTACTTCCATGCCATAATAGTACATATATGTTCTAGTAGGTTTATCTTAGTTGGTTCATCTAAATACATTTTTTAATGATATTTAAGGACAACAATATAAAATAAATAACATTTACCTCCATTACATGTCCACACTTCCAGCAGCTGAAATTGCTTACTCACATTTACAGCCGTGCTGCCCTCCCTTAGATATCACACAGCAAAGATGAGTGCTAAAAGCCCGCCTCCTAGAGGGCCCAGGGCCTTAAGTAACATAGCACTTGTCATTGGCTGGTGGGAATGTCTGTTACAACCTCTCTCCTCCTCCTCTGCCAGTCAAACAAACTTAAACTGTTCGGTTGCTAGGATACAGCCTACATAATCAAGCTGAACAAGGGTGGGAGGGGGAGTGTTTTTTCGCATGCTAGCTTTGAGTGACAGTTACAGGCAGACAGAATTGTTACACCCCCTTCACAGCATGGCTAATTGATGGCAGAGAAACTCGAAATCAGGAAAAAAATGTATGGGGAAGGCTACATACCTTTACTCTTTTGAAAGCAGTTTAAAAAAAAATGCATTGAGGCAATACAGTTATCCTTTAATTATATAGCCATCAGAGATTTCAGCATCAGCAATTATATTAGCACTGCACTAGATTTAAATTGATGTATTTTAGAAGTACTTTAATATTAACATTTTAGCACTTTTACCATTAGCACTTGGTTTTTTAGCACTGTATATGAAATTATTTAGCACTTTAAATTAAACTATTTAAACATAATATTTATTTTATGTATATTTAGCACTCAGGCACTTTAATGGTTAATGAATAGACCAGTTAGCACATTACTTTTTGTCACATGTTACTAATAGGTTGATCCATGTTTGGGAGGCGGGGTTTATTACTTGTAAATTTTATAAGTAGCACCTTTGTTATATCACTGTCTTGAGAGAGAGAATTAGTGTAAATCCCGCGCTAACCTGATAATACACTGTGTGGTTGTATAAACTATAATCCCCTTTATATATTTTTTAGATTTTATAAAATCTAATGTATGAAATTATTGACACTAAAGGTGATACAATCTATCATTAGATTTAAGAGTGCAAAAAAGTCAATAAGTCAATGACTGTAAAACACTCCTAACCCATTACTTAAGTTATGCTAATAGTTTTTATACCTCCCAGTCGAAATATTCAACAAAGTCATGAAAAAACTAGTTTTAAATTTTTTTTTGCAGAAAACGCTTTTCTGCATTTAAATGAATATAGAAAAACACCAGAGCAAGGTGACGCTTTTCTTTCCATAGAAATTGAAATCTATTTTAAAGTCTGCAAAAATGCATTTCCCCCAAAGAATTATAACAATTGTTATTGCCAACACAAAATCCTGAGGAAAATGCATTATGCAGGCCAAGCAAATTTGTTTTTATTATTTCATTTATTTAGTAAAAAAGGCAAATAAACAGAACATACCTCTGTTCAAAGTGGTATATTCCATTTAAAGTCAAGAAAAAGATAAATGTCATAAGAATATTTTATAAGGCAGGAAACCCAGGAAAAGACTTTGTATGCTACTTGATCAATGGAGATGATTAACATTCAGTTGCAAGTAGTGTTAAAGCAATAAAGGTGGAAACAGTAGTAAAAACATATGTTTAAGTAAAAGTTCCTCTGGAGACTTTTAGATGAGTGGGTACAAAAGTAAGTCTGGGAACTAAGCCAAGGTTGGATGGGAGTATAAAGTATCCTGAAAAGAAGTTAGAATTCTAAAAGCTTCAAAGGAAGACATTTAAGATGATTGGTCCAAAGCACAATGACAAATACAATTTTTTTTTCACGTTTTAATTATTTAATTAATATACATAAATGTGTGATTGTTCCTAATGTGTTACTGTAGTTGGATTTTGTAAATTTCATACCACCTTTTAAACTCCTATAAAGAGGGCTGTTTTAGTGAAGAAATTGCCTTAAGTTAAATTTATATTGCAGGTTTAAACTGTTTATGCATGCTGTCTATTGAGTATTTATTTTGTTTCTTCTTATTTCCATTACAAATACAGTAATGTAAAAGGGCTTATGTTAGTCGCAAACTATTTTTAACAGTCCTTTCAATAGCAGATGTTTTATTGTCTTCACCTCTGCAACAATATTAGCCAAAGGCATCACTATTTAAGCTCTTCTAGTTGTCATAAAAATACGCTGTATTCTGTGCACAATAAAAATAAAATGGGAGGAATGCAATAATTATAAATGGAATGTGCTTTCATTTTATTAGAACTATTTGCTAGATTTTTGACCTAGTTTAACATTTAGCTTTTCTAGTTTTGTTGATTTTAACAAACAAAATTCTTTCTTAAGGCTGCAAATTATTTTGAACTGGGTTGCTATTCAGCATAGTTCATACATTTTGTTTTTTGAAATGTTGAATTGCATAATGTATGCATTTATTAGGAAGAGTGGTCAAGCTTCTATGTGGTAATAGCTCCCCCAAGACGACCCTTTAATTGGGATTCCTATGCCTTTAATATAAAGCACTGGGTGGACAGCCTCTTCCCTCACTATAAAAAGCCAGTGGGCAGGCTAGAAGTAAAATCCTACTATTCTAATCCAATGCGCAAATATGAGAAATGCAAACATTTGCAAAAAGTAATTAAGGTAAAAAAAAGGTTAAATTTAGGACCTTCCAGACTGGGGTTACCTTGATGTGGTTGGAAGGCTTTTCATTTATGTGATCACAGTAATGTATACTAAAACCCCTTTGTTTATAAAGTATGCCAGTGTGCAGATAATATGATATTGTATGGGGCCTAGGAATGTGCATTGATTATCTTTTCTATGTTTGTTTGAATTCAGTTGCTATCAGTATAAATGATTGTATAATTATTGGATATTGACAACGATGGTGCGTTTTTAAGTGTTTAAAATAAATTTTACGTTTTGTTTAAGATGTGTGAATAAACTTGTTGTTGGAAATAAAGTCCTTATTGAGTGCACTGATACTATCCTTTTCTACATTGTTTCTTTGTATACTGTGTATATAGAAATCTGTGCATACTGGCTAGTAAAGATGCAGACACAAGGTACTGATCATTATTGAAACTTTACAGCCAGCTATTCTTTGATGTCACAAATGTAAGATAGTGGCTACACAATCCAGTTATGGTCATTAAGGACCAAGCAGTATTGGTATTTTATAAATGTGTGGGGGGGGAATGCCACTGTAAACTACCAATGGTTATCAGTATTTTATAATGATAGTAAATGCATTGGTATTGCAAACTTTCAGTTGGTGTAGATTGTTAATCTGCATCCTAAAGGTGTTCTTTTGGATTGAGATCTGGTGACTGTGGAAGCCATTAAAGTACAATGAACTCAGGTAAGATGTGGCATTTAAATGATACTCAACTGGTAAAAAAGGGGCCCAAAGTGTTCCCCAAAAAAATGCCCCCCACACCATCACACCACCACTAGCCTCAACTGTTGACAGGATGAATCCACGCTTTTGTGTTGTTTATGATAAATTTTAAATGTAACTGCTGAAATAGTAACTAATCCGACCAATTTTGGTGAGCCTTTGCAAAATGGAGCCTTTTTTTCTGTTCCTAGCTGACAGGAGTGGATGCGTGTCAGTGTGGTCATGTGCTACTATGGCCTATCTGCTTCAAGGTTTAATGTGTTGTGTATTCAGAGATTGTATTCTGCATACATTCGTTCTTACAGGTGATTGCTTTTTTATCTTCTAGAACCAGTCTGATCATTCTCTAACCTCTGACATCAATAAGGCATTTTTGTCTAACTGCCGCTCTCTGGAGATTTTGCCTTTTTTGACCAACCCTAGAGGTGATTGTGCATGCAAATCCCAGTAAGTCAGCAATTTCTTAAAAACAAAATCCCTTTTAGCATCAACAAACATTCCACATTCAAAGTCACTTCTTCACAAATCCCTTTTCATCCCTATTCCAATGCTCTATTTAAACATCAGCTGGTATTCACAACATCTAGATGATCAATAATTTGATTTGCTGCCATGTGATTGGCTGATTAGCTTTTTGTGGAACCAAGCAATGGAACAGGTGAACCTAATAAAGTGGTCAGTAAGTGTATATTTGTGGGTTGTTTTTTTATCTTGGTTGATCCTCCCATGGTCTGTGCAGTTATTTCATAATTTTAAACTATGAGATTTATCATTCTGATTCAATAAAATGTGAAAATGCTTTAATTTCCAGCAGCTAATCAGTTGTTAACTAACATCAGTAACCCAGTGAAAACTAACATCTATTTTTTTTTTGCCTCATTTGTCTTTTGTTGTCTTTTTTAGATATTGTGAGACCATCAGGACCATATACTTTAATTTTGCTAAGTAATAAGGGGATTATGCAATAAGAGGTACAAAAGCTTGGCTGCGCTACCAATCTGTAGCAACCAATCAGATGTTATCTAGCCCAGTAAAAAAGTTAATATTTTATTGGTTGCTGCAGATCACATACAAAGTTTGTACTTCTTATTGATTAAAGGGGATATCCACCAATAAAAATCCCTTAGCTTTTTCACTTTATTTGTAGAACAGGATGTAAAGGAGCTTTTTGATGTCTAAATAATTTACCTCCTGTTTTTCAATTAAAGTGAAAAAAGTAAATACATATTTATTGATGGAGCTACCCTTTAAGTCCCCCCCCTTTCTTTTTTTTTTTTTTTAGAAAAAGATGTATTCCGATTGTTTTTAAAAATGCCATTTTTTAATTCCTGCAAACATTTTTTACCATTTTATTGAATTTTTTATATTTCTTATTTAACATATTTCTAACTTTTTTGTCGTTTGATATGAATATGAAATTGTTTATATTTTCTAAAAAAAATAATTTATGAGTATTGTGAAGATCCTTTGGGGCTCCCACATATTACTGACGAATGTCAGCTCAATATGCCACAATAAGACAACAATCAATAGACATTTTCAGTCTGCCAACAGTAAAAAAAAATTACCTTGGGAGCAATCTCAATTATAGTTTGGATCTGAATAAGGAGAGATAAACCAACCCTTTATCTTTTCAAGACTAAATATTTTAGAAGTTATTTAACTTCATTCCCTACAGTCTATCTCCATGAAACATGTCATCCTATTCATTCAATGGGACACCCCCAGCAGTTGCTAGATTGCACATCTACAGTACTAGCCCCTCCTGGGAGACGGCAAACACGGTACATTCTAAAGCAGCAAACTTTAAAAATATAATATTTTGGAAAAAATTGAATGCAAAATTTTTCATGTAATAATTATATTATTATATTATATATTGTTAGAGTACATCAATTCGTTGTGGCTTTTAAGAACATAAACCAAGAATAAGTGCAACATATTGTAGATAATAAGACAGTAAAAGCTATTCTAACTAACGTGGCAGAAGAAAACTGGATATGTACAGTAGGCTACTAATTTAGCTTGTTTTAGCCATCTACAATAGTCTGTTTCAATGATCCTTTTCTTGTTCCAGGAAATAATAGTATTGAGGAGTCTGACTGCCTGAACAATTTTACTTTCTTTAAATATATGAGAATACATCTTTTAATGTTAACCTTGCATAATTATGCATCATCTGATTCTTGTTGAATAGAAGGAAAAAATCTCTTATCAAGTGGATTTCCAGCTAGATTAAAATTAAGAAAAGCCCCAAGTGCCAAGACCTGGAGCTTTAGAGTATTTGGAGCCAATCATTTATTTAGCACTTCAACTAGAAAGTCCAAAATAACAGGGATGTCCGTCTTATAAATCAATTGTTGTTGATCATTGAACCAATCCTGAAATTTGTTCCAGATTATTTAATAAACAACTGAGGTAGTGGGTTTACAACCCTGCTATTACTCGAGCACAAAACCTGAATCCTTGAATTAATCCCTTTTCAGCAGTCATGGTTTGTGTCTTAGGTCCTATAGGTTGAAAAATAAAAATGCTGAGAAGAGGATAAGGCCATGGAGTCTCTATTAAGAGATGGACTAGATTCACAAACCATGGTCTGCAAGGCCAAGTTGAAGCAGTCATAATGATCCAACTGTGTTAAAGCTATTTATAATAGCTGCAGTCTGCTAAAAATAAGCAATACAAAAAAATTGTCCTATTAATAAAATAAACACCACATTCCATTGCACATGCTTGGGCTATTTTTAAATAGCAAAGATAGTTGTTCAGTGTAAGAAATAATGGCTAAGTTTGAAAGAAAATATATGTGTTATCATTTATGTTATCATATGTTTTTTTATGCATTTATATCAGTCTTAGGCAGAGATTAGAGATGTCCGAACTTCGAAAAATCCGGTCCGCGCGAGGATCCGCGGATTTTCGAAAAAATCCGAAATCCGGACCCGTTAAAACGTATTAAAATGAAAGTTCGGCTAAATCCGCATTAAAAGTGGTCTAAATAGCCTTGGTAACGTACACTTAACCACTCAGGGACCTGGGTAATGGCCTTAGAAGCACGTATAAATGCCAACAATACCTAAAAAGTACAGTCCGCTAGCGTGACTTTAAAAAAACGGTATTTTTCGAAAATACGAGGATTCCCGTAAAAACGAAGATTTCCGTAAAAAAAGAGGCTTTCTGTAACTATGATAGCTGCCATTGGCTAATTTGGATCATGTGGCTTACTCCGTCTTGAAAATTTACACGAATTACTCGTTTTTACGAGTATTCTCGTAATTACGAGAATACTCGTAATTACGGGAATCCTCGTAATTACGCGAATCCTCGTAATTACGAGGATCTTTGGTTTTTCCGGATCCCGTAAGTACCGTAGATCCTCGTAATTACGGAGATACTCGTATTTTCGAAAATTTTCGTAAAAAAAAAAAATCCGCAGTTCGGAAGTTCGGAAGTCCGGAAAGTCCGGAATAATCCGCCGTTCGCGGACGGGAGAAATCCGCGGCGGATCCGGGTTCGGGTCCGCGAACCGGCCATCTCTAGCAGAGATACCAAGATCCTATGTATAATGTATTTTGGAAAAGACAATAGGGATAGATGGCATTCTCACACAGGACACCTGGTCAGTCATGTTAGACAATACACCTATAGAATGCAGGATACAGCATTCCTATGATAATTCATTTATACACAGGGTATGAATTAATTCTGGTTCCTGGATTTGGAAGAGGTAGCCAGTTTTGATTCACATACTGTGTATCACATAGACATCTGGTCTATGGGAACAGGATATGTTTGATTAGGGATACTGTGGGGGGAGTGGATGGTAAATGGGATAAAAAGCTTGGGAGAATCTAGGAGAAGAGGGTTCTCTTGGACTAGGGAAGGGAAGCTCTCTTGGACTAGGAAAATTGAGGACAGGGTGGAAGCCATGCCATAAGGATGTCATGTGGGATCTGATGGATACAGGCCAGGAGAAGAGCAAGGCTCACATTGAAGTATACTTTCAGTGGTAACTAATGTAGTCTACATGTAATCATATATCATGTATATATTGTAATTAGAGATGGGATCCGGGTCCGACTCTGACCCAGATCTGACACAGAACCCCTCAGATCGGAAATCCAAATGTTCCGTCTGCAACCAGGACTTCGGAACGTGTTTTCGACTTTTAGCGAACGTTCAAGCTATTTTTAAAGATTCTCAAAAATAGCCTCGAACATTCGATAATATTCAAAATACTATTGGAAACTCGAAAATAGTTCCGGATCGTATTTTTGAGGCTTATCGAACGTTTGAGGCTATTTTCGAGAATTTACAAAAATAACTTGAACGTTCGATAAAAATCGAAAACTCATTCGGAAGTCCCGATTTTAAGTTCTGTTTTCGGATATTTGGATTTTCCCCACCTCAGACTTGGTGAATTTGAATGACTGAACATAACGCAATAAATCACTTTTCGCCATTTTATTAATATGCTCGAGCGGTTACCACAGCCATGTATGGTGAAAAGTGAAAAGTAACGGTAATAACTTTCCGCCTTTTCTGTCGAAAAGGCGTCGTTAACAAAGGCGAAAAATTTAACAAACCTTTGTAAATATTCCCCCAAGTGTTGCCAAAAAGTCTCCTAGGAGGAATTTATTTTCTATAAACAGGTTTACCGTAGGTATCTTGAGTCTGTGATGGTTTAAAGCTTGTGGTTTGGGAATTTAAAAAAGTTATAGCTTCCCAAGCCTGAAAATAAAAAGACAGATACATCCTACAGGCTTGGCATCATAGGCTAAAAGGTCTTTGAAACAGTTGGACCCTCAACATGTTCCTGGTTGGAAACCAGAGAAAGTGGTGTGTCTACCTGTAGGAAGTCTAGTGGTTTGTCCTGTGGGAAAATCTCTGAAGAAACAAAGTCTTACTAAATGATTTCCAATCTGGTGGTAACGCCCCAATCCTGTGTTTTTCTTTTCACTGACCAATGAGCAGAATTCAGATCCATACAATCACCCTTCTTCAAAATGCAATCCATACAGCTTTCTTTGAGGTAAAATCTGCTGACCAATTTTTCACCCACGTACTGTAGCATTTCTGGCAACAGAAGGATAAGCTGCTAATCTATCTTAATATTGGAAAAGGCAGTGCCACAAATGTAATCAGATGCTCTTTTATTACTATTATAGATTTATTTAGTGCCAACATCTTCTGTGGTGCTTTACAATTACAAAGTCGTACATTACATACAGTGTAATACATATTGTACAAAGTCATACATATTACATACACAGGTAATACATAATATAGTTACACAGAGTGATGAGTTACTTACAGCAGTACTGTGATACAGTAGGAAAGAGGACCCTGCCCAAAGCTTACAGTCTAGAAAAATGGGGATGAGACATAAGGTGATGTGAATTGGTAGACTGTAAAAAAAATTGGCAGTGGAGTGTGAAAGTCGGTTTGGATCAGGTTGGGTTAGTGAGAGGTGTAATGTCTAGGCCAGGTTATATGCTTGCCTGAAAAGGTGGGTTTTAAGGTTACATTTGAAGGTTTTAAGAAAAGGTGAATGATGCACAGTCAGAGGAAGGGAGTTCCAGAGCAGAGAGGCAGCATGAGCAAAGTCCTAAATGCGGGCATGGAAAGAGGTGACAAAGGTTGATGAGAATAGGATAGGAATGTTGTTTAAATTCTACTCCCTAGAAATGACTCCCTTTTTAGACTATTTTTTAGATCAGTCAACCAGATACGCATAGCCATATAAGCATTAGCTACTGCCGATCGAATAGCTTCTACAGCTTTCCTGTCAATCAGATCAGGGAAAAACAGTCTTCCAAATGTAGTGTTGTACGCTTTACAGTTACAGCCATTGGGGAATCCACCTTTGGAGGGGATTCCTAATCATTTGATTACTTAGGATTAAATGGGAAAAGGTTAGATAATTTTTTAGGCAGAGAAACCTCCAATCTGGGCATTTCCATTCCATTCTACCCTCAATAGCCTTATGTGTAGGAATATAAGTATTTCTCTTTATGGCATCCAAAAAAGTCAACACACCTTCATAAGGGGATTGATTATTGGGGGCTTGAGTTCTGCGGAAGGGAAAAATTTTCCTCAACTGATAACTTTCCTTCTTCAGAATGAACCAGATAGTTCTGGGTCCTCCAATGGAATAAACTTCTGCAAGGTATTCAAGTTAGGAGGATTACAGTAGGTTCTAACATCCTTTGATCATCAAAGGGCTCAGCTAATAACCCTAGGGGTTTTCCAGAATGGAAAGAGGTCATAGCTTCTTGAAAGTAAGTGTTATAAATCTTGTATAGATGGAAGCTTATCTGCATTAAGTTTTCCAGTGCAAGGTAAACATAGTTGCCCTGTATATTGCTTTTTAAGACAAGCAGCAGGAGGATCCTGAGACCCCTTGGGATTCTCTTAGGCAGACTTTCAACCTATAAAATAGAAGGGTCATAAGAGCTGTTAATATAAAAAGCATAGAACGAATAAGTTGTCTCCAGTCTAAAGTACTACAACTAACACAGATAATTCTTACCAGATAGGGCAGACCGGCCAGCACAGAAAGCACAGGATATCTGAAAGGCAAGAAAGAAAAAACATAAAAATGTTGTCTGTCTAAAGTTCCCAGTCTATAATAAAGGAAGAACAGAGAGACATGCTAAAAAAGCACAATAGACATTAACCACTATCACTTTAATGCACTACATGGGAATTAGGGATTGGTAGTTTTTAAGATGGTGTGTTGGGGGGGGGGGATTAGAGAGCAGCAAACACAATTTTGAATTGTTAAAATAGTGGACTTACATGGTTTGCTGGACAGGATTCAGGAAGGTGCAGAGTTAAAAAATGAAAGCTGGTTACAGCAATTATTGTCAGAAACAACCATTGCAGTGACAAAGCACCCATTGCAATGGCAGAAGCTGTTTCACCTGCTCAATCAGCAAAATCACTGAAGAATGGAAGGGGGAGGAGGTCCTGCCCACCAGAACATCTCAGTCCTTCACCTCAGAATCATAGTAGAAGATGCAGGCAAGAGACTTGCAGACCTGTGTAGGAGTCTACTAGTGCTGATTGCAGAAGGGAGGAGGTTAGCAGGAAAGGTTGGGAACGAAGGCGTAAAAAGTATGCTGTGTCAGGAAGAAAGAGAAAGGAAGGTAGTGCGGCTGCTTTGTTCAGCAGGGATGAGGAGGGGAGCTTGGAGTCCAAAAAATCCGGACTCTAAAGGGATTCTGGACTGGGACAATTTAAGTAGCCCTGTGAGTTTAAGCAGCTATTCTATTCAATCAAACAGATTTCATAAGAGATGAGAAAAGAGTTGGTGGAGGTTCTAATCGGACTACTCTTGTAGGAGTGTTTGCTGGAAAAGCACTGGTGAAAGCTGATTAGCCTTTTCACATCATGGGCTCAAATTGTGATCTAAAATTAGCAGGTACTGGTATTGATCCTTGGGTCTCAGCAATTGAGGAAAATACATTTTCTTATTTTCTGTATCAATAGGTACAATCAGCTCAAGAGGCATCTTGAAACAGACATCAGGTGAAAAGCCCTGGGTTTGGAAGCAGAACTAGCGATCCAGTACATGTATATGGTGCTGGCATGTTAATTCTGCATGTATACCTGGGTCTCAACAATGAAATAATTTTGGTGTCCATTCAGTTTAAAATAATGATGTGGGAGCTTTTAGAGGTTCAATACAATTATTGTAATCAATTTGAGGCTGTCTAATGCAAATAACATGGTTAATGAGGTTAATGTCAGTGCAGGTCAAAGATCGGGGTAGTTTTGGGAGAGACCTTGACTATAAGTGCTTCAAGGTTCACTTCTTTTAGGTAGTGGTAATGTCTATAATGTGACAAATATTCAAGATGGAAGTGTCTAAATCTCAGATGAAGCAAAAAGTTCATACCTATGTATGTCATTTGGGGGCATACTGTATGTCCAAACTGAGGTTCAAGAAGATATTTGGAATAAAAATTATATTGACTTAGATTAGAACATTTTTATTTTGTTACATGGATAGTATTTGAGAAGCACACAGGGTGTACCGCATGGATTAGATATGATGAACAATTTAAGCATGGCAAAGAACCTGGATCCTAGTAGGTTCTCAGTAATGATGGCCCAGTTCGTGGATCCGAACCCGAATCCGCGGCAGATTTATCTCGTTCATGAACGGCGGATATCACAGATTTTCCGGTTTTCCGCCTTCCCAACTTTTCCGAACCGTGTTTTCGAAAATGTTTGAAATTACGAGGATTTCTCATATTTTTGAAAATACACGAAAACCCTGTATTTTCGTTAGCTAGGACAAAAAAAAACACTATTACTACTGGGGGGTAAAGGGCAATAAGCTTTTGCACTGGTCCTACCTGTTAGGGGGTGTCAGGGTTGGCATGTGTGTACACAGCCTTATATTAATATATGTATGTCTATGATAGGTACAATAGAGGGATTGTGGAATCAAAAAAGTTAGTGCTTGTGAAGGTTCTCATTCAAAAATTAGAAGTTAGGACCTTCCAGACTGGAGTTACCTTGATGTGGTTGAAAGGCTTTTGATTCATGTGATCACAGTAATGTATACTAAAACCCCTTTGTTTATAATGTATTCCAGTGTGCAGATAATATGATATTGTATGGGGCCTAGGAATGTGCATTGATTATCTTTTCTATGTCTATGATAGGATAGTAATATTTTGTTTTTTAAAAAAAAAGTTAAAAAACTTTAACAGTAAAAATTGTAAAATAATTCAAAGTTTACTGGCAATAAAAAGGTTAACACATCCATAAACAAATCAATTAACCTGATGGTACCTGCCAACCTGCACATTGTATATTCTCTTTCTTTTTTATTTCATTCATGTTATTTATAAGCTGAAAATATCATCCATTACCCTAGCATGACAAAACTGTCTTTATAAGACCCCAGGAATCCTATTAAAAGGTCTTTCACTGACAAGACTACAGCAAAGCTGTATTATTCAAATTGCATATCAGTCACAAAAATGGAAGGGTAATTTGTCAAAGTCACAGCAGTGCTCAATAACTATTTGAAGATGGTTCAGTAATTAATCATTAATATATTCTCACCCTTTCATTTCCTGAGTAGCACATTCTGATTATTGTTTTAAATAATACCACAGCTTGTTTGATGTTTGTAAAAATGACATTTGATGGATCACGATTTGCCCTGAACGAATCTTATCTTTTTGGGAAGTGTGCCTGTCTGCTCCTTTCTGTGCATATTTTTACAACCCACATAATTTAAACATGAATATGATATATTAACGCCCACTTAGAAGTGTCTGTGTTTCCTCAAGATTCTGCAGAACAGTTAAGTCAACTATTGTTTTTATAGCAAACAAGTCATTCTAGTCAATCTATCTTGCAAAACACATCTTTATAATGGTGATTTATGATGTCACATGCATACATTTAGCATACATTGGTTACAATAAACAAGCAAGGTGGCTATCTTGACATTTTCCTTCAGGCTAACCATTCCCAGAAAGCACATGAAGTAAGCATGCAGGGAAGCTGTTACAAAGACAGTACAAACCTCTGCATAAATGGTGACTGTGCTTATGGATCTTACAGTGACAGTAGTAATTTAGATGTCTGTAGAGTAAAAGGGTCAATCATTGCATAGCTTTTAAATCATTATTTATTTTATTGATATAGATATATCTTATTCAACTTGTGTGGTCGGTCATTTCCAGAGAGCCTTTAGGGCTGAGCCCCACTGGTGCATTTTTCATTTGCTTCTGATGGAATTTTGCGATCTGTTAGCCACTTGAGATTCACATTCCAGTGCATTTAAATGAGGGTGGCCACATTGTATGCGCTGTTTCAATCTGTTTTTGGAGCCAGTGTGATCAATATATGTGTCGCAGCACAAACGGACATTACTGTTTGTGAAACTCATAATTACCCTTTTCAACTTGCTGCATAGTTCATAAAGGGTATCTCCACTGAAAAAAATCAAGTTTGCCCATTTAGTTTTATTGAAGAACGGGAGGTAAAGGAGCTGTGTCTTACCTCCTGTTCTTTAATATAACAATCAGGTGCCAGGAGAGAGGGTAAGTCGCGTAGTCTGACAGGTCCCAATGGACTCTGTCTTCTATGTGCACATGGAAGGCAGTCCGTCGGGACCTGTCAGACTACACAGCGGGGGGAGTGACTGTTTGGGTAAGGCACCTGATTGTTTTATTAAAGAACGGGAGGCAAGACACAATTTCTTTACCTCCCATTTTTCAATAAAGCTAAATAGCCAAACAATATTTTTTCAGTGGAGATACCCTTTAAAAGAGGATCAACTACATAGTGTGATAGTAGTGATATAGTAGCATAGTAATGAATGTTGAATAATAATGTACAACATTTTACTCAACATATGATGCCTGCCAGGATGGCAATAAAAACAAAAATCATTTGGATCAAATGCCATAGAATTAGTTGCTCTTCTCTTCTACATGCTGAATCAGTATCAGTGATTGGAATTCTAATATACAAAGATCAATATTTTTAATTGATTAAATCACAAAAGAGTGATAGCAGATGGCTCTCCTCAAACCCTAAAACCATTTTTAAGAGGATAAGAATTGCATTTATTACCTCATTAGAATTCCCAGGGGCATATTTATAAAAGGTGTGTTAACTTTTCACCAAAGTTTTTGCCAGATTTGGACACGATTTATTAAGCGGCGATAAACACTGACAAAAAATAATTAACACAGCGATCGCTATTTCACTTATCGCCATTCGACCAATTAAAACCACCTAGTCTCAGGTGGCGAAAAAGTCAAGTGGTGATATATGTAGCCTGCCAATGGGTCCATGGAAAGTGTCAGTACATTGTTGAGTGTGTCTCAATGCTAAGTAGGGTCCGGGGGGAGGGGAATTAGCGAAATGCGCTAAGTACAGTTTCACGGCAAAGAAAGCTCAAACCCAACATACGGAGCAGGGGGCTTGGAGGGGCTGCTGGGAGGGGATCGTGCTGCAGGTGGACACATCCGCTGCCACAGGGGGTGGGTGAGGTGTATGCCTACCCTGCCCTCACCCCCCCCCCGTGGCGATGAGCACCCGCCGCACAACCCCTTCCCAGCAGCTCTTCCCAGCCCCTGCCCCATATGCTCATGGGGAGGGGAAGGGAGGGGCCCGCTGGGAGTGGTGGAGGGACCCTCCAGTGGGGGCACTGACAATTGCCTTTTGGGGCTTAGGGGGTCCCGCAGCTCGAACTAGGAACCACTTTCCCTGGCCTTATAAGGGGCGTTACTGCACTCAGAAGTACCCTTGTGGCCCTGACAAGTGTCCGTTTGGGCTTAAGGGGTCCCGCAGCTCGAACCATGACCCCTCTTCCCCGGCACTTATGTGCCATTGCAGCACACACAAGTGCCCTTGCAGCCCTGAGAAGTTCCCTTTGGGGCTTAGGGGGCCCTGCAGCCCATACCGGGACCCCCCCTCCCCGGCGTAAGGGCCCTTGCGGCACTGAGAATTGCCGGCTCGAAATGGGACCCTGTCGGCTCTTAAAGGGCATGTCCACCCTTCTTAAAAACTTTTCATATAATATTCTCCCTGCTCCCCCAGCCCCAACCGCTTTTAATATCAGAAAGTGCCCCAAATATTACTTACCTTCCCTCTTTCCTCCACCGCACACTGCCAGGCCCTCTGCTTGTGAGAAAATGCAAGCAGAGGGGCGGGACCGGCAGTCGCGTCTGTAATTGGCTGAGTGGCAGCCAACCACGTACGCGGCTGCCGGGAGTTCAGTGCGGCGGAGGAAAGAGGGAAGGTAAGTAATGTTTGGGGCACTTTCTGATATTAAAATGATAGCGGTTGGGGATAAGGGAACAGAGAGACTATTATATATAAAGGTTTTTACGCTAGGGGGAGGGAATCTAAATCAGGAAGGAGAGGGAGGGGAAGGGAGGAGGAGAAGGGCTGCAGTGCGAATTCCAAACTTCTCCCGGAAGGGAGACAGGAGGCAGAGTCCTATATGGACTCTGCAGTATTCCTGGTGGGTGTTTTTTTAGACTTTAGGGGGGGATAGCAGAAGAACCAGATGGAGCTGGGATGTAAGGTAAGGCCTCTTCTTTCTTCTGTCTTCTTCTATCTACTGTGATGACTTCTGAACTCCACTGAGGTTTGCAGTCCTTTATATAGGTTTGCTAAAGGACCTAATCGAATTCTTATTGGTAAATTTTTCAATGTTGCAATCACATGGTTATACAGTACCCAATCGTATTTCAGAAAAGCAAACCTCTAGATCTACAATATAATGAAGGAAGAAAATGCTACTTGTGCAAAAAAAGCTAATAATTTCATGTGACTTCCCAGCTATATTTGATAACACCTAAAAATTAATTGTGGATGAGACCAAAGGGACGTAGGTCTTGGTTTAAATTGATGATTTCCAGTAGACCTGTCACAATGCCCTTCATACTGGAGCCAGCAGGATTGGCCAAAGCATCCCGCCAGCTAGCCTCCCCAGAAGATAGAGAGGCTTGTGCTGGGCCTTCACTCAGCAGAGTCAATAGCTCATGCAGATTCAAACACGATTGGTGTCACTGCGGGAGTAATTATAGTGCTCCCTGATGCTTTAAGCTCTCCAGAACGGGTAACAGGAATACAGAGCTTAGAGAAAAAGAGATGACCCCCGTAATCATGTGAGAAATGAAATGGTACCTTGGCCACTATAAAGATATAAAGATCAGAAGGCAACTGCTTTGTTAAGGGAGGGTTTTACAAATGGTTATATGAAGTCGAAAGTTGGTGGCTCAGTGATGAAATTGGAAAAAAGTTAGGGGGGTGGGAGTCAGATAATTTCAGAACTTATGTACAGAGATAGAATATCTTCATTCCTTTAGACTGTTACTTGCATTAGATTTTTCTATTTTATCACACACACCCTTTTTTTTAGTGCACTGGTTAGGATACAAGAGTCTTTGTTGGAGGAGTTTTTATACCATTACTTGCAGAACAGGTTACATAGCCAGCCAAATATCTTGAAAGTGCACTTTGGGGGGTAATGGCCTAAGTAATGTCCCTGCAAAAACATTCATTAAGGAATCTAATTTGGTTTGCTGCAGTCCAAGGGGCATATTTATAAACAATTGATAACATTGTAGGTTTCCTACGCTACCCAAACCTCTTAGCCCTTTTAATGTAGTCTAGGTTCTTATGGTCTGTGAGGGCCATAATAGGATGGGCAGCACCCTCCAGCCAGTGTCTCCATTCCTCAACTAACTTTACAGCTAACAATAACCAATATCGCAATTTCTCTTGGCTGGAGAGAATTTCCTAGAAAAGAAAGCACAGAGGAGAACCAGAGAACTGTTACAAGACTACTCCCAGTTTATAAGCGTCAATCTCTATTACAAAGAGTAGTCTAATGTCAGGTTGGATAAGTATGGAAGCTGAACAAAAAGCCTTTTTTTTAAACTTTTAAAGACTGCATGGGCTTCTGCTGACCACTTAGAAGGGTCTACACCTTCCTTTGTCAAATTTGTCAGTGGTGTGACTATGGAAGAGAAATTTCTAATGAATCTTTCTATAGAAACTTTGAAAAGATTTAAGAAAGGTAGGAGGTGTCCACTCAAGGACTGCCACCACTTTCCCAGGATCCATGGTAAGACCTTTGTTGGAGATCATATAGCCTTCCTTCATAAGGAGGAAACTTCCTGAAATTCAAAAACACACTTTTCTAACTTAGCGTATAAGTGGTTTAATCTAATACGTTTTTCTAGTACCAGTTTGACATGAAAACGATGAATTTCAAGATCAGAAGAAAATATAAGAATGTCCTCTAGCTAGTCAACCACAAATTTCCCGAGATACTCCCTAAATACCTCATTAATAAAGTCCTGGAAGACTTAGGGCATTACCAGGTACTCATAATGGACATCTTTGGTTTTAAAGGCAGCCTTCCATTCATCTGCCTCTCTGATCCTGATTAAGTTGTAGGCCCCTCTAATATCCAACTTAGTAAAGAATTGAGGACCCACCAGTTAAGCAAACAGGTCATCAATAAAAGAAAGAGGATATCTTTTCTTGATAGTAATCTTGTTTAGAGACCTAAAATCGATACAAGGTCTTAACCCGCCATTCTTTTTCTCCACAAAAAAGAAACCAGTGCCAGGTGAAGTGGAGGGGTTTACAAAACCTTTATCAAGGTTCTCTTTAATATATTCCTTCATAACCAAACTCTCCGGACTATTATATAAATGCCCCTGGGAGGGCACGGGACCAGGGAAGAGGTCAATAGGGCGATCAAATGTTTTATGAGGAGGTAAGATGTCAGCAGCTTCAGGAGAAAACACATCAGCAAATTATAATAATCTGTAGCAAGTTGCATCAACGACAAATTGACAACCTGCAATGAAAGACATGTCTTGAAACAGTTCGCCATTTGACTACCTGACCATTCTCCCAGTCTATAAAAGTATTATGTTTGCGGAGCCAGGCTAGCCACAAAATTATGGGAGAGGAGGGAATAGGTAACAAGAGAAATTTTAACATTTCTTTTTGCAGAGACCCCACTTTAGTGTTGACAGAAGGTGTAGAGGCAAGAGGTTTCCCCTGTAATAAAGGGGGATCGTCAATGGCTAAGACACAAAAAGGCTTCAACAATTGCTCTTTTGGAATTCTCTGAGAGTGGGCAAGAAGATATCCATAAAATTGCCAACTGCTCCACTATCATGCAAAACCTGAGCAACTTTAGCTGGAACTTCAAATCTCAATGGGTAACAAGAGTTGTTAAAATTAGAGGGTTGAGGAATTACCTGCTCACCCAGATGGACTTCCTTGGATCCACCTTGGCTCTGGAGTTTCCCTGCAACTTTCTAGGGCCAGGAGTTCCGCAGTATAGGCATAGACCCTCTAAACGTCTCCGGCCTTCTCAGTGGGAATTAGTTTTTAACACTCCTAATTGCATAGTTACATACAGTAGTTACATAGTAATAGGTTGAATAAAGACATCAAGTCCATCAAGTCCAACTTATTCACCCTCTTTTTTTTATTTATTTATTATTATTATTATTATTATATAATAAGGCAAAAAAAAAAAAAAAAAAAAAGGGGGGGGGAAATTCCTTCTTGACTCCAAATGGCAATCGGAAAGTATCCCTGGATCAACCAGATCTACATGTATATGTATGTAACAGTAATTCTCAATATATTTCCATTTTAGGAACTTATCCAGGCCTTATTTAAAGCTATTTAATGAACTTGCCTTTACCACATCTGCTAACCTGAAGATGAAACTTCTTTTCTTCCAACCTTAAATGATGTCCACGAGTCCTCTGATATGACCTATTAGTGAACAATGCACCAGAGAGTTCATTGTATGGCCCATTAATATATTTGTATAAGATTATCATATTCATATATATATCAATGTTAACAGCCCTAACTTGTCTAATCTGCCTGAATATTCAAGCCCCTCCATTCCCCTAATTAATTTAGTTGCCCTTCTCTGAACTACTTCCATTTCCAAGATGTCCCTTTTGTATATGGGATTCCAATACCGCACTGCATATTCCAAATGAGGCCTTACCAGTGCCTTGTAAAGAGGGAGAATAATACCTTTCTCTCTTGAATCAATTCCCCTCTTTATACAAGACAATATCTTGCTAGCTCTAGCCATTGCTACCTGGCATTGTTTGCTACAGCTAAGTCTGTTATCTACCAGAACCCCCAAATCTTTTCCATTACAGATGCACTTTATAAAGAGTTATTTATGGTGTAGGTGGCACAGGGATAATTAAAACCCAAATGCATCACCTTACATTTATCAACATTGAATCTCATCTGCCATTCTGCTGCCCATTTTGATAATCTTTCTAGGTCTGCTTGCAACACTTGCACATCATTTGAAGTTTCCAAAGTTCTGCATAGTTTAGTGTCATCAGCAAACACTGAGACCTTGCTCTCAATGCCCCCTTCTAAGTAATTTAGAAACAGATTAAAGGAAAAGTGGCCCCAGTACAGAACCCTGAGGCACTCCGCTTATAACTTTAGCCCACATAGATGTAGCTCCATTTACCACCATTCTCTGCTTGCGATCATAACCAATTCTCTATCCATGCACAAATGTTTTCTTCAAGGCCAACAGTCCTCAGTTTATACATTAGTCATCTATGTGGCACAGTATCAAAAGCTTTCGCAAAATCCAAGTATACCACATTCACTGCTGTGCCTGAATCCAAATTCTTACTCACTTCTTCATAAAAACCAATTAAATTTGTCTGGCATGACCTATTTCCCATAAATCCATGCAGACTACTACTAAGATGAGCTCTGGAGACAAAGTCAAGCATATGATCCCGTAACAAAGTTTCCATCACCTTCCCTACCACTGATGTTAGGCTTACAGGTCTTACCAGGCTGTGAACGACTACCTTTTTAAAATATTGGTATTACATTGGCTATTTTACAATCCAGCGGCACATTCCCAGACCAAAGTGAATCTGAAAAGATAAAAAACAGTGGTCTAGATAGAACTGAACTAAGCTCTTTTAAAATCCGAGGGTGTATTCCATCCGGTCCTGGGGATTTATTGATATTAACTTTGTCTAATTGTTATCCTTTGTTAGCCAATGCTCCTCATTTCTCCCCTGCATATTTCAATCCCTGCTGTAAGGACTAGGATTCTCAATAGTGAAAACCGATGTAAAAAAAGGTTTAGCAGATTAGCCTTTTTGGCATCCTCAGCTCCATTATTTAATGGTCCCACATTCTCAGTCCTCATCTTTTTACCATTTATATACTTAAAAAACATTTTGGGGGTGGACTTGCTTTGTTTTGCTATCCTTATTTCATTTTCTACTTTCGCTAGTTTAATTGCTTTCTTGCATTCTTTATTACAGCTTTTATACTCCCTGTAAGACTGCTCTGGTTCCCCTGATTTCAAAATTTTAAAAGCCTTTTTCTTTTTTTCCATGCAGGAGTGGACCTAATATTTTTACACTTGTTCCCTAAAGGTACAAATATAGAAATGTAATAGTTTAATATCCCTTTAAATAGGTTCCTCTGTAGACCTTGAAAGAGTGTGAGTAAGGGAGAAAATAGCAGAAGAGGGGAAAGAAAAATGAAACCTTTGAGCCAGCAGAGATTCACTCCGTTTCTGTAAGTGACATTGCTGAAAACGAGTGATCAATCCTGATAGCGAGATCGGTCACCTCATCCAGGGAACCAGGGGCAGAGTATTTTACAAGAGCATCCTTGATAGAATCTGAAAGACCAATCCTAAACTGTTTGTTTAAAGCATGATCATTCCATAAGGAACCGCCCACCTGCAAAGTTCTGAGGCATGCTCCTCCTTGTCCAAGGGCCCTCAGCTTTGACTCGGCAGTAACAGCATGGTTCGGATCATTGTACAGGATGGCCATGGAAAAGCTCAACAGAAGAGAAGGCCAGGTTATCTGGATGCAAAATAAAAGCCCATGTCTGAGGATCCCCCTGGAGGAGAGAGATAACTAGGCCAACTCACTGGGACTTCAACCTGGGGGAAGAAGGCCGTAAAAGAAAATATAATTTACAAGCATTTATAAAGTTGATGTCAAACCCCAAAAAAACATTTCTGGCATTGGTACCTTAAGCTCCATGGTCAGAACAGCTGGACAAGGGGATTCTACTGGCTGGCAGTTTTCTTGTGCTGAAACCCTCTGGGCAAGCTGATTGACTGCTCCAGTCAACAGGTAGAGCTGCTCTTGTATCTCTTCTATGGAAGAGTTGTAGTAGTGGGCCCATTATAATGTAACACTCCAGATCCCTGAATATTCCTTCAGCCTAGATACCCCAATCTAACACCACACGCTTCAACAATAGACAAGCCCCTGCATGCTGGAGGCTTGTAGCACCTCACCGCGATCGGTTACCCCCTGGACTTAGAGTGCAGGGTATTTGAGCTGAGGCCAAAGCGAAACTGTCAGAGAGGGCAGGACTAGCAAGAGCCAAAGCATGGTACAAAAGGAGAAACCAAATTTGAGTCAGGAACAGAGTCAAGGTAGAGCACAGGTAGTCAGTCAGCAGAGCAACAGTACAAGAGTGTAGAAAGATAGCATAGTCAGGGCACGGTCAGGACAGGCAGCAAACGGTGACAGTCGAAAACAGGCAGGTGCCAGATACAAGGAATAACAGAGAAAACACACCATGAGTCAGGGCAAATCAATAACTATAATGGGCACTGAAGCAAGAGAAAGCAGGAAGTTAAATAGGGAGAGAGGACCAATTAGGGGAGTGGTAAAATGAAACTAAGAACTTAAGGTGCCCATACATCTATAAGATTTTACTTACCCAACCGAGTGCTCACGCGATGTTCATCGATGCTCCCGGAACCGCTTCTCCCGATCTTACATTCGGCCGACGTGCGATCGCAAAATCCCATTCATTTTGCGATCGCATGTCGGTCGAATGTAAGATCGGGAGAAGCAGTTCCGGCAGGATCGAAGGAACATCGGGGGAGCGCTCGGTCGGGTAAGTAAAATAAGAGCAATCATCTACAACTTAGGAGATGCAGCTATAAGTAGTGATGGACACAAAACCGAACTCGAACCCAAGTTCGAGCCAAACTTTATGAGTTCAGAAAAACTCGAACTATTCGAACAAGTTTGTTTTTTGGACTCATGGTTGTATTTTCAATAATTAGCGAAAAAAACGATAATTATCGAATTTACGAGCCATTCGCTAACCCTAAAATGTATTGTTTGCTAACCCTCGAATGTATCCTTCGATTTTTGGTAATCCTCGAAAGTATTGTTCGTTTTCGGTAACCCTCGAATGTATGGATCGTTTTCTCTAACCCTAGAATGTATCGTTCGCTAACCCTCGAAAGCATTCTTCGTTTTCGGTAATCCTCTAAAGTATCTTTCGATTTCAGTAACCCTCGAATTTATAGTTCTATTTTCGGTAACCCTCGGAAGTATAATTCGGTAACCCTCGAATTTGCCGTAACCCTCAAATGTAGCTTGCACAAAACCCGACAATTGTCCGCTCATGTTTAAGAAGTGTTTAAAGTTTTGGTGATAGTGACATGTTCCCCAGACCATTTCCCAGGTGCATTTATGAAGTTTGGCCATCTCTAGCTATGAGAAAACCTGAACTGGACTACAATGAGATATAGATAAAATTAGAGACGAACTGAGGAGGAAGACGGAACTGTGTGGGAGCGAAGGGAAGGTAAGGTAAGTGGTGAATACTGACAATATCATTGTTTCCAAAATGTGTGTGTTTCCCGACAGAAATGCATGCAGCAGTGTGCTTTGAAAACTGACTGGATCGGAATGCATAAGTGTGAAGGCAAAATGGGTTGATATGTGTATAAAATTGCCTTAAGGGTTTCTAGGAATACTACCAGTGCCTTATTGCATTTGGAAATGTTTTTTTTTTTTTCTCAGAAACTAAGACTGAATCATCCAATATCATTCTCCAATCTAGAAAAGCAAACAATATACTCTAAGGCCAAAAAGTCATATAAGTTGAAAAGTTGCACAAAGGTTATAGTATAAAAAAAATTTTTTTATAAAGCTTTACAGGACAGTATTTGTTCTTTTTTGTATGCTCTCGTCTTATAGAAAATATAATGGATGTTTTCTCTATAATAATAATCATAGACATTTTATTTACTATTTAATTTGCTTGGGAGAATTATATTGGGTTATTCTAAATAAAATCAGATCCTCTTTTTTCATTTTGTATTTTCTTTTATGCTTCTGACCATAAAACTTGTGTCTGTGTGCGCACAAAAATATTCAATATATACAAAGAACACACAACTAGAAAGGGAAAGTATAAAATGAATTTGGCTTGAAATGCTGCATTTTGGAAGGAAATGTGTTTGTCTGTATTGCAGGTTTTTAAACTCAATAACATGGTAATGAAAGAGAGCATTTCAATTTCATAATCCATTCTAATTAAATACATACAAAGTTATTCAATAAAAGTTCTTATCGTTTAAAATTGTGTTAATTTTGCCCCAACCAATCAGATGTTAGCTTTTAAATGTTACATAAGATTGGTTGGGGCAAAATTAGCACCAACTTTTATTGAATCTCCCTGATATATTTTTATTTTTGTGTGTATGGTTTACAATGAAACAGAAAGTTGGGTGTATCGCCATGTATAAAGGAATTTTGGTTTGTAGGTTTGTGTTCCTGTATCTGTCTAGGGTTGGAGGGTATGTTTTTGTGTTTATAAAGGTTAACCTAACTAATTTGATGATTAAGATATGGTTGCCAAGAAAATGGAGAAATGGATATAGTGGAGCATGTGTTTCTTTGTTTGTGTGGGGTGGGATTATTTGCATTTATGACCGTGTAACTAACTTTTTTTTGATGATGTAGCCATTATGTATAGTTGCCACAGAAATGGAAGTGTGCGTCAGTAGTTGTGTGTACACGTGTCAGGTTGGGGGATATGTGTTTATAAAACTAACTTTTTTTGATGATTGAACAAATTAGTTTTTTGACTATAGTTACCCTTTACGTATGGCTGCTATGGAAATGAAAGGATAGTTGAGTGTACCTGTATCCGGTTGGGTAGTATGCGTTTTTGAATTTATGTACACAAAACTAACTTTTTTTGATGCTTGGTCAAAATTAGTTTTTTGACTATAAAAAAAAAGTATGGCTGCCATGGGAATGGAAGGGTAGGTCAGTAGGTGTGTGTATCTGTGTCTGTTTGGGGGTTGGGAGTATCAGTGCGTTTATGACCATAAAACTAACTGTTTTGATCACATAACCCTAAAAACTCAAAATGTCCACATTGGAGGAGTATACCAATTTATAAAGGAGCGTTATCTTTTCACGGCCATTTTTCCTGCCATTTTTGCAAAAATCGCGATTACCGCGATTTATAAATGCCCGGTAAGCGGCTGCGAAAAATTAATGCCTCGTTAACTTTTCGCTCCTATCGCAACAGTTACCGCTGCTTCTATTTATAAAGCGGCGATAACTGAAGAGCCGCACTAATCTCAGCCGTTTCACTTCGGTAAGTGAAACGGCGGTAATTTTACGGCGCTAATTTTGGCCTTTTAGAAATATGGCCTATAGTCAGTAAAGAAAAATGTCCCGAAATTTCTAGATAATGCGGTAACTCTTCCGTGGATTCCTTAGCTAAGCAATATGTGTCCCACACGTCTGTGATGTGGAATTTGACTTTTCTTAAAAATGTTTTTATATTTACCTATTTTTTTAAATATTTTCTAATGATATTTTTAAATTGTATTTAAGAGTAATTTCTCTCTTTTAGGACAATATTCCAAAATGGTTAAAATAGAGAATTCATAAATTAGCAAATGCAGAATTATTCTGTTTTCTAATGCTACTGAATAGTGATGGACACAAAACTTGAACCCGAGTTTGAGCTCAACTATATGAGTTCGGACGATCTCAAACGGTTTTCCGAACTCGCAGCTGTATTTTCGATAATTATTGAAAATTCGATAGTTATCAATTTTACGTGCCGTTCGCTATACCCTAGAATGTATTGTTCGCTAAACCTCGAATGTATGGATCGTGTTCAGTAACCCTCGAATGTATGATTTGGTTTCACAAACCCAAGAATGTATTGTTCTATTTTCGGTAACCCTCAAAAGTATCGTTCAGTGACCCTCGAATTGGCCGTAACCCTCTAATGTAGCATGCGCAAACCTGACAATTGCCTGATCATGAAGTAGGAAGTGTTTAAACTGGTGATAGTGACATGTTCCTTAGACCATTTCACAGGTGCCACAGTCATATACAGTAAGTTACCATTGATAGTTTATCTGTAAATCATCAGAACTTCGAACTATCACTTCCCATTGACTTTAATGGGCTCGTTTCTGAACCTTATAACTGCCGAACTTTTACTGCAGTTCGGGAATTCGGAAAAGAAAATGTCAACACCTTGGCCAAAGAACAGGACTGGTTAAAAAGAGGTATTAAGGACATTTAAGTCAAAGTAAACCAAGCCTGAATAGAGGTGAGTGTGTGTACCATATCCAGGTCTGAGTGGAATGATCCCAAATCTCTTTGTCCTTTAAGTGAAAAAGTTAGTAGTATGGTTACCATATTTTGAAAGCTGAAATAAGGGACAGAAATGTCATAAAAGACAAATTGTAATTTAGTTTAATCTCGTGTGTGGAAGTGGCCCTGTATACTGTACAGTATATCTTTACACGACACTATCATGCTCATTTATTTAGGGGCACTAGGCTATTTTTTTTTTTTTTATGAGTTAACATCTTGCTAACCAATTTAATATCACTTAGCACAACTTTAACTCCTTTGCAACAGCTGTGCAAATATCAAAAAAGACACCCAGGCAGCCAGCACAACCTATATAATATAGCAGCTATGCAGCTTTTTTGTGTCAATAAAAAGCTGGTGTTCAAGTCACATAAAAAAACAATATATTAAAATGCTGAGAGGCCTTGCAGCTCTCGGTAAATCAGGCCACATTTGATATATTTCCTTAGGCCATTAACTGCTGTTTGTTCTGTACACCTATTTTTTTCTTTCGTGAACCTTTTTTCATAACTTTTGTTTCTCAACCACCAAATGTGTTTCCTTTTTTTTTCTTCATCTTGTACCAATTTTTTTCTCACCCTTCTCTTTTGTAAACTGATATTGAATCGGTTAGTGGTACTTTTAAGCTGGGTACACACAGTATAGATTTCTGAAGGTGACAGACAGGATCTGCAAGATCCTGTCTGTCATCTTTCAAAGTTCTGAATACACACAGTCCCGAGCGTTCTCCCTATGAACATCATAGGGAGAACGCTCGGGTCTGTGTGTTTCCATTGGCCGTGCTAGACTCCTCTATAGGGAGCATAGCGCGGCCGATGGAAATTTTTGGTCTTTCCCGAACAAGCGTTCGGCCGACCCGATTGTTCGGCTGACGCGCGCTCGTTCAGGAAACGAAGGTACACACATAACGATAAAGCCCTGATACCGTCGGATCCGATGGTATCTGGGCTTTATCGTTACTGTGTGTACCCAGCTTTACTCCTTTAAAGTACACTGTGGCTCTGGGTAAATGAGCCTGCATGTTTTTGTGCAGAAAAAGACAGCAGTCTTACCAGAAAGTAAACAATACAAACCTCTCTGAATCTCTACATTCATTTAATATGATCCCACCACTGCATTAAGAAATTCCTTTACAAAATACGGATTGTTTTATTTAAAAAAAAATTTAAGAGGGGGGCGTGGCCAGCTATCCTGGAGAGAGGTCGCATGGAGTAAGAGCTCCTTCTCTGCTACCAGGAATACAGCTACTTAATGCAACATAAACAGGACCCAAACAACTCAAAAGAAGCAGCAGACTTGGTCTAAAATGGGCAAAAACAAATCCGCAGCTCATAAACAAACAGAGAAAAAACTCACCTTGTTCTTCCCAGGCAGCTCAGATTCGCGGGCCGAAATCCAAGATGGCGGCGCCCATGGAAACCGCGAGAGCCGCAACCCACAGGGAGAAAGAAAGGAAGAAAAAGTAAGGAAACAGAAACAAACAATATATATTAATAATACAGACATAGACTCTGACACAGAACAAAAAACAGACTTACAAACACCTAATACAGACCCAGGCGGGGACCTAGGAGACGCCGATCTCCCATCCAGCCAGGGCTCCAGCTCACAAGGGCCCCTGGGGACCCAACCAAGCGGGGAACCTATGAAAAGACACAGAAAAGGGGATTTGAAAGGGGAGGAAGAAAACAATACGCTAGAAATCACACAAGGCCAAAACCCCTTACATAACTTCCCAACCAAAGACACCCCAGTGTCAGAAAAAGTATTAAAGGAAATGCTAATATCTCAACATAAAGCCTTTAAAATGGACGTTACAGAAATGGTCCAAACTATCAAAAAAGATATAATAGACATTGCAGAAAGAACCAACCATATAGAACACAAAATGGCAGAATTTACAACCTCATTTAACGAATTAGCAGACGCACATAACAACCTTGATGATAAAGTAACCACCCTCCAAAACAAAATTACCGACCTAGAAGACAGATCAAGGAGAAATAACATCAAAATCAGAGGAATACCTGAGACTGTCTTAAACCCCGAACTTGATCATTATCTAGAAAAATTACTAGAAACAATCCTGCCAAACTCAACAAAAACAGAGAGAACAATCGACAGAGCTCATAGACTATATAAACCAAAAAGTGCCCCTCAAACAGCACCCAGAGATGTAATAATAAGATTCTTATTCTTTCAAACTAAAGAACAAGTGATGTCACTTTCAAGAAACAAAAACAACCTGCCAAGCAAATATACCCATTTACAATTTTTCGCAGACCTATCACCCCAAACCATGCAATTAAGGAAAACCTTTCAGGAAGCTACAGAGATACTCAGATATAACGCTATAAAATACAAATGGGGCTTCCCAGTCCGCCTGATCGTAATCAAAGAGGAAAAAACATTTGTCTTCAATACACCCAGAGAAGCTATCCTCAAAGCCCAGGAATGGAAGCTAAACATCCCTCAAACTATCAAAAACCAACTGAAAGAGCCACACAAAAAAGAAGGAATCCAAAAAGAGTGGAACTACAACTGAGAACTACTTGAACCAACACCCGAACAAATAAAAACACACATATTAGCCAAGGACTAATAACTTTGAAACTCTAAAGTAGAGACGAGAGCATTTCGTTTACACCCCAGACTGACTACTCTAAAAACTCCTACCGGCTGCAGGAGGTCATGGACCGGAGCCTCCGCAAGAAAACGGTTTGAATACTTCTGAAAAGGGCTATGTCTTAAATGTGTTAAATATGTTAAATGTTTTATATGTTAATGAATGTTTTATATGCCATAACTGGTTTTATAAGCTTTAAAAAGTTCGGGGATAAAGATATACCCACTTTATCCCTATATAATAATACCCACAGAAAACATCCCTGATCATATCGGGGCCTCCCGGAGGGGATAGTAGCCATAAACATAAATAAACATAAATATAGAATACAACCTCACGGGGTTAACCTTTAAACAGCCCAATACAACCAAAACAGAATGATCAGTCCAGTCACAAATCACTGGACTGGGCCCCTACCCCGGGAAGCTCTGGACACACTAAATAATCTCCGTATACCCCAGAGACTAGTTTAATTTAGCAAGAATACAAAATAATCTGTCTCCCAAAATCAAAGAAGCTATACCCGACCTAACTTGGGATAACAAACCTACAATAAGCTAAAAACAAAATAATCTAGACCAGTCAATTAAGAAACAAGGAACTGTTTTAAATAAAACAACAGCATTTCCAGGTGGCAAACAGCCCTCCAAAAAAGTCTAGATATCTATGATAACTAGGAATGTGTTATTGACCCATTGTGGTCCCCCTTTGACCCCCCTATTGAAATATCTGCCACTTAACTTAAGTTCTAGATGTTTCTCATGTTTTTTATGTTTTTTATGTTATATATGTTGTATATTTTTTGCCTCAGCTATGTGTGCCGTACCCCAGTTGCCTTACCCCCACAACATCCACAAATACAATACAAACACCCATATGATGCCAAAAGCACTCCCCAAAACAAAGATCTATATAAAAAAACTACATTCATACACGTCTGTAATTAAGGACCCAAAACAACTAACCAGCAAGAAAACCACCAAATCACATGGGAATTAAACTACAATCCTACAATGTCAGAGGTCTAAACTCCCCTCAGAAAAGATTCCTATTATGGAAAGAGCTTATAAGCAACAAGATAGACATAGCATGTATACAAGAAACGCACCTGAACAAAAAATCAACCCATCTCCTCAAGCATAAAGCTTACAACAATATTTTCCACTCCTCATCAGAAAAGAAAAAAAGAGGAGTCACCATCGCAATAAACAACGTACTAGCTTTCAAACTATATGAAGCAAAGATAGACCCACAGGGCAGATATATAATCCTACACTGTTCCATAAATAACCAAAACTTAGTTATAGCCAACCTATACGCACCCAACCAAAGACAAATTAAGTTTATAAAGAAAATCATAAGCAAAGTTAAAGAATACCACCAAAAAAAATTATAATATGCGGATGCATGGAGAACAACCCACCCAACAGAAAGGGACTATACCTTCTTCTCCCAATCCTACAATATGTACTCTAGACTGGATTACATCCTAGTAGACAAATGGACTCTCCAAAAACTCCCCTACACCAAAATCTCCCCGATTACATGGTCAGACCATGCACCAATAACAATCCTCCTAAAGGAAAGATTCAATGTCAACCAAACAAGACCATGGAGACTCAACCCAACCATACTATCATATGAAAAATCCAGAAACACAATACAAAAAGCTATATCAGAATACTTCGAAATAAATGAATCTCCAGAAATAGACCCGTTCACACTATGGAACGCACATAAAGCTGTAATCAGAGGCATCTGCATCCAACAAGCATCCCAACTAAATAAAATTAGAAAACAAAATAAACTGGAACTACTACAAAAAATAGCCGCACTAGAGAAGGAGAATAAACAAAAACCATCACAACACCTAAAAAAACAATTGAAAGAAACAAAAGATAAACTTCACTCGCTAAATCTATATGACTATGAAAAAATGCTCAGAAGATTGAAAGCCTCATCTTACAATCAAGGAGGTAAAGCAAATAGAAACCTAGCAAATAGAATCAAAAACAAATTAGTCAATACCAAAATCTCATACATTATGGAAAAAAACAACAAGATACTCAACCCCCAAGAAATATCCAACCAATTTAGCATCTACTATTCCAAATTATACAATCTTGCAGAAAACGGAGAAACTAAAAAACCCAACAAAGAAATCCTAGAAGCATTCTTTAACTCAATAAACCTACCCTCAACGACAGCAGAACAAAAAGAATACTTAGACAAACCATTCTCCCAAGAAGAAATAATTAAAGCAATCAACTCAGCAAAATTAAACAAATCTCCAGGAGAAGATGGGTTTACCAATGAATATTACAAAACCTACTTTACTACCCTTACTCCACACCTGCAAAACATGTTTAATAAAGCAACAGAAAACCAAACATTCCCTAAAGAGATGCTTAAAGCCTTAATCATACCAATCCCAAAACAAGGGAAAGACCCGACACTATTAGGAAACTACAGACCCATCTCCCTATTAAATAATGACCTCAAACTATACTCCAAAATATTGGCCGAGAGACTCAAAAACATACTTCCACATCTCATCCACCTAGACCAAGTAGGATTTATTAAAAACAGACAATCCACAGACAACACAAGAAGAATTATCGACCTTATAGACTGGGCCAACCACAACAAGATCTCATCGCTATTTATATCATTGGATGCAGAAAAGGCCTTTGACCGCCTCAATTGGCAATACCTAAACCTGGTACTGGAAAAATTTGGAATACAGAACTCCTTTAAAAAGGCAATCATGGCGCTCTACACCAACCCATCTGCAAACGTCTACATTTCCAGTATGATGTCCAACCCATTTAACATCTCAAATGGAACAAGACAAGGATGTCCCCTCTCCCCACTAATCTTTGCCCTAGCTATGGAACCTCTGGCACAAAAAATAAGAGAAGACCCAAATATTACAGGCATTAAAATCAACTCAACATCCCACAAAATAGCACTATTCGCAGACGACGTTATTCTAATTGTCACAAAACCAATCATCTCACTAATACATATATACAAACATCTACATCAGTTTGGACGATTATCATACTACAAAATCAACGAGAAAAAATCACAAGTTATGGAAACCAATCTCTCAGGAACCCTGAAAATGTTCCTGGCAAGCAAATATCAATTCAGATGGGACACCAACGAAATAACCTACCTGGGAATTAAAATTTCAACCAACCTGGGAAACCTATTCCAATCTAACTTCATACCACTAGTAGAAAAACTAGAAAGTCAGACAAGAAAATGGAAGATAATGACACTATCATTAATGGATAGAATAATGGCATCCAAAATGCTAATCCTCCCCCGATATCTCTACGTTTTTAGATCAATTCCAATAAACATCCCAGAATCCTTCCTCTTAAGAGCACAAAAAAATATAACACAATTCATATGGAATAAAAATAAAGCAAGAATAAACAACCCAACCATGGCCAAAAACCGCAAAACAGGAGGTCTAGCAATTCCAATATTAAAAGACTACTACCAAGCAACAACTCTAGACCAAATAAGATACTGGTGGAAAAACAAGACAAACACAAACCTATGGTGCGAAATAGAGGAAAAAATGTGCCAACCCATGATCTTGAAACAAATTTTGGGAGCAACACTTCTAGAAGACAAGCAAATAACCATTCCCTACATCCTCCCCCACGCATCCATTAAAATCTGGAAAAATATACACAAAAACCAAAACTTTCTAGCACCATTATACGACTTCATACCCATAAACAGCCTTGAAATACTTATCCCGGATTTACATATCCAATGGGATCAACACCAACTAAAAACAATCAATCAACTATACCAACAAGGTAAACCGACCCCATTCCCTACACTACAAAGCAAATACCAACTTAACCAGAGCGACTTCTTCAAACATATCCAAATCATATCCCTGCTCACAACCTCTAAAAAGAAATGGAAAACCTCAACAGACTCAACTGAACTTCAATTTATAGCCCCCATTACCCCCCCCAAAGGAATAACAACCTTTTACAACCTGATCAACAACAAAAATATATTTACCAAACTCAGACCACATATAAAATGGGAGGAAGAACTGGGGAAAACCTTCAACGACAAACAGTGGTCGGATGCAGCCAACATCCCCTTCAAACTCTCAAGATGCTCTCAACATTGGGAAATAACAAGAAAGATACTGTTGAGATATTATAGAACCCCAACAATTCTAGCAAAATGGAACCCCAAATACTCACCAATGTGTTGGAGGTGTGGACAGGCCAGAGGAACTCTCCTTCACATATTCTGGACCTGCAGGAAAATCAGAAAAATATGGAATAAAACTCAACTAGTACTATCATCAATATTACAAAAACAAATCACCCTCACTCCCGAACTGGCCCTCCTACTGATAGACCTACAGCAGTTTCCCAGCAATCAACAAACCATTATCTTCCATACTACTATAATTATTACTCAATTTATTGCCAGAAACTGGTTATCTAATAAAATCCCTAATATCACACTCATACTGAAAAACCTCAATACCAATATGCAGTATGAGAAACAATATGCCATAACCCAACTTAATTTTCACAAATTCTACAAGAAGTGGGAATACTGGTACACCGATAATAGATCTCTATATCAATAAAGATTAAGGCGCTTTGGCTCAAATATGCTAAAATCTGATAACCAAGCAGAAATGAAATACTCAAAATGGCAGCTGGGGAGACACACACGCTGAAATTCACTTTTACTTTTGGTTACTTTATCTACTGCTACCCACTCCCTACAGTTTATTATATGATGTTATGTTACAATGTGATATTTTATTTGATATGATTTGATTTTTGAATTATATTATAAAAAACGCTCAATAAAAATTGAATGATTAAAAAAAAAAAAAAATTTAAGACATTTTTTGGCCTTTACATACACTGCTGCAAATTAATTTTAATAAAATTAAATAACCTGCACATATGTGCTCTTTGAACAATATATTTTCTATTAAAATAATAAAACAGATGGTCTGATAGATTATATACAAGCTGGTAGGCAGGTAGACTTTGTAGACAGGCACAAGCTTTGTGCAGCCTGACAGACTTGAATATTGTCACACAACCCTGCTGTTCGGTATATTTCAGGATATATATGTAGCAAGTTGTCTTCTTTCTGAAAAACAGACACATAAATACAGATTAAATTACCACTCGGGTGCTATTATTATATATGCCTTATACTTCAGATTGTGAAGTAAAAAACAATACGTTTGTCATCTCCAAAATATCAGCTGACCTTGTTCTATCCTATGATTCTTTGTTTTGTTTGTACATAAAACTTAGGAAAAATATATGTGCAGTGAGTCTCCAGAATGTGGATTTATTCTTCAGCTCTTCCTCTGTGTTATGCACTTGCAATTGTTTTTCAGCCCCTGTAGTAAATAACATTCAGAATAATTGGTCGCAAGCCGATGGGAAGGACAAGTAATGCAAGGAGACAAGAATAAACATCAAATACCAACACCACCTCATCTGTCCTGGAAGAATAACCTTGGACATTCACCTTGGGGCCCTACTCTAATAAAAATAAAAGTGACTTAAGGCCAAAATTTCTATGCTTTACAAGAGACGATAGAATAGAAATGTTTATAAGGAACGAAGAATCTTTAACATTTCTAGATTCTTCTGAAAGGAAGTAGAAAGAAAACATAGGCTATCTGTATCATTATTTTACACTGAAAAGAGCTCTTGCTTGATTGACATAAAAGAAAGTATCTTTAAAGTGATGATCTGTACCAGCTGTGCTTCTTTATATGTACAATGTAGCGCTGAAAAACAATGTACTATGGGAAATGGAAATGGATTTTTATGTAATTTTGGAAATCTTAAATTAATGGGTTTAATTTTTCTTGATCTTTCTGGGCAAGTTCAATAGTGATAGCTCAAATTTGAAATGCTGTTGCTGAACTATAAAATACACTACAAAGCAATTCATTCACTTTTTATTTTGTTGATTCCAAGCTGAAGTCTAAGCATTAAAGTCAATAGTTTCTGATATTGCAGTTGAGTGTGTAAGAGAGACGTATTCCTTTTATTTTTGTCAGCTAAAACATAACACGAACATACAGAACACTTAACCTTGACTACTGGAATTAGTGCACCAGATTATAGTTACATTGTATCTACAGCACAGAATTACATTTTACAATGACTGGTACATTTCACCAGTGAGTTCACAAAACTATTTGCAAAGTTTGCGAACTTGAACTTGCCAGCAAACCAATCTCAGAAGGGCAATCCTTTAATACCATGGGGGATGGAGGGCACATGAAAATATTATAAAACTAGCTGTACATTTGATTCCATTATCGGAGCAGGCGTACATTTAGGGGCATATTTATACATTGACATTTCAGCTGACATTTTTATCAAGTTCCTTCGCTGCATTTTTCACCACAATTTTCACCAAATATGGGCACCCGAGGTGGCATTAATGCATCTAAGTGGACTTTTCTAGCCTGGAAAAAGGTTATACTGTGTATACTAAATACACAACTATTGCTTAAACAGCGCTATGGTGTGTTACCCTATTGATGTAACTAGTTTGAAAAGTAGCAACAGTTTGCTGAAAATTACCAATACTGGAAGTTAGCCAAAATCTGTTACCTTACTAACTGTGTTTTACACTATTTATCATATCATTATTTTTATATAACAAAGATAAGTGTTCACTGTGTATTAACCTATTTCACACTACTTTGAAAACTCACCAGGGAGCGTTATCTATTCACCGTCATATGCCTGATCTGGTAATTTGAAAAAGTACTTTTTAAAGTATGGCGAAAAGCAAAATTAATAGTTTAAAAAACTGCAACATATTTATAAATATGCCCCTTAATCTAAAGGGAAAGTTGCTGACTCTTAAACCATTTGAATAGTGATTTGGGATAGCACTGCCCACGGAGCCACCCTATTGTCTTACGAACATGTGATACCCTTGAACCACCAACCCCACATGTCAGAGCAGCCTCCAATGTCAACTTTTTAAACTGGGATTACATGTCTGACTGATCCAGTAATAGAAATCAAAAGTACTGGCACATGTTGTTATATTTTAAGTGACATTTGACCTCTCCAAAAGAGGGATCTGCTGAGGTAAAAGTAAGCATAGCTCAGCGTGGGAGCATCAGATTAAGGTAAGGTAAAAATGCATCTTAGGTTTTGGGGGGTAATTGGGCTAAAAACACTTAGTTATTTTGTGGCTAGACATGCCCTTTAAAAAAAGCACAACCAAATTGCATCAAATAGCAGAATTAGCACAGATTACCTTCTAGACATTTTGACTAGTCCTTTAACTAGTGACAGATATTGGATTTAGGTGCTGTTTAATACAATCTGTTTAAGTCTGAAACCCACTACCCATCATTTAAATCTGTTCTATATTGATATTGTGGAACTGATCACAGTCTGAAGGATTTATCATTGCGCTTGCTGGCAAATCCCATTTTGGATTTTACCAAACATAATGTCATCTGCTAAGTCACATACTAAAGGGACACTAATATGATATTAAATCACTCGTAGGGCTGACACACACAGCTACCACAATTCCAAAATGAAACTTAATATTTGTAAATGGTTTCTGTCATATTAGAAAGGAACATTTGTGATGGTAGCACTTGCTAAATCTGGCTAATTGTGTCAACATTTAGCTGTTCTAACTAATTATTATAACTAAAATTAGTCAATTTTGCACTGTGAGCTGAATGATTCTGTAGGACAATAGTCTTATGAACCTATTGAATTCTTATACATTATTCCATTTTTCTCCTTGAGTCCAGCAGTATTAAACTGACACAGATTTTAAATATGCTATTTCTTAAACCTGATTATTAAAGGAGAAGTTTAGTGCAAATACATGTACTTTTCAGAAAAAAGAGCAGTATTTTTTCATCCTAATGACCTTAATCTGCCCATTCAGCATTCTGTCTGTGTATAAATAAATGCAACCGAAATACTGACTTCCTGTTTGCAGGACCCCTAATAGAGACCGTTATGGTCTTGCCCTTGACCCAGCACCTGGGTTGATTCAGTTGCTCAGTAGATATCTGAGCATCTTTAACCCAACAGCCAATCAGTAGAAATTACTGTTAGGATCATTTCAAGGTGGTGCATCCTGGGAAGAAGAAGGACCATTACAACCTGAAATGTCAGCTCACTAATGCCAACAGCAGGGAACAGCAAAGGGTATGAAATCAACTGATTTTTCAAAATGGAAGAGAATATGTAGAATATGTAATAAGTACGCATTACACAAACTAACAATTTAATAAATATTGATAATTTTCACTGAACTGTCCCTTAAAAAAAAAAAAAATTAATGTCTATGCTATCTGAATACTGTACATGTCCAGTCAATTTTAGTACAAGGACTGAGGGTGTATCATTTACATTGACTTTTCAGTAAATTGTGTAAATGTTTTTTTTCTCTTTACTCTTTCTTTATTTGCTATAGCTATTTGTTTCTTCTTTTTTTTTGCTAATTTTTTCTTTTCTATAACTTTTTATTCTTTTTTTTTATCTTTATCCAAACTTTCTCATTTTCTTTATTTTCTATTACTATTTCTTTCTCTTTTTTCCTTTTTCTTTCTTTCAATTCATACTTTCTATCTTACAACTTTTACCATGACACCAATATGACACTTCTGTTTTCCTATGAATTATCTAGAATTAACCATGGACCACTTGCAGCCTTTCAGTTACTTATCTGGTGTTTCCCCCCCTGTGCATTTTAATAATTAATAGACTTATGCATTATACACTAATCTAAATGCATTAACAAGTACTTAATTGGGTCCCACTTGATCCTAGTACCCTGCAATATATTATATTACTTGTAAATCAATGGAACATCTTTGTGCCTCTTCACGTCTGCTCCAAGGCTCACTACAGGTAATGACTGAGGCAGTGAACCATAAGCTCCTACTGATTACAATCTCCCTCATTGTATGGTCTGCCTTATTATGTACATTATAAATGTTTAAACAATCTAAAAAGTACCTGCCTCCGAAGCCATTTGATTTCAGTACCCTGAGAACTGATTCTATAAACTTTTATTTCAATTCATTTTGTGTTACTCTTTCAGTACATGCCTCACTTAGCTATTTAAAAACTCGTTACGTCATTCATTTAACCTGTCAGTAAAGTAAATACCATTTAATGTATTGCTGATGTTAGAGTAGTTTAACATCCAGTAAAATACTCACAAGATATGTTCTGGCATGGGGATAGAAACAATCAAGCAAATTAATCTAAACCTTTATGTTGACATGTTCATGATTTTTGCTGAATGCAAATACCTTTAAAATAATTCTAATATTTATTCCTATTAAAGAATTGTTTTTTCACAGAAAAGCAACCAAGATTTAATAAATCTACTTAATTCTGAGAATTTAATCCCAATGCTAAAGACAAATGCCTGATTTCCCAACATCTAAATAATGTAGATTATATGATAAAATTCCAACCCACTTCCTTATTTGATTTTGCTGAATAAATACTAAGAACTAGAAAAGTATGTTGGTATTGCAAATGTAATTTAGCAATAGAATGAAGCACAGTTAGAGCTTCAGTTCACCATTTATTACTGCAAACCTGCAAAACCAAGAAGACAATCATTAAAGGAAATTATTAAATTGCTATATAAATATAAAGTGCCAGTCACAATGAATTAAGGTTTCACCCTTAAATTCACTCACCAATGTAATTCAATTATTAAAATAAATATTCAATATTATTTATAAAAATATTATTTGAAGTTTAGACCAAATATTAAATTGGACTGATTGTACTAAAGTCATATATTATAATTCAGTTCCTGACACTTCTTTCTGAGGCCACTGTCTTGGACATTAATATTGTGTTTCAGACGGAGTGAGACAAGGGCCGTCCAACAAGTTACTTTTTATCTACTTAACCAAAATGGGGGGGGGGGGGGGGAGCTGCTGTGGAGGTATATTTAATTCATTGATTTTATAGGAAACATACAGGGTTATTCAATAAAAGCCCTAATCGTTTAAAAGGGTGCTAATTTTGCCCTAACCAACCAGATGTTAGCTTTCAAATGTTAAATAAGATCTAATTGGTTGGGGCAAAATTAGCATCATTTTACACGATAAGAACTTTTATTGAATAACCCTTTTAATTGCTAAGAATGATTTGATATTACTTTATTTTTTGCCTTATCTCTGTGTATATTCAATTGCACTCCAACCAGCCTTCTTATCTTAAGGCTCATACACACAGGCTGAACCACGTTGCACATGTGTAATGAACGTCAATGTCCACCAACGATTGTTCCTTTTATGGGCACTTGGAACAATCATTGCCTGAAATGGTTGTTCATTATACATTGTGCATCGGGGGAATTCAAAAGACCAGCTGTTGTGGTTTGGTCTCCAGTGAGAATGTCGATGAATTCCATAATCAGTTACTTTTTGTTTAAAGTCCTGTTCTTATTTCTATAATCAGGAGAGTGAACATGGATCAGTTATCGGATTGTATATCTTGATAACTTCCAATTGTATTTTAGCAAAATATAAAATTACGATTGGAGGTTGAATCATCAAATTCAAATCCTCCTCAGGTTCTCAAATGGTATAACTGGGAGACAAGGGCGTAACTTCAGGCCCTCACAAGATTGGAGGCCAGGCCCCTGACACACATCCCTTCTCAGAGGTCCACAATCAGCTGATCCCGCATATCTTTACTTCATACACGCGTATAAATATTATATTAGCCAATATTCAAATATTTTTATATCTTTAAGAATTGACACAGGTACAGTATTACAGTATAATGTTGGCTAGGGTTTACCCAAAAGGATGGGATATGTTGTTTAATCAGTAATTTCTGAGCTGTAAGTGACAAAAAATGCAGTTTTGAACTAGTTAGTAGTTCACCATTTATTACAGATTTGTATTACAGGTTGAATAAAGACATACATCCATCCAGTCCAACCCATCTAGCAATATCCTCATTTCCTGCCTAACTTTTTATACAGAGGAAGGCAAAAAAACCCACCAAATTTATAAAGGGGAAAAAATTCCTTCCTGACTCCAAGTGGCAATCGGAAATTTCCCTGGATCAACTCTACTTTATGTATCAATACCAGTAACTTGCAACATTCCTTGTATGCAGAAACATATCCATCTTTTTTTTAGACTGACCAGTGAACCTGCCATAACAACGTCCACTGGAAGACAGTTCCATAGCTCTACCGTTCTCACAGTGAAAATCCCTTTCCGAACTTGAAGCCTAAACCTTTTCCACGTGTCCTCTGACATGCCCTATTGGTGAACAGTGCCCCAGATAGTTTATTTTATGGCCTGTTAATGCATTTATACATAGTATAAGCACCTTTTCTCCAGCGTACATAATTGTAATTTATATAGTCTCTCTTCATATTCAAAACCCTTTCCATTTCAAAGATGTCCTTTTTGTACACAGGATTCCAGAATTGCACTGCATATTCCAAATGAGACCTTACCAATGCTTTGTAAAGAGGGAGGATAACATTTTCCTCCCTTGAATTCATACCTCTCTTTATACAAGACAATACCATGCTGGCTCTGGCTGTTGCCGCCTGGCACTGCATGCTACCTTTAAGTTGCCTGATAAATAGCAAAATTAAAAAGTAGTTTGCAGTTTCATTAGAGTGGTTTTTCTGCAAACAGAATATGGACGTAGCTTGTGCTTTGCTTATGCATAAAATACAACATTTCCTTCCTCTTTATCTACAAGGCAATTGAAGTATGAATGATAAGAGTAAGCGTTTGCACATTTCATTACATCAGCCCCTTAATGTTAACTCAGCATTAGTAGTGAGCCCTGGTTTCCAGGCGGAACCACCGGTTTTAAAATTTTGCGGATCTGGCAGAACTTTTGAAATTTTGATGGCCAGAACTTCTTGAAAAATTCACTGTTGAAAATTCAGTGGTGAAAAGTTGTGAAAAAGTCAAACAGTTGGAAATCGGTGTTGAATTTCAATGTTGAAAAATCAGTTGGTATTTACGTGGAACCACTGGCAGAACGAAACCCACCAATTTTATTTCTCTCTAATTAGCATGTTTATTTGGCAACCCAAATATAAACATTTATACATTTCAGTCACGTACATATTTCAGTGTATCTTGCCAAATTGTATAGGTTGTACAAAACCTGCTATCCATCTTGCGTCCCTGTTTATTGGAATGCCATTTTGAAGAGAGGAAAGTCAGTCTTGAAACACAATTGCTACCTCTGTAATGTGGGCACTGAAATAATGAGGCTTCTTTTTGCAGCAGTGAAGAAGTTAAGCAATTGAATCTACATTTCCAAAGATTAACTCATCTCCCAGGTGTAGGAGGAAACACAAGGCTAGGACATTATTAAAAAGCAATGGACCATACACTAATTTGTTCATGTTTTCAGTTAGCAGCCATTTATTAAGAATGTCTGACTTCATTCATATTCAGGTCAGCCTAATAATATCATATTAACCTCCTTCTCCATCCATGCAACAACCAAAGGTCTAATCACATTTTTGTTCAATTTCTCTATGAAAGGATAATGGGATTTCTTTCACTTTTTAAAATTTACTATCTACTGTCAAGAATTCTAGGGGTATACTGTTGTATTCTTCTCATTGTACACACAAAGGTTCTTGCTTAACTCAGTTTGAATAGAGTATATATATTGTATATATGTATATACAGTAGGTAGTGAAATAAACAACATTGGGGGGATCAAGATTATTTCAGTGTGTCCACAGGTGATATGATATAGCTACACACTAGAAAAACACTATCAGGGAGATTCAATAAAAGTTCTTATCGTTTAAAATGGTGCTAATCAGATGTTAGCTTTCAAATGTTAAATGATATCTGATTGGTTGGGGCAAAATTAGCAAACTTTTATTGAATAACTCTGTGTGTATATTATTTCAGGATATTAATGGTTCTTGTGCATATACTGTATCTAAGCATCTAGCCAACATAAACATTATGCAAAATATGGTCATACAGCAAATTATATTAAATTCATAATTTTGGAATAAATTGGTAAATTTATTTTATCCGTTGGTAAATTGAGTGATCGCCCCTCTGAAAAACGACTAAGCCCAACAAAATTTGTATTGGAAGAAACCTAGCAACCACTAATAAAGTCACTTTAAAAAGACTGTGAAGTGCATGTAAATATCTATATTTATCTATATCGGATCATATGGAGCACCCAGGTGTAAACCCAAAGGCTGATGTGAATGCCAATATACAATGTACACCTGCTATTTTATATATATATAGAATCTATATTCCAGTCACTCAGTGATGTCACTGGGTGACTTACTGTATTACACTGCCCCTCCCCCTGTCTCTTCCCCTCCCTGTATTCTTTATAGGCTGTACCACCATGCCCATACACAAAAATGAATTCCCTCACTGTAGCAATTCCCCCTTCAAGTGGGATATTCGTGTACAAGCTTGTTACATCCATAGTAGTTAACCATATGTCATCGTTTTCAGGCAGCTGAAGCTCTTTCAAGATAGTTATTAATTTTTTAGAGTCTCTTAAATATGTTGGGAAACTCTGTACTATGGGTATTAAAACCCTTTCAATGTATTAAAACCCTTTCAAAGGCTCTAAGAAAGGCTCTCATGGGCATTATAGGTCTCCCTGGGGGATTACTTGCATCTTTGTGAATCTTTGGCAGGGTATAGAGTAGGCCACTTAGGGTGTTAAAAAATGACCCACCTACTGAGTAATAATACCAGCTGTCACAGCATAGCAAACTCTGTGAGCAATCATTTCCTGATACTGTGGTGTTGGATTTACATTTAATTTTCGGTATGTATTTTTAGCATTCAGTTGATCTTTAATCTCTTCACTATAGTTTAAATAGTCCATGACCACTACACCACCACCCTTGTCCGCTAGCCGTATTACAATAGAGTTATCATTTTTTATGATTTTGTTAAATTATGTAGTTGCTTCTCATTATTGTTGTCATGTTGTGTCAATTCTGTTGTAACTACCTGTTCAAAACTGTTAATGGAAACATTTGTAATTTGTGGTTCATAAAGGTGTTTTAGTGTAGTTAACCCTTAACCCTTTAGTTTTAAAGGGTTAACATTTCCATCACAACTAACCGTTGCCAAATTGTTCCCAAAGTGCTACCAGTCTATTAAGTTTATACACAAGTTCCCATTGAAATGGGTCAAATGTCTGAGTGGGCACAAATGATAGACTTTTTTTTGCAATAAAGACAGTTCAGAAGTGTTTAACTTCCTTTTAGACAAGTTAAAAAAAGGGTTTATATCTGGCATTTTCACCGGTTTCTTACCCTCTCTTCTTGTTGTCAACCTTTTCTTCCCCTCAGTGCCACCTTAATGATGTAGGGTGCAGCACATAACAGAGCGGCACCCAGTAGGGGGGCGGCCGTTTTAACACACACAAAAAATTATCCAAGCTGCAAATCACAGCAGTTAGTTACTATAAAGTAACAGGAAATGTGAGAGTGGGATTTACCAGCCTGGACTGTGGAACAGATTTGGTATTATTATACTGTGGAATATATTTGGTATTATATATAGACTGTGAAATATATTTGGTATTATTATACTCTGCATATCTAGAAGTACACATTGCCAAATGCGGGTACTGCCTGCACTAATATAATGAGTGGATTGCCCTTCACATGTGGTAGGTAATAGCCTTCCCCAGTATATGATGAAATTACCAGTTTGCTGCTATTATGTGAGGAAATGCCCATGGCTACCAGTATGACAAACAAGAAAAGAGATGATCAATGCACATTCCTGGGCCCCATATATCTTAATATCTATGCTAGTGCAAACAATAAAAACATGGGGGTTTTAGTTACAATTTTATGCATAAAAATAAAAAGCCTTCCAACCACGTCAAGGAAACCCCCGTTTCCAACCACGTCAAGGAAACCCCCGTTTCATGTTTATGCAAAAAAACTCAAACCCCCATGTTGCGTTGCGTGTGCACGGAACTCACAGGCATTTCTGTTTGAGGCTCAAGCAGGAGAGTGCACGGAACTCACAGGCATTACTGTTTGAGGCTCAAGCAGGAGAAAGCAGAGGAAATCTCAGAGGGGCGGAGCTTAACATTCAGCAAACCAGTAACAAGATGTCAGCAACTTTTAAGGCACAAAGCTAGGCTCTGGAGGGGCATAGGTAAAAAAAAATATGGCAATGGTATTTTTAAAGCTGCAGCTTCCAAATGAACATAATTTGATTTTACAGTGCACTTATCCTTTAAATAGAATAGTGTACTCCCTAAACTGTTCAATAGACTTTATTCCTGCTGAAAAGGCAATGTTTCGTTCCTTGTTCTTCATCAAGTTTTGGATAGGAAGCTTGGATTAACATAATTATTGCTGAAAATATCCATGGTCTGTTACCTCACTAACAAAACTATATTCACCTCTGCAAGTTTTATACCTTAGGCTATTTTACATAATAAAGATACGTTTTAATGTGCCCTGGTCTGATAACAGGAAATGTTCTGGTTTCATTTGTTTAATTGCTGCAGTAACCTGACATGTACACCCTTTTTTCAATCACCTTTAATCTTTCTCCTAACTTTAAAGTTTTTGTTTGCCTAGATAGTAGATTTTATCACTTTTTTCAGTCTAACTTTGTTATGTAGAATGCTAACCTATTTGTGGCATTGTACTGTGCCCATGTTGCATGTTGGGTGAGTTTGTAGAAAGACCCACAAGAAACATCTGCAAGCAATGTACCAAGATGGTACTTCTTCCCGACTTTTTTTATTGCCAGCAAACAGCTGGTGTTAAAGTAATGCAAAAGTTTCAGACTGAATTGCAATTTACCAAGAAATGCAATCATCATGGTACATTTCATTTAAAGGAGCAGTACTAGGCGATAGCAGATCTTGGTACATACCGTAGTCCCACAGCAGTCTAATAAAATTAAATGAAAAGCCAACTGAATTTATTACAAAGTTAAATAGTATGGGAAGTCAATGCTTAATATAAATAAATGTGAATAAGTTGTTAAGCAACAGGACTCTTATTGGAGTCTAAAAATAGTGAGATGGGTAGATTTTATTTTCCTGAAGGGAAGTTTACTACCTTATTGAAATTTGGGATTTATCACTTCATGAACCAATGAAAACAAATGAAGTTCCACTGGGAGAAAACAGAGCTAGTGAATAAAAGATATGCAAGGTATGAGTATGGTACATTTTTTAGTAACTAAAGCTGATACAACTTCTGAATTTTTATAGCACACTGTCTAGGAGCCTGCATAAATATGATACTATCCACTTTAAATCAATTTATTTAATTGAAGGTTTGTAAATCTGCAAATTTCCAGACTCGTGAATCCATTTTACGCATAACTAAGTAGTGTGATTTACATATGTCAGAATAAAGCACTAACTAACCAAAATAAAGGAGTTTGGCTAGTATGTCTGCAATAACAGGTTAAATGTGCTATGACAGATCATCCCTATGAAAGAATATATAAATATATGGATTACAGGAGGTCTACTGAATATCTAGATTTTGCTTTGGACCACAAATTAAACACACTTCAGTTAGACAGATCTTCCAGTGAACAGTTATAAGATAAGCTTGCAAAACTGCTGGAAAAGATGCACATTTATTTATTAAAAAAATGAGTAAAAGGTTATGGTAAACATTTTTCACCATTAGATAAGAGTTATTTTGTAGGTAGATAACATAAAAATGCTTTTACTATTACTTAACAATGTTTCATTTTGAAACAATATGTGTTATAGTAATGGCTGTTCTTTCCATGTTAAACCAACATTAAAGGGCAACTGTGGTCTCCAAACAAGTTAGGGTTAAATGAAAGCCTGCAGTATTTCCTTTATAATGAGCCGACAATCTCATCTCTGGCTTCAGCCTGTGAGAAATGATATTGGGGTAAATTGTACTTTGTTTGTACTCCTTGTACTTTGATTTCCTTAAAGGAGAACTAAAAGGTTAACCTGCATTCTGTGTATTCACCACGGTCAGATGAAATTAGTGTCGGAAACCTTTTAAGGAAGTGTGCATCCTGGGAAGAAGAGGTGCTGGTACAGAATTTAAAATGGAATCTTAATACTGATCAAAGCAGGACATTACGAAAGGTATGAAATCAATTTATTTTCCAAAAATTAATACAATATACTGTATGGAATACCTAGTTATGTATAAAATAAATAAGTAATTAAGATACTGTACATTTCTGCACTGAGCACTCCTTTTGAAATGCAAACAATCTTCTAGGATGAAAAATGTTGCTTGTGAGAAGGTGTAGAGTTCAAGGAGAAAAAAAACAGCAAAAGAAGTAGTCGCACTCTAAATCGATCTCGATCGAACCCCTACCTAACATTACTATCCACATCAATGACAGGCCAATCTCCCCAACACATCACGTGCGATGTCTGGGAGTAACCTTTGACTCTGAACTTTCCTTTAAACACCATGGTAATACCCTGTTCAACTCCTGTCGGCTCAAAAACATCTCAAGCATCCGTCCCTTCCTTTCACAGTATGCTACCAAAATTCTAGTTCATGCCCTTATCATCTCTCGGCTGGACTAATGCAACACCCTCCTGTGCAGTCTACCAAGCAACCGACTGGCACCCCTTCAATCAATCCTTAACTCTGCTGCCAGGCTCATTCACCTCTCTTCCCGCATCTCACACTCTGCCCCTTTCTGTCAATCTCTCCACTGGCTTCCCATCACCCAAAGGATCCAATTTAAGCTGCTAACCTTATCCTACAAGGCTCTCTCCAATACAGCCCCCCCATACATCTCTGATCTGATAAATAGATACTACCCAAGGCATAACCTCTGCCCTGCTAATGATCTTCTCCTCTCATCCGCTCTAATCACCTCCTCCCACACCCGTATACAGGACTTTTCTCGTGCTGCCCCTCTCTCATCATCACTTCATATCTTCAAACGCAACCTCAAAACTCATCTCGGGCCGGGCCTCCATCCTTTTGTAATGCTGTAACACACAGTAATGCTGTAACTTACCACACTGAATGCTGCTGGACCAGCACTTACATTTTTTGCACGTTGTACTACTTGCACTACCCTTGTATGTAACATGTATGTTTTCCTTATGTATTTTAATGCAACTGTAAAGCACCACAGAAGATGTTGGCGCTATATAAATCCATAATAATAATAATAATAATAATAATAATAATAAAGTGAACATGCTTATTGCAATCCATTATGTAGGGGGAGTATATCTACCAAAGAATTGGTTTGTTATAAGTGTGGATTGCAATAATCCGCTTACTGTGGAGTGCGACTACTTTTTTTTGTTGAGCTTGCATATGATCTCCTAGGGTAAAGGGGCCTGACAAGATTGCAGTAATCTTAAATTTGTCCCGGAAGAAAAACATAAGCTTTATTTTTTATTTGCCCAGTAGAACAACCAATTGTTTATGATTACATAACAAGTGATTATTTAAACATGTATCTGCTGATAATGTGATTCTAAATACTTTGCATGAGCTGCATATTCCTACACCATTTAATGCGCCAATTGACAGGTTCTACCTTTTCACAAAGATACCAAAGCCTTAAAATCTTGTATATTTTCTAGGATGTAACTCTCAATATGACTGGTGCCTTTCTCAACCTTTTCAACTTTGAGCCCTCCACAGACTGTATGCAAGATGTATTGTATGTCTGTGTGATACCGTCCATAAATTTATTTCCCACACTTTTCAGTCACAGTGGAAAATTTGACCAATGACATCTGTTTTCTTGCTGATCATTAGCTCTTTGTGGTTTATCACTCCTTGATGATCCATCTGCTTCAAAGAGAAAAGAGATAACTCCTTCCATAAGCAAGACAGTTATACTTTACTTTAGTACCATTGGATTTTGACACTTACCTCATTTAAACTTATGGCAGATTCCTGCTGTTGTTGCGGGAAATTTTGATTAAAAAAAAATTACCTTTGTTCCCTCTTATCTTGTGTTGTTGTAGTCACGCCTTTTAAATGATTCAGTACTGCTGTCCTTTAACATCACTCATGCATTAGGTCACCACATACTGACAGATACACCCATTTTAGCTGTTACTTGCATTCTGACATGTTTGTCCTCTGAGCAAGTGTCTCTTAAGCAGGGTCTGGGCTCTGAGGTGTTTTACTTACAGGTAAAATTTAGGTTTGTGTGTTGGCATACCATTTAATTATGCAAGTTTTGCACTTGGAAATAACCCCATGCTAACCCTATATTACATTGAAAAACATTGCATCTTCTACTGGATATTTTATATTGGTTCAAGGTTCTTGGAATTAAAACCCAACAGGAAAAATACATTTGTTTATGAAAAATAATTAAAATAGGAAGAAAACCTACTCTGTTTAAAAGGTGTTTAATATATGTGTATATTATAGTAAAGTGAGCTTTGCTGAAAAAGCATTAACCAGCTTTAATGAATCACACCTTTAATACTATGTATGTGTATTTAAGTAATTGTTGTTAAATCTAAGCCCTCTAAGGTACATATTATTTGCACAGCACAAGGACAGGATTTTATAATAACTTGCTAAAAGTATGGCTATTAATACATGTTTTTTTTTTTTCTTTAATATACGAAACATCCTACTGCATAATGAATTCACAAGGGATTCCAGAACACTGTAGCATATAAATGCTAATTGAATTGCAAACAGGTTTCAATTAACTAACTATTCAATTTTAAAATAATGAATTATATTCAGAATTAGCAAGTACAGACACATATTTAAAACGGAAATAATGGAGGAACTTTAGCTTTTATCTTTGCAACATGATTACAGCATGGAGGACTCAGAGACATTTGTGCTATTATTATTATTTGTTTGGTTGGTTTCAAAGAAACCCAATAATTAAACACATTTTTGTCTGTTGCTAATGAAAAATAAGTGAAACAAAATTTAAAGGCAAATCGTATCAATGATATTTCAGAAACAAAGCCCCATGCTCAGTAACAAGGGTTACCGAAAATAACCTCAAACTTTTGGTAATCCTCGAAAATATGATCCGCTTTCGAACGGAACGTTCGGATTTTGGAACCGAGGGGTTCTGTGTCGGATCCAGATCCCATCTCAATTAACAACTGTGCCAGCATCTGTAATTTATAGGCCTCTTGTTACTTGTTAAAGCAACAGTTCTGAAGCTATGGGGGATGCAAAGTACCATGAGGTATTAGTATTTTGAGCCTCAGTCATTATTTTGAGATGTTGATGTTAAATATCAATGCCATTGTTAAAGGGACAGAATCACAAATTTAAAAGAATCTATAGATTTTAACAATTTTTTTAGACTTTACCAAATATTAATGTTCATTTTTTCACATTAATAACCCTACCCAAACCAGAATACATCAGGGTCAGTGTATTAGATAGTGTAGATCTTTTTTTTTTTTTTGGAATGGAAACCAAATAACTTTATTTGGTAGGTGGGGTGTGTGGAAGCTTTACCATGCTTCACATAGAAGCTTGACCATGCTGCTTCATAATAAATACATACAATACAAGGATTGTGGAAGCACTCCAATTAGGCTAATTTACAACTACATTTTGCAGAAGTGCTACTGATCTGGCCAAACATTTATACAAACATAGAAAAGATAATCAATGCACATTTCTAGGCCCCATACAATATAATATTATCTGCACACAGGCGTACTTTATAAACAAAGGGGTTTTAGTATACATTACTGTGATCACATGAATAAAAAGCCTTCCAACCACTACCGCCTAGACGGTAGTAGGGCATGCACGATCAGCTGCTTAAAAGACCGGACCCAAACTTCCGGAACCGAATTGGAAGTTTCATTCACATGCGCGATCAGCTGTTTAAAAAACAGCTGATCATGGGGGGACAGGGGCCCGGCCTCCAGTCTTGTGGGGCATCCCGAGCCCAGCAGTTACGCCCCTGACACTATAGAGAAATGCATTGCACGGATCTCTGCAAGATCAAGTTTACATCATTATCCTCCCCCTGCAGCTCTGCACTATGTTGTTTCTATAACTGTAACTATTAAAGAGGTAATATTAAAGAGTTTGCAGGTGGAATGTAATCTGTGAGAGACTGAGCCTGATTTAAAGGGACAGTTCAGTTGAAATTTGTTAATTCGTTAGTTTGTGTAGTGCCTTCTGAGATATTCTACATATTCTCTCCCATTTTAAGAAAAACAGTTGATTTCGTACCCTTTGCTGTACCCTGCTGTTGACATCAGTGAGCTGCCATTTCAGGTTCTAACGGTCCTTCTTCTTCCCAGGATGCACCACTTCCTTGGAATGTTCCTAACAGTAATTTCTACTGATTGGCCTGTTGGATGGGTCAAAGATGCTCAAATCTCTACTGAGCAACTGAATCAACCCAGGTGCTGGGTCAAGGGCAAGACCATAATTGTCTTTACTAGGGGTCCTGCAAACAGGAAGTCCGTATTTCAGTTGCATTTATTTATACACAGACACAATGCTGAATGGGCAGATTAAGGTCATTTGGATGAAAAAATACTGCTCTTTTTTCTGAAAAGCATATGTATTTGCACTTCCCCTTTAAAGGGATTTTTAGGATATTCTGGCAGATTGAAAGCAATATCTAGGATACTGTGTCAGATTAAAAGCAATGTTGTTAATCTTGTGACAGATTGAGCATGAACAAATATGAAATTTACATATTACAAGGCTATATAGCAGTTCATTAGATATGGAGAAATGTGTATTAAAAACACATGCAGCATGGCTGAATTACCGTTTGGTTGCAATCACTTAGCGATCAGTGCAGCCCTACTAATTACATTTATTAAGTGTGTCTCTAATAGAACAAATGATCTGGCAAGCCAGTTGTCACCTTTCCTTTTAAGACACAAACACATATAAAATCTACATGTCGAAAGGCTGGTTGATATTTACATTAGAAGTATGATGGAGGCTGCATTGATTATAATGTACTATACGGCAATCCCGTATAGCCGAGCGATGCTGGTGCAAGAGTAAAAAAAATATGGACTTTCTCGAATTTAAAAGTGCCCTTTATCAGAGGTGCTTTGTCCCTAGCCAAACAAAACTAATTCTCTTCACTCATATCCTCCCAATCCCATAACCCCAAACAGCTCTTCAAAGTATTCAACTCCCTGCTCTGTTCGCCACCTCCTCTGCCTACCCCCTGTCTATCGTGGATAAACAGAGAAAAGAACGTACCGCACTCAAATATTACTAAATAAGCATAAAAACCCTTTATTTGAAGAGCCATATAGGTCCACAATGGGGTACAATAGGGAACATAGATAGAGAGCAAACATAGAGTTAAAATCTTAAAAACACATAACAAAACGGTATCCCACTCAGCATATTCATAAAGTGATCAGTGCACATAAATAGAGTCCTCACCCCAGTCAGAGAAAGGTCTCAGTTCAAATAGGAACTTATCTGTCTAGCAATGCTGCAGTGTAGGACACACAAACATAACAACTGTGTCTACACCTTCCTTTTGTGTGGATGTTGATGATTTAATTATCTTAAATTTACCTGTGTGGTACTAGAGGTTCAGCTCCCAAATCCCACCATTAGCCAGGCTAAGGGTCACAGTACACTTCATGATCCTGGCGTAGTCTGAACAGTCAAAACCAAGACGCGGGCAGCATGTTTCCTACAAGCAAATTATATACACAACAAGAAATCCTCCCTTTCCCTGACACAGAACACGATATTTCAATGCAGTTTTGGTGTAACAAGTCGCTTCCTATTTTTACCATCCCAGGCTCACAGGCTCAGTACCAAGGCAGAGATTTATAGTTTTTTAATGCAAATGTTATAGGGATTTGTGTGGGGGAAGGGGGGTTTTCTAGAGGTTTTCTGTTAGCTTTTTTGATTCTTGAATAAAATAGTAATGTGTTGCAAACCTTTTGGTGGATAATTGTGTTGAACCCATTAATCGTTCATGTAGATATTATTGGGTGGCATAAATTCTATGAGCCACTATTTATTTACTGATTCTATAACTAGTAAATTTGTGCGTGCTTGGTGGGAATTATTTTTCTGGTACCAGTCTGTCTGTGGAGATACCCTTGTAGATGCTCCAAGCTACCTTTCTTAACATAATCATATATTCCTTTGATTTTCATCAAAAAAAAGGTAATCTTTGCTGTGTTTTTTAGGTAGCATGGATTAAAGGTGCATACACACATGCAATCCCAGGGCCGTCCCATAACAAAGGATGTGTATGGGCACTTTGTCTGGCAAAACCTCTGGCACTCTGCTGGGCATATGCAGCAAGGAGCCCCTGACCAAGCACCCATACACAATTGTCAACGAAATGGGTGCTCAAACAATAGTGTGTCGCAGGTTTTAAGTGTATATGAGCCGTAAGAAACAAAGAGTAACATTTCAGAAGTAAGTATGGTGCCTTGTGTACTCTGTTCCTTAGCTAAAAGTGCAAGAAGAGGGGGGAGGGGGTAAGGTAGGATAGTGAAGAAGCCCAATTAGCGACTCAATTTCTGAGAAACGGATGATTAATTTATATGTTATAATGTGGGTGTGTGTTGTTCTAACTTGTGGTCGTTTGTTGTGGTGGTGTTGGCCAGTGTTAGTCGTTTATATTGAGAGGCGGGTACAAATGGAAATAACTTAGTTAGTGGGAAGCAACCCTTTAAAGAAAAGGGTTAATGTCTCCCTGTTTAGGGAAAACCCTAGGATGAGCTGACTTTAAAAGAGAAAGGAATGCTGCATACCTTATTAGTTTTTATAACCGTGACCTTTTTGTTGTCTGGCTAAACAGTCTGCTGGAGTGGGGGTAGCATAATTGTAAATTCTGTCTGGAGACTGGGAAGATCAATTGAGTGATAGACCAGTGAAGAGCTGCGTTAGGATAGTACAGTAACGTCTACTTGTGGTGAGGAGCAACACAATGCTTCACTAAGTCTGGGAGAACACGAGGGTGAGGAACAGGTGGACCAGACACAGCGGGCAGGAGGGCTAAGTATTAAACTGCCTAGTTCTGTCTCCAATCAGTGAAGAACCTCGGACAAAGGGGATATGCAAGATCCATAATAAACAGCCATGCAAGCAGGGAAGGCCAACACAGACAGGTCCATACAACAGGCAGGAATCAAAAGCAAAGCAGGTAAATAACAAGCATGCTAGGCACACAACACGCTATAGCAAGTTAAGCACCAAGTTTAGCTAATAATGATTAGCTTTTACCACTGAAGAGGATCAGGCAGAAATGATAGCAGTGCGAGGTGCTGTACAAGAGGGTTGCTGGGTGGAACACTGGAAATGCCTGGCTGTGATTTTCCTGTGGGAACATTGCACCACAACGCTCTGCATATAGGAGTGAATGGGAGCCGATGGAAGATTCAAGTTACGAAAAGTCTTGATTATCGGGTTTTAAAACAGGTAATTCTTGTGTGTGGAGGGGTGGACATTCCCTTAAGAAGAACTGGTGATGTGCCCTTTTTTCTGTTGGCATATTGGTGAAGCCATAGTTGTTACCTAGGCTTTTCTGTGCTTTTCAGGGTGTAAAGTCAGTTGTTAAGGGGAACCCACAAGTGGAATAAGAAGATTGGGACCTAGAATTCAATCATCTGCGTTATTCTAGATTGCAGTCAGGCCACGACCACACCTGTTTTTGGGGGGTTTTTAACACATTCTTTTCTGTTACGTTTTTTATGGGGATGGGCAAATCACCCAGGGCTGTCAGAAGATTTTGCTTTCCATTTGCTTCTGCTGGGGAGTCTGTTTGTTTTCTACTTCTCAGTCCTGCTCATTTAGTGAAAAAGCAGGTATTTAAGGCAGAATGGACAGGTAGTGCTAAAGAATGCCCTCACAGCAGATGTTGTACTTGCAGCAATGACCAAGGGGGTATTTTTCAAAATGCTACTGTAAGTTAGACTTCTAGAAACTGTTTTCCCTTAGAGCTTAACCATCCATGGGAATTTCTTTTTTTTAATTAAGTTGATCTTCTGTTTTAAATGTTTTACAGTAGGTATGTTTTATGCCATGTGCTTATATTTAATAAACTTCACTTGACGTTTAAAAAGGCAGAAAGTTCATCTGTCCTGCCTGACAACTCATATGACAAGAAAAAACCCAAAATCAAACATTTATACGTGAAAATGACTTTCTCTGTTTAATAAGTAGCAAACGCGGATATTTTGTCATTAGATCAATGTCACAAGACATTACAAACCAACATTTTAGTGCCAGCCCTGAAAGTAATTGCATCTAATTTCCTATGTATTTAATGAACCTTTAGATGAAAATTTTATTTTGTCACGGTTTCTGAATTTCTTATGTTATTTTACTGGCAACACTTTGAAAAAAACGCTACCCTTACTTTAAAGGAAAATGTTACTGCATTAGAGTTGGGTTTACCTTTCTTGGATTCACTTTATTCCTTTATAATCCACACCTTTAGTGGAAGTCAATGGGGAAAATTATAAATATATTCTATAATGGCGCACTGCTACGTATAGTGCGCAGATTATAAGAAAAAAGCTCCTCCCTCAGGGAAGTCATGCACTTATGTATTTCATGAAGAGTGACGAAGGCTTTTCTCCTGGCTCCCCTTCTTCTCTGTAAAGTTGCAGTCCTCGCTGAAGGCTTCTCTTGGCTCCCCTTCTTCTCTATAAAGTTGCAGACCTCAGCTGGAATGGACCTCCTCTTACTTGCTGCTCTTCCCCCACCTGATCGGGACTCCGCCCTGTACATTGTAAACATTTGCCAGCCAGGAGGTGAGAGAAAAGTCTAGAGAGCATCATAGGGTAGCGTAAATCAAAGATCGGTTAGCAGGATTTAACTTCAGTGACTCCTGTCCTTGGGGAAGGGTGAGCAGAGGGTTATGTGAAACTTCAAGGGACAGTAGTAAGAATTGTGTAGCAAAATTGTGTGTGGGGGGGGGGGGGTTGTGTTTGTGTTTGTGTTGTGGTGAAGGTTTGAGCAGGAGAACATTTTAAACATTTTTTTTATAATTGTAGACCACCCCTGCCCATCCCCAACCACCAAGTTAGATTAAAAAAAAAAGGAGCACAAACATACTTACAGTCCTTCGGTTCCCGTCACTTTCTGCTCACCGAAAGTTGAAAAAGGGGCCGGACCAGCAGCTGCATCGAGAGGCAGGAAATCAGAGCGTGGCTGTCAGCTGTGAAGACATATGAAGGCGCAATAAGTATGTTCCTGCTGCTTTTTTCATAATTTGGTGGTTGTAAAGTCGGCAGGGGTGGGCTACAAAACAGAAAAGAACATTTATAGTGGTGGGATGAGGAGGACATGAAGGGATCTGGAGGGTGGAGGGAGGGTTGGAAAGGGCTCCCTGAGCCTCTAAAAGTCTCCAGGAGGACAAGGAGAAAGGCAGAAACCTTTTCACTCACAGGCAGTGAAAGAACCCTTCATGTCACATTACCTACATTTCTACTCCCTTGGGCTTAGTAAGAATAAAACCTATTGAACTCGCACCTTCCAACCTTGTATCATCTCTTCCTTAAAGGAAAACTAAACTTTTATTTTTTTAATCAAAAATAGTGGTATAGAGCTTTGCTTTTAGCAAGACAAAGTACATGAGGTTGCAGGTTCAATTCCCTAGACGTGATTTAAATTTTTACTAAAATTTATATTCTGTTTTACATCCATGCTAGCTTAGAAATACACTGCAAAAAGGACTTTGTGTAAAAGCAATGGAATATATACATATTTTAATATGTTTACACAAAAAAACTGTACTGTAATCTCTGTTCTGTATCAGGGAGAGGAAGATACTGTGCTGTTATATATTGGCTGTCAACTTTTAGGAAGCAAGGAATGCAGTTCCTTGTTTTGATCTTGTTGAGCACAACAAAGCAAGTGAAGTGTACTGTGACACTTCACAGTTCAAGAAAAGGAATTTTTTAGGAATCCAAGTTCTGGGAAGTGAGCTTTTTAAAGGAATGCCACTCTAAGGTCCATTTGCATCTAAACAACACCACAATCCACCCTGCCAAATGCATCTGTGAAGAGATGTATACTAATTTCTAACCAGCTTCTCCTGCCAAAGAGATCTACCATTTTAGTGTTCCAATAAAGAGCCCACATGACCATTCTACAAAAGCAGATAAAGTAATGGTGAGCTCCACACACCTGGTGTGGACTGTGCTAAATGACAGTTTAAGACTATGCCATTTGTATGATTGTACATGCATAGTTGAGCTTCCCCATTGGACGGACTTGGCTCATGGTCAACATATTTTTTAGCAGCAAGTAAGTCTAAGCAACGCTTAAGCAAATCTCTCTGACAGAAGCCTACATATTTCTGAGTAAAGCAAGTCAAGTTGCCCTTTATTTTGTCTTCACCAAGTAGATCAAAAGTCTCAGATTTATATGCTGGAGGATCAAACCAAAAAAGCATAGGAGCCAACAAACAGAAATTTGCCTTGCAATTATTACTGAAGTAAGAGCTGTCTTATTTAATAGATGGGAACAATCTGATTGGTAAAGGCAAAAGAGGCAGACTCAATGTCTATCTTCACCATCAGAGCCCCCACACCACCCATTACATACATACTCTTTAAGCACCACGTCTTGATCACCAGTCCAAGCTGCCTAATGTGCTCAGCTCTAGCCTGGTATGATAATCTGGAGAAAAGCCCCTTTATACAACCTTTAACAACTTCACCAACAAGTCAAGGTCCCCACAGCTCCCCTTCTTGTGGCATGCTCTCCCACCCCACACTCCAAGGTTGCATGCCCATATTTTGACTTACCAACTCAATCAGAACTCAGGAAGCCGGACACTTAAATGTGAACTGGTTGTTTGGGATTATGTGCTCCGATGACAGTCCCACCCTGTCAGAATCAAAATCACTCCAGATACAGTAGGTGCAGAACAAGCTGGATCCCCACTGCTCCTCAAACATGATCCTTGTGTGGTTGTGGCCAGATGTGCCACACAGGCATCTGCCCGGGACCCCTTGTTCTTTCAATGCCTAAGTAGGCATGTGCATTTGTCATCAGAAATGTTGTATGGCGCAGTGGAGCTGCCTTTCTTATGGGATTTCCTAGTGGGGACATCACTCCAGGGGAATAAAATAGATTTTTCTTCAGATCAAACTGCCCTTTCCCTACAGTTTGATCATGCCAACCAGCAAACTGAATTGTAGGTCTAAAGGCTTAGTCTGCCAGGGGTATGGGACTTATCTGAAGAGCACAGATCTGTCTAAAGCTGGCAATGGATGCATCAGCAGATCGTACGATAAGATAGGGCGGCAGAATTTTTTTCTTAACTGGCCATAGCAAAAAATATTGTATGAGCATTGGATGATCATCCAAACACGGCCAGCGAATGCAAATGATCAAATGTTATCCAAGCTTTTTAATAAGCTGGAGATACATTTAATCTCTCCATACTCTCTTACATTAGACTACAAGGATAATGCAAACTGCCTTTTTTCTGTCATCCTCCATTATAAATTATTATTACTGTAGTAGTAAATATATACATTTTGCAGGTGATTATTACTTTCCCCAAATCTTGCTCCTTTTTTTTTTTAGAATTTCATTTCAGTCACACAGGGAGTTTTTTTTACAGCAATGTAATCAAGTTACTTTGGCAATCTATGTAACATTGAGTTAACATTATCGACTTGTGGGCCACAGTTATTTTGTTGGTTGTCACAGGCTATGACCTTGAGGTAGCATTGTGCATAGTTTTAGCCAATCAATGATAGGCACTGATGAAATGAGAACTGATGGTAAGTTTGTCCTATTTGCCTTATTGGGTTCTTAGAATTGGCTATAAATAAAGACTCTGAAATCATAGATTTATATTTGTTTTTCAATTAGCAATGTGATGAAGAACTTTATTGATGGGGCTATACTGCTAGCACATAATTTCCAGAATTTCTCTCACACTAATACTTATTTCTCGGAGAGGTCATCATCTTGTTTTTCTATGGATACCAACCCAACTTTATTTAACCTGCCTGAGCTATTTGATTGAAAGTTGTTTTCAGCCTGAATAGATTAATTCTTTGCTGTACCATCTAATTACTTGTTATTGTTTTGTCGTGTATTCTTCAGCCAATTGTCTCTTTCCCATTTAATACTGGTAATTCTGAATTATTGTTTTAGAGAGAAATATTTTTTTTTACAATAAAGTTGTTGACATTATCTAAGCTTTACCTTCTTGCAAATATTTAGATTTGTCTCAAACTTTCTATCTTATGAAATAATGCAGATATATGTTACATTTACAATACTAGCTTTATAATACACTAGCAGAATACCCGGCGTTGCCCGGACTTGCATCCAAATTCAAATGACTCGGACCCACAGCTTTCTAACCAAACATGGCCTATTCAAACTCACTGTGTGTTAGCTGAGCTGCAAATCGGTTTAATCTGATTCAGTATCACACCAACTTTCCCTTTAACGCATTCACATCAACTACCCCTTTAATGTATCACACCAACTGCCCCTTTAAGGCATATTGCACCAACTTCCCCTTTACGCATTTTGCATCAACTTCCCCTTAGTGCCTATCGCATCAATTTCAACTTTAACGGGTATTGCATCAACTTCCCCTTTACCGCGTATTACACCAACTACTCCTTTAGCACCTATGACATCAACTTGCCCTTAGTGGATAACAGAGAAAAGAGCGTACCGCTCTCAAGTGTTACTAAATAAGCATAAAAACCCTTTATTTAAAGAGCCATATGGTCCACAGTGGGTACAATAGACCATAAATAGAGAACAAACATAGAGCTAAAATCTTAAAAACACATAACAAAACGGTATCCCCTCAACATATTCTAAAGTGATCAGTGCACATAAATAGAATCCTCACCCCAAAGTCTCTCAGTCAGAGAAAAAGTCTCAGTTCAGATAGGAACTTATCTGTCTAGCAATGCTGCAGTGTAGGACCACAGTCGGGGGATCCCGGGACAAGGAGGGTTGATGCGAGAGGCGCTGCGAGAGCGCTGCTGAGAAAGTCCGTTCCTGGACGAAACGTGTTTCGGCGTTTGGCTCAATGGCCGATTAGTCGGTGCTCCCTCTCGCATCAACCCCCTTGTCCCTGGGATCCCCCTGACTGTGTGTCCTACACTGCAGCATTGCTAGACAGATAAGTTCCTATTTGAACTGAGACCTTTCTCTGACTGGGGTGAGGACTCTATTTTGTGCACTATCACTTTATGAATATGCTGAGTGGGTACCGTTTTGTTATGTGTTTTTAAGATTTTACTCTATGTTTGCTCTCTATCTATGTCCCTATTGTACCCCATTGTGGACCTATATGGCTCTTCAAATAAAGGGTTTTTATGCTTATTTAGTAATATTTGAGTGCGGTACGTTCTTTCTCTGTTTATCCACGATAGACAGGGGTAGGCAGAGGAGGTGGCGAACAGAGCAGGAGTTGAATACTTTGAAGAGCTGTTTGGGGTTATGGGATTGGGAGGATATGAGTGAAGAGAATTAGTTTTGTTTGGCTATAAATCATAGATTTATATTTGTTTTTCAATTAGCAATGTGATGAGAACTTTATTGATGGGCCTATACTGCTAGCACATAATTTCCAGAATTTCTCTCACACTAAATACTATTTCTCAGGAGAGGTCATCATCTTGTTTTTACTATATGGATACCAACCCAACTTTAATTTAACCTGCCTGAGCTATTGATTGAAAGTTGTTTCAGCCTGAATAGATTTAATTCTTTGCTGTACCATCTAATACTTGTTATTGTTTTTGTCGTGTATTCTTCAGCCAATTGTCTCTTTCCCATTGTAATACTGGTAATTCTGAATTATTGTTTTAGAGAGAAATATTTTTTTACAATAAAGTTGTGACATTATCTAAGCTTTTACCGTCTTGCAAATATTTAGATTGTCTCAAAAACTTTTCTACTTTAGAAATAATGCAGATATATTGTTACATTTACAATACTAGCTTTATAATACACTAGCAGAATACCCCGTTGCCCGGACTTGCATCCAAAATTCAAATGACTCGGACCCACAGCTTTCTAACCAAACATGGCCTATTCAAACTCACTGTGTGTTATCTGAGCTGCAAATCGGTTAAATCTGGATTCAGTATCACACCAAGTTTCCCTTTACGCATATCACATCAACTACCCCTTAAATATTATCACACCAACTGCCCCTTTAAGGCATATTGCACCAACTTCCCCTTTAGCGCATTTTGCATCAACTTCCCCTTTAGTGCCTATCGCATCAATTTCAACTTTAACGGGTATTGCATCAACTTCCCCTTTAACGCGTATTACACCAACTACTCCTTTAGCACCTATGAAACGGGTATTGCATCAACTTCCCCTTTAACGCGTATTACACCAACTACTCCTTTAGCACCTATGACATCAACTTGCCCTTAGTGGATAAACAGAGAAAAGAGCGTACCGCTCTCAAGTGTTACTAAATAAGCATAAAACCCTTTATAAAGAGCCATATAGGTCCACAGTGGGGTACAAATAGGACACATAAATAGAGAACAAACATAGAGCTAAAATCTTAAAAACACATAACAAAACGGTATCCCACTCAACTATTCATAAAGTGATCAGTGCACATAAAGAATCCTCACCCCAAAGTCTCTCAGTCAGAGAAAAAGTCTCAGTTCAGATAGGAAACTTATCTGTCTAGCAATGCTGCAGTGTAGGACACACAGTCGGGGGATCCAGGGACAAGAGGGTTGTGCGAGAGGCGCTGCGAGAGCGCTGCTGAGAAAGTCCGTTCCTGACGAAACGTGTTTCGGCGTTTGGCTCAATGGCCGATAGTCGGTGCTCCCTCTCGCATCAACCCTCCTTGTCCCCTGGGATCCCCCTGACTCATAGGTGCTAAAGGAGTAGTTGGTGTAATACGCGTTAAAGGGGAAGTTGATGCAATACCCGTTAAAGTTGAAATTGATGCGATAGGCACTAAAGGGGAAGTTGATGCAAAATGCGCTAAAGGGGAAGTTGGTGCAATATGCCTTAAAGGGGCAGTTGGTGTGATACATATTAAAGGGGTAGTTGATGTGATATGCGTTAAAGGGAAACTTGGTGTGATACTGAATCCAGATTTAACCAGATTTGCAGCTCAGCTAACACACAGTGAGTTTGAATAGGCCATGTTTGGTTAGAAAGCTGTGGGTCCGAGTCATTTGAATTTTGGATGCAAGTCCGGGCAACGCCGGGTATTCTGCTAGTGTATTATAAAGCTAGTATTGTAAATGTAACAATATATCTGCATTATTTCATAAAGTAGAAAAGTTTTTGAGACAAATCTAAATATTTGCAAGACAGGTAAAGCTTAGATAATGTCACAACTTTATTGTAAAAAAAAATATTTCTCTCTAAAACAATAATTCAGAATTACCAGTATTACAATGGGAAAGAGACAATTGGCTGAAGAATACACGACAAAAACAATAACAAGTAATTAGATGGTACAGCAAAGAATTAAATCTATTCAGGCTGAAACAACTTTCAATCAAATAGCTCAGGCAGGTTAAATTAAAGTTGGGTTGGTATCCATAGTAAAAACAAGATGATGACCTCTCCTGAGAAATAAGTATTAGTGTGAGAGAAATTCTGGAAATTATGTGCTAGCAGTATAGCCCCATCAATAAAGTTCTTCATCACATTGCTAATTGAAAAACAAATATAAATCTATGATTTATAGCCAAACAAAACTAATTCTCTTCACTCATATCCTCCCAATCCCATAACCCCAAACAGCTCTTCAAAGTATTCAACTCCCTGCTCTGTTCGCCACCTCCTCTGCCTACCCCCTGTCTATCGTGGATAAACAGAGAAAAGAACGTACCGCACTCAAATATTACTAAATAAGCATAAAAACCCTTTATTTGAAGAGCCATATAGGTCCACAATGGGGTACAATAGGGAACATAGATAGAGAGCAAACATAGAGTTAAAATCTTAAAAACACATAACAAAACGGTATCCCACTCAGCATATTCATAAAGTGATCAGTGCACATAAATAGAGTCCTCACCCCAGTCAGAGAAAGGTCTCAGTTCAAATAGGAACTTATCTGTCTAGCAATGCTGCAGTGTAGGACACACAGTCAGGGGGATCCCAGGGGACAAGGAGGGTTGATGCGAGAGGGAGCACCGACTAATCGGCCATTGAGCCAAACGCCGAAACACGTTTCGTCCAGGAACGGACTTTCTCAGCAGCGCTCTCGCAGCGCCTCTCGCATCAACCCTCCTTGTCCCCTGGGATCCCCCCGACTGTGTGTCCTACACTGCAGCATTGCTAGACAGATAAGTTCCTATCTGAACTGAGACTTTTTCTCTGACTGAGAGACTTTGGGGTGAGGATTCTATTTATGTGCACTGATCACTTTATGAATATGTTGAGTGGGATACCGTTTTGTTATGTGTTTTTAAGATTTTAGCTCTATGTTTGTTCTCTATTTATGTGTCCTATTGTACCCCACTGTGGACCTATATGGCTCTTTAAATAAAGGGTTTTTATGCTTATTTAGTAACACTTGAGAGCGGTACGCTCTTTTCTCTGTTTATCCACTAAGGGCAAGTTGATGTCATAGGTGCTAAAGGAGTAGTTGGTGTAATACGCGTTAAAGGGGAAGTTGATGCAATACCCGTTAAAGTTGAAATTGATGCGATAGGCACTAAAGGGGAAGTTGATGCAAAATGCGCTAAAGGGGAAGTTGGTGCAATATGCCTTAAAGGGGCAGTTGGTGTGATACATATTAAAGGGGTAGTTGATGTGATATGCGTTAAAGGGAAAGTTGGTGTGATACTGAATCCAGATTTAACCAGATTTGCAGCTCAGCTAACACACAGTGAGTTTGAATAGGCCATGTTTGGTTAGAAAGCTGTGGGTCCGAGTCATTTGAATTTTGGATGCAAGTCCGGGCAACGCCGGGTATTCTGCTAGTGTATTATAAAGCTAGTATTGTAAATGTAACAATATATCTGCATTATTTCATAAAGTAGAAAAGTTTTTGAGACAAATCTAAATATTTGCAAGACAGGTAAAGCTTAGATAATGTCACAACTTTATTGTAAAAAAAAATATTTCTCTCTAAAACAATAATTCAGAATTACCAGTATTACAATGGGAAAGAGACAATTGGCTGAAGAATACACGACAAAAACAATAACAAGTAATTAGATGGTACAGCAAAGAATTAAATCTATTCAGGCTGAAACAACTTTCAATCAAATAGCTCAGGCAGGTTAAATTAAAGTTGGGTTGGTATCCATAGTAAAAACAAGATGATGACCTCTCCTGAGAAATAAGTATTAGTGTGAGAGAAATTCTGGAAATTATGTGCTAGCAGTATAGCCCCATCAATAAAGTTCTTCATCACATTGCTAATTGAAAAACAAATATAAATCTATGATTTATAGCCAAACAAAACTAATTCTCTTCACTCATATCCTCCCAATCCCATAACCCCAAACAGCTCTTCAAAGTATTCAACTCCCTGCTCTGTTCGCCACCTCCTCTGCCTACCCCCTGTCTATCGTGGATAAACAGAGAAAAGAACGTACCGCACTCAAATATTACTAAATAAGCATAAAAACCCTTTATTTGAAGAGCCATATAGGTCCACAATGGGGTACAATAGGGAACATAGATAGAGAGCAAACATAGAGTTAAAATCTTAAAAACACATAACAAAACGGTATCCCACTCAGCATATTCATAAAGTGATCAGTGCACATAAATAGAGTCCTCACCCCAGTCAGAGAAAGGTCTCAGTTCAAATAGGAACTTATCTGTCTAGCAATGCTGCAGTGTAGGACACACAGTCAGGGGGATCCCAGGGGACAAGGAGGGTTGATGCGAGAGGGAGCACCGACTAATCGGCCATTGAGCCAAACGCCGAAACACGTTTCGTCCAGGAACGGACTTTCTCAGCAGCGCTCTCGCAGCGCCTCTCGCATCAACCCTCCTTGTCCCCTGGGATCCCCCCGACTGTGTGTCCTACACTGCAGCATTGCTAGACAGATAAGTTCCTATCTGAACTGAGACTTTTTCTCTGACTGAGAGACTTTGGGGTGAGGATTCTATTTATGTGCACTGATCACTTTATGAATATGTTGAGTGGGATACCGTTTTGTTATGTGTTTTTAAGATTTTAGCTCTATGTTTGTTCTCTATTTATGTGTCCTATTGTACCCCACTGTGGACCTATATGGCTCTTTAAATAAAGGGTTTTTATGCTTATTTAGTAACACTTGAGAGCGGTACGCTCTTTTCTCTGTTTATCCACTAAGGGCAAGTTGATGTCATAGGTGCTAAAGGAGTAGTTGGTGTAATACGCGTTAAAGGGGAAGTTGATGCAAATGCATGCATAAAGGGAAGTTGGTGCAATATGCCTTAAAGGGGCAGTTGGTGTGATACATATTTAAAGGGGTAGTTGATGTGATATGCGTTAAAGGGAAAGTGTGGTGTGATACTGAATCCAGATTTAACAGATTTGCAGCTCAGCTAACACACAGTGAGTTTGAATAGGCCATGTTTGGTTAGAAAGCTGTGGGTCCGAGTCATTTGAATTTGGATGCAAGTCCGGGCAACGCCGGGTATTCTGCTAGTGTATTATAAAGCTAGTATTGTAAATGTAACATATATCTGCATTTTTCATAAGTAGAAAAGTTTTGAGACAAATCTAAATATTTGCAAGACAGGTAAAGCTTAGATAATGTCAAAACTTTATTTAAAAAAAAATATTCTCTCTAAAACAATAATTCAGAATACCAGTATTAAAATGGGAAAGAGACAATTGCTGAAGAATACACGACAAAAACAATAACAAGTAATTAGATGGTACAGCAAAGAATTAATCTATTCAGGCTGAAACAACTTTCAATCAAATAGCTCAGGCAGGTTAAATTAAAGTTGGGTTGGTATCCATAGTAAAAACAAGATGATGACCTCTCCGAGAAATAAGTATTAGTGTGAGAGAAATTCTGGAATTATGTGTAGCGCGTTATAGCCCCTGCAATAAAGTTCTTCATCACATTGCTAATTGAAAAACAAATATAAATCTATGATTTCAGAGTCTTTATTTATAGCCAATTCTAAGAACCCAATAAGGCAAATAGGACAAACTTCACCATCAGTTCTCATTTCATCAGTGCCTATCATTGATTGGCTAAAACTATGCACAATGCTACCTCAAGGTCATAGCCTGTGACACCAACAAAATTACTGTGGCCCACAAGTCGATAATGTTAACTCAATGTTACATAGATTGCCAAAGTAACTTGATTACATGCTGTAAAAAAAACTCCTGTGTGACTGAAATGAAATTCTAAAAAAAAAAAGGAGCAAGATTTTGGGGAAAGTAATAATCACCTGCAAAATGTATATATTTACTACTACAGTAATAATAATTTATAATGGAGGATGACAGAAAAAAGGCAGTTTGCATTATCCTTTGTAGTCTAATGTAAGAGAGTATGGGAGATTAAATGTTATCTCCAGCTTATTAAAAAGCTTGGGATAACATTTGATCATTTGCATTCGCTGGCCCGTGTTTGGATGATCATCCAATGCTCATACAATATTTTTTGCTATTGGGCCAGTTAAGAAAAAAATTCTGCCGCCCTATCTTATCGTACGATCTGCATTGATGCATCCATTGCCAGCTTTAGACAGATCTGTGCTCTTCAGATAAGTCCCATACCCCTGGCAGACTAAGCCTTTAGACCTACAATTCAGTTTGCTGGTTTGGCATGATCAAACTGTAGGGAAATGGGGCAGTTTGATCTGAAGAAAAAATCTACTTTTATTCCCCTGGAGTGATGTCCCCACTAGGAAATCCCATAAGAAAGGCAGCTCCACTGCTGCATACAACATTTCTGATGACAAATGCACATGCCTACTTAGGCATTGAAAGAACAAGGGTCCCGGGCAGATGCCTGTGTGGGCACATCTGGCCACAACCACACAGAGGATCATGTTTGAGGAGCAGTGGGGATCCAGCTTGTTCTGCACCTACTGTATCTGGAGTGATTTTGATTCTGACAGGGTGGGACTGTCATCGGAGCACATAATCCCAAACAACCAGTTCACATTTAAGTGTCCGGCTTCCTGAGTTCTGATTGAGTTGGTAAGTCAAAATATGGGGCATGCAACCTTGGGAGTTGCTGGGGTGGGAGAGCATGCCACAAGAAGGGGAGCTGTGGGGACCTTGACTTGTTGGTGAAGTTGTTAAAGGTTGTATAAAGGGGCTTTTCTCCAGATTATCATACCAGGCTAGAGCTGAGCACATTTAGGCAGCTTGGACTGGTGATCAAGACAGTGGTGCTTAAAAGAGTATGTATGTAATGGGTGGTGTGGGGGCTCTGATGGTGAAGATAGACATTGAGTCTGCCTTTTGCCTTTACCAATCAGATTGTTCCCATCTATTAGAATAAGACAGCTCTTACTTCAGTAATACATTGCAAGGCAAATTTCTGTTTGTTGGCTCCTATGACTTTTTTGGTTTGATCCTCCAGCATAAATCTGAGACTTTTGATCTACTTGGTGAAAGACAAAATAAAGGGCAACTTGACTTGCTTTACTCAGAAATATGTAGGCTTCTGTCAGAGAAGATTTGCTTAAGCGTTGCTTAGACTTGCTGCTAAAAAAATATGTTGACCATGAGCCAAGTCCAGTCCAATGGGGAAGCTCAACTATGCATGTACAATCATACAAATCGGCATAGTCTTAAACTGTCATTTAGCACAGTCCACACCAGGTGTGTGGAGCTCACATTACTTTATCTGCTTTTGTAGAATGGTCATGTAGGGCTCTTTATTGGAACACTAAAATGGTAGATCTCTTTGGCAGGAGAAGCTGGTTAGAAATTATGTATTACATCTCTTCACAGATGCATTTGGCAGGGTGGATTGTGGTGTATGTTTAGATGCAAATGGACCTTAGAGTGGCATTCCTTTAAAAAGCTCACTTCCCAGAACTCTGGTATTCCTAAAAAATTCCCTTTTCTTGAACTGTGAAGTGTCACAGTACACTTCACTTGCTTTGTTGTGCTCAACAGATCAAAACAAGGAAACTGCATTCCTTGCTTCCTAAAAGTTGACAGCCAATCATATAACAGCACAGATATCTTCCCTCTCCCTGATACAGAACAGAGATTACAGTACAGTTTTTGTGTAAACATATTAAAATATGTATATATTCCATTGCTTTTTACACAAAGTCCTTTTTGCAGTGTATTTCTAAGCTAGCATGGATGTAAGAAACAGAATATTAAATTTTAGTAAAAATTTAAATCAAGTCTAGGGAATTGAACCTGCAACCTCATGTACTTTGTCTTGCTAAAAGCAAAGCTCTATACCACTATTTTTGATTAATAAAAATAAAAGTTTAGTTTTCCTTTAAGGAAGAGATGATACAAAGGTTTGGAAGGTGCGAGTTCAATAGGTTTTATTCTTACATAAGCCCAAGGTGAGTAGAAATGTAGGTAATGTGACATGAAGGGTTCTTTCACAGCCTGTGAGTGAAAAGGTTTCTGCCTTCTCCTTGTCCTCCTGGAGGACTTTTAGAGGCTCAGGGGAGCCCTTTCCAACCCTCCCTCCCACCCTCCAGATCCCTTCATGCCTGCCTCACCCCCTACCTATAAATGTTCTTTTCTGTTTTGTAGCCCACCCCTGCCGACTTTCAACCACCAAATTATGTAAAAAAGCAGCAGGAACATACTTATGCGCCTTCATATGTCTTCACAGCTGACAGCCACGCCTGTGATTTCCTGCCTCTCAGATGCAGCTGCTGGTCCGGCCCCTGTTTTCAACTTTCGGTGAGCAGAAAGTGACGGGAACGAAGGACTGTAAGTATGTTTGTGCTCCTTTTTTTTTTAAATCTAACTTGGTGGTTGGGGATGGGCAGGGGTGGTCTACAATATATAAAAAAAATGTTAAAATCTCTCCTGCTCAAACCTTCACCACACACACAAACACACACAACCCCCCCCCCCCCCACACACAATTTTGCTACACAATTCTTACTACTGTCCCTTGAAGTTTCACATAACCCTCTGCTCACCCCTTCCCCAAGGACAGGAGTCACTGAAGTTAAATCCTGCTAACCGATCTTTGATTTACGCTACCCTATGCTGCCTCTATGACTTTCTCTCACCTCCTGGCTGCAAATGTTTACAATGTACAGGGCCGGAGTCCCGATCAGGTGGGGGAAGAGCAGCAAGTAAGAGGAGGTCCATTCCAGCTGAGGTCTGCAACTTTATAGAGAAGAAGGGGAGCCAAGAGAAAGCCTTCCAGCTGAGGACTGCAACTTTACAGAGAAGAAGGGGAGCCAGGAGAAAGCCTTCCTCACATCTTCATGAAATCATAAGTGCATACTTCCCTGAGGGAGGAGCTTTTTTCTTATAATCTGCGCACTATTACGTAGCAGTGCGCCCATTATAAGAATATTATTTATAATTTTCCCCATTGACTTCCACTAAAGGTGTGGATTATAAAGGAATAAAGTGAATCCAAAGTAAAGGTAAACCCAACTCTAATGCAGTAACATTTTCCTTTAAAGTAAGAGGTAGTCGTTTTTTTCAAAGTGTTGCCAGTAAAATAACATCAAGAAATTCAGAAACCGTGACAAAATAAATTTTCATCTAAAAGGTTCATTTAAATACATAGGAAATTAGATGCAAATTACTTTCAGGGCTGGCACTAAAATGTTGGTTTGTAAATGTCTTGTGACATTGATCTAATGACAAAATATCCGCGTTTGCTACTTATTAAACAGAGAAAGTCATTTTCACTGTATAAATGTTTGAATATTATGGCGTTTTTCTTGTCATATGAGTTGTCAGCAGGACAGATGAACTTTTCTGCCTTTTTAACGTCAAGTGAAGTTTATATAAATATAAGCACATGGCAGTAAAACATAACCTACTGTTAAAACATTTAAAAACAGAAGATCACTTAATTAAAAAAAAGAAATTCCCATGGAGTGGTTAAGCTATAAGGGAAAACATTTCTAGAAGTCTAACTTACAGTAGCATTTTGAAAAATACCCCTTGGTCATTGCTGGCAAGTTACACATCTGCCTGTGAGGGCATTCTTTAGCACTACCTGTCCATTCTGCCTTAAATACCTCTTTTTCACTTAAATGAGCAGGACTGAGAAGTAAGAAAACAAACAGACTCCCCAGCAGAAGCAATGGAAAGCAAAATCTTCTGACAGCCCTGGGTGATTTGCCCATCCCCATAAAAAAACGTAACAGGAAAAGAATGTGTAAAAACCCCACCAAAAAACAGGGTGGTCGTGGCCTGACTGCAATCTAGAATAAACGCAGATTGATTGAATTCTAGGTCCCAATCTTCTTATTCCACTTGTGGGTTCCCCTTAACAAACTGACTTTACACCCTGAAAAGCACAGAAAGCCTAGGTAACAACTATGGCTTCACCAATATGCCAACAGGAAAAAAGGGCAACATCACCAGTCTTTCTTAAAGGGAATGTCCACCCCTCCACACACAAAGACTTACCTGCTTTAAAACACCCGATAATCAAGACTTCGTTAACTTGAAATCTTCCAATTCGGCTCCCATTCACTCCTATATGCAGAGCGTTGTGGTGCAATGTTCCCACAGGAAATCACAGCCAGGCATGTCCAGTGTTCCACCCAGCAACCCTCTTGTACAAGCACCTCGCACTGCTACTATTTCTGCCTGATCCTCTTCAGTGGTAAAAGCTAATCATTATTAGCTAAACTTGGTGCTTTAACTTGCTTATAGCTGTGCTTGTGTGCCTAGCATGCTTGTTATTTACCTGCTTCTGCCTTTTGATTCCTGCCTGTTGTATTTTGGACCTGTCTGTGTTGCCTTCCCCTGCTTCCATGGCTGTTTATTCTGGACTATTGCCATATCCCCTTTTTGTCCTGATTTTCTTCACTGATTGGAGACAGAACTAGGCCAGTTTACTACTTAGCCCTCCTGCCACGCTGTAGTCTTGGTCCACCTGTCCTCACCCTCAGTGTTCTCCCCAGACTTAGTGAAGCATGTGTGGTTGCTCCTCACCAAAGAGACGTTACTGGTACTATCCTAACGCAGCTCTTCATTGGTCTATACTCAATTGATCTTCCCAGTCTCCAGACAGAATTTACAATTATGCTACCCCAATCCAGAGACTGTTAGCCAGACACAAAAATGTCACGGTTATAAAACTAATAAGGTATGCAGCATTCCTTTCTCTTTTACAGCTCATCCTAGGGTTCCCTTAAACAGGACAATTAACCCTTTTCTTTAAAGGGTTGCTTCCCACTAACTAAGTTATTCCATTATGTACCCGCCTCTCAATATAAACGACCTAACAACTGGCCCAACACCACACACAACCGACCACAAGTTAAACACACACACACATTATTAATACAGTAAATTAATCACCGTTTCTCAGAAATTGAGTCGCTAATTGGGCTCTTCACTATCCTACCTTACCCCTCCCTCCCTTTCTTGCATTTAGCAAGACAGAGTACACAAGGCTACCATACTTACTTTCTGAAATGTTACTATTCTGTTTCTTACGGCTCATACACATGTGAAAACCTGCGACACACGATGTGTTTGAGCACCCATTTCGTTCGACAATTGTGTATGGGTGCTTTGTCAGGGGCTCCTTGATGATCTGCCCAGCAGAGTGCACAAGATGTTTTGCCAGACAAAGTGCCCATACACATCCTTTGTTATGGGACGGCCCCTGGGATTGCATGTGTGTATGCACCTTTACATCCATGCTACCTAAAAATACACAGCAAAGATTACCTTTTTTTGTATGAAAATCAAAGGAATATATGATTATGTTAAGAAAGGTAGCTTGGAGCATCTACAAGGGTATCTCCACAGACAGAGGTACCAGAAAAATAATTCCCACCAAGCACTGCACAAATTTACCTAGTTATAGAATCAGTAAATAGTGGCTCATAGAATTTATGCCACCCAATAATATCTACATGAACGATTAATTGGGTTCAACACAATTATCCACCAAAAAGGTTTGCAACACATGTACTATTTTATTCAAGAATCAAAAAGCTAACAGAAACCTCTAGAACCCCCCCTCCCCCACACAAATCCCTAATAAAAATTTGCATTAAAAAACTATAAATCTCTGCCTTGGTACTGAGCCTGTGAGCCTGTGGTATGGTAAAAATAAGGAAGGCAGCTTGTTTACACCAAAACTGCATTGAAATATCTGTTCTGTGTCAGGGAAAGGGAGGATTTCTTGGGTGTTATATAATTTGCTTGTAGGAAACAATGCTGCAGCGTTCTTGTTTTGATCTGTTAAGCACTACAGAGTATGTGAAGTGTACTGTGACCCTTAGCCTGGCTAAGGTGGATTATGGGAGCTGACCTCTAGTACCCACAGGTAAATTTAATAAATCACTCAACATCCACAGCAAAAGGAGAGGTGAGACACAGCTTGTTATGTTTTGAATGTGCTCTGTCATAGACAACTGTCTATGTTGTCTGTTGACTTAAGTTCCCCTTTAAAGATAGACAGGGAACCCACTGAAATGAACAAATGACCTACTTCCTGAAAGGAACAAATAAATCCTTTGACAAAATCTGGACCTCCTGGTAATGGAAGATGGGTGACACCCTATGACTTAAGGGCTTCCTTTTTTCTTTCCCTTACCTTCCCCTCATTCACCAAACCAGGAAAAAAGAAAAATAAGCAAACGTTGTTCGAACTGTCCAACCTACCTGGGCAAAAACACCTGAAGACATATTAACTAATTGATCATCTCACTCTAAACTTGTCAGGCGAACCATATAATGGCTTTATTATACGTTTGTTAACATGACTAACACGGCACATATAACTATCGAGACTTGAATACTGTTAAAATCTATTCTATTACTTGCTGGCAATCAAGTACCCTGGAAAGTTCCATTTAGCATATGACAGCCAGGTGTTAGGAACCTTCTGAATGCAAGGTTTGCTGATTGCATTGAGGCTAAGGGGTGTTATCGAAGCTGCCCAGGGTAATGTGTCAAAACAGCATTGTGCATGGAAGACAGTTGGTGTCGACCCCCCCCCCCCCACCTCTATTCAAGCCTGAATACAGGTGTGTGTGTTTGTGTGGGGGTTTTCGACACCAACTGTCTGCCATGTACCATGCTGTTTTGACACCATACCCTGGGCAATTTCAATGATGCCTCAATGCATCCACACCTTTCATTCAAAAGGTCCCTAACACCTGGCTGTTATATGCTAATTGGGACTTTGCAGGGTACTTGATTGCCAACAGATTCTTGTACAAGTCATTCTGAATTGAGAAAGCCAGTCGGATGACAAGCGAAACGTCTTCAAGAACTAAACTTTAAGTCCAGTTGATCTAACTGCATAAAACAGATAAAGTTTTTAAAAAAACAGGGCGTCAGATTGCTCTTAGATTATGTTAAATCTAGATTTTTTCCTTTATTTCTCATTTAATGTGATCAGTCATTTATCTGGATTTAAAATGTAATCTGCCTGTAAGTTTTTCTGCTTTGTTCATTAACCCTTTCACTGCCAGGAGATTTTCATTTTTTTTTGCGTTAACTGCCAGAAGAATTTTCAGGATTTTGCCCTCAATCGCTTTAGACTAATTTTACAGTAGGAAACCTTGCAGTAAATCAGGAATATTATACATTGTTTTTTTCAGCACAAAGTCTACTTTAACATGGTAACAGAATTTTGTAACTTTTCTGGAAATTTTACTGGAATTATGGGTAAAATATGTAAAAAAAATGAAAAATTTGCAAATTTTCATGGATTTTTCCCATTTTTACTTATAGTTATCTTAAGGTTACACACAAAAATCTTACTGTTTCTAAAAGCTCAGATACTCCCGAGTACAACGATACCAGATATATGTAGGTACCCCACTTTTCCTGTACAGGAGACCCCCCCAAACTAAAACTGCACCTTCAAGAATATTACACCAAATTAAAATGTATAACCACTACTGCAAAATGCAAATACCCAGACGCAGCTCTTCGTCAAATTGTAAGTTACTTTCTCACATTTTCCTTTTTTTCCTCAACTGTAAAAACAGAGACAAAATCAAATGCGAATTTCAGCTAAAAACTGTGGAGGAAAGTTCAAACGCATCTCAAATATGAAAGCCTAACCCCTCTCGAATAAAACGGTATGCCACATTCATGGGTGTACCCAGAGACATGGCTACCAACTAACCCAGAGCGTGACCAGTGCCAAATGTCAGTAGCAGCAAAAAAAAATTTGCCAGTTTTGTATTTGAACAGTCTGCAGTTTTTCCACAAAACACCCCCCCAACTCAGAAACCCCCCCCACAAACTATATATTCCTGAAATCTACACACCTTCAGCTATGTAGCACTGTAGTTTGCTCATTCATATCATCAATGGTGTGGGCGCAGTTCTTCGTAGAAGTTTGCACTTTTTTACCAGATTTTCAAAAAAAATGAACAAAAAACAACTTCAAAAGGTAAAAACCATGCCAAAACCTCATGGAATGTAAAAAAAAGTTACTAAATATCAATCTCCCAAATGTCCTGAAATCAAACGTAAAAAGCCATATGGTGGTTACACACGCGGACGTGGAAGCGAAAAGCCACAAAGTGAGACAATACATGATGGCTCAGAAACAGCGAAAACATTTAGCCAACTCCAAATTTGAACAGTCTGCAGTTTTTTCCACTAAACACCCTGATAACTCAGAAATACCACCTCACAAACTATATATTCCTGAAATCTACACCTTCAGCTATGTAGCACTGTAGTTTGTCATTATCCCATCAATGGTGTGGGCGCAGTTCTTCGTAGAAGTTCGCACTTTTCTGAAAAAATGAACAAAAACAACTTCAAAAGGTAAATCATGCCACAAACCTCATGGAATGTAAAAAAAAGTTCTAAATATCAATCTCCCAAATGTCCTGAATCAAACGGTATGCCATATGTGTGGTTACTCACGCGGACGTGGAAGCGAAAAGCCACAAAGTGAGACAATGCATGATGGCTCAGAAACAGCGAAAATATTTAGCCAACTCAAATTTGAACAGTCTGCAGTTTTTTCCACTAAACACCCTGATAACTCAGAAATACCCGCCACAAAATATATATTCCTGAAATCTACACACCTTCAGCTATGTAGCACTGTAGTTTGTTCATTCATACCATCAATGGTGTGGGCGCAGTTCTTCGTAGAAGTTCGCACTTTTCTGAAAAAATGAACAAAAAAAACTTCAAAAGGTAAAAATCATGCCAAAACCTCATGGAATGTAAAAAAAAGTTACTAATATCAATCTCCCAAATGTCCTGAATCAAACGGTATGCCATATGTGTGGTTACTCACGCGGACGTGGAAGCGAAAAGCCACAAAGTGAGACAATGCATGATGGCTCAGAACAGCGAAAATATTTAGCCAACTCCAAATTTGAACAGTATGCATTTTTTTCCACAAAACACCCTGATAACTCAGAAATACCCCCACAAACTTTATATTCCTGAAATCTACACACCTTCAGCTATGTAGCACTGTAGTTTGTTCATTCATACCATCATGGTGTGGGCGCAGTTCTTCATAGAAGTTCGCACTTTTCTGAAAAAATGAACAAAAAACAACTTCAAAGGTAAAAATCATGCCAAAACCTCATGGAATGTAAAAAAAAGTTACTAAATATCAATCTCCTAAATGTCCTGAATCAAACGGTATGCCATATGTGTGGTTACTCACGCGGACGTGGAAGCGAAAAGCCACAAGTGGACAATGCATGATGGCTCAGAAACAGCGAAAATATTTAGCCAACTCCAAATTTGAACAGTATGCTTTTTTTCCACAAAACACCCGATAACTCAGAAATACCCCCCACAAATTTATATCCTGAATTACACACCTTCAGCTATGTAGCACTGTAGTTTGTTCATTCATACCATCAATGGTGTGGGCGCAGTTCTTCGTAGAAGTTCGCACTTTTCTGAAAAAATGAACAAAAAACAACTTCAAAAGGTAAAATCATGCCAAAACCTCATGGAATGTAAAAAAAAGTCTAAATATCAATCTCCCAAATGTCCTGAATCAAACGGTATGCCATATGTGTGGTTACCACGCGGACGTGGAAGCGAAAAGCCACAAAGTGAGAAAATGCATGATGGCTCAGAAACAGCGAAAATATTTAGCCAACTCCAAATTTGAACAGTCTGCAGTTTTTTCCAATAAACACCCTGATACTCTAAATACCCCCCACAAACTATATTCCTGAAATCTACACACCTTCAGCTATGTAGCACTGGTAGTTTGTTCATTCATACATCAATGGGCGCAGTTCTTCGTAGAAGTTCGCATTCTGAAAAAATGAACAAAAAACAACTTCAAAAGGTAAAAATCATGCCAAACCTCATGGATGTAAAAAAAAGTTACTAAATATCAATCTCCAAATGTCCTGAATCAAACGGTATGCCATATGTGTGGTTACACACGCGGACGTGGAAGCGAAAAGCCACAAAGTGAGACAATGCATGATGGTCAGAAACAGCGAAAATATTTAGCCAACTCCAAATTTGAACCGTGCAGTTTTTCCACAAAACACCCTGATAACTCAGAAATACCCCCCACAACTATATATTCCTGAAATCTACACACCTTCAGCTATGTAGCACTGTAGTTTGTTCATTCATCCATCAATGGTGTGGGCGCAGTTCTTCGTAGAAGTTCGCACTTTTCTGAAAAAATGAACAAAAAACAACTTCAAAGGTAAAAATCATGCCAAAACCTCATGGAATGAAAAAAAGTTACTAAATATCAATCTCCCAAATGTCCTGATCAAACGGTATGCCATATGTGTGGTACACACGCGGACGTGGAAGAGAAAAGCCACAAAGTGAGACAATGCATGATGGCTCAGAAACAGCGAAAATATTTAGCCAACTCCAAATTGAACAGTATGCATTTTTTCCACAAAACACCCTGATAACTCAGAAATACCCCCACACAACTATATTTCCTGAAATCTACACACCCTTCAGCTATGTGCCCTGTAGTTTGTTCATTCATACCATCAATGGTGTGGGCGCAGTTCTTCGTAGAAGTTCGCACTTTTCTGAAAAAATGAACAAAAAACAACTTCAAAAGGTAAAATCATGCCAAACCTCATGGAATGTAAAAAAAAGTTACTAAATATCAATCTCCCAAATGTCCTGATCAAACGGTATGCCATGTGTGGTTAATCACGCGGACGTGGAGCGAAAAGCCAAAGTGAGACAATGCATGATGGCTCAGAAACAGCGAAAATATTTAGCCAACTCCAAATTTGAACAGTATGCATTTTTTTCCACAAAACACCCTGATAACTCAGAAATACCCCCCACAAATAATATTCCTGAAATCTACACACCTTCAGCTATGTAACACTGTAGTTCGTATTCATACCATCAATTGTGTGGGCGCAGTTCTTCGTAGAAGTTCGAGTCTGCAGTTTTTTCCACTAAACACCCTGATAACTCAGAAATACCCGCCACAAAATATATATTCCTGAAATCTACACACCTTCAGCTATGTAGCACTGTAGT
>CM033470.1:105734704-105942369 GCA_019447015.1 Hymenochirus boettgeri | reverse complement strand
TATGGGGTTACACACGCGGACGTGGAAGCGAAAAGCCACAAAGTGAGACAATCATGATGGCTCAGTCAGAAACAGCGAAAATCATTTAGCCAACTCCAAATTTGAACAGTCGCAGTTTTTCCACAACACCCTGATAACTCAGAAATACCCCCACAAAATATATATTCCTGAAATTACACACCTTCAGCTATGTAGCACTGGTTTGTTCATTCATACCACTCAATGGTGTGGGCGCAGTGTCTTCGTAGAAGTTCGCACTTTTCTGAAAAAATGAACAAAAAAAACTTCCAAAGGTAAAAATCATGCCAAAACCTCATGGAATGTAAAAAAAAGTTACTAAATATCAATCTCCCAAAGTCCTGAATCAAACGGTATGCCATATGTGTGGTTACTCACGCGGACGTGGAAGCGAAAAGCCACAAAGTGAGACAATGCATGATGGCTCAGAACAGCGAAAATATTTGCCAACTCCAAATTTGAACAGTCTGCAGTTTTTTCCACAACACCCTGATAACTCAGAAATACCCCACAAAAATATATATTCCTGAAATCTACACACCTTCAGCTATGAGAGCACTGTAGTTTGTTCATTCATACCATCAATGGTGTGGGCGCAGTTCTTCGTAGAAAGTTCGCACTTTTCTGAAAAAATGAACAAAAAAACACTCAAAAGGTAAAAATCATGCCAAAACCTCATGGAATGTAAAAAAAGTACTAAATATCAATCTCCCAAATGTCCTGAATCAAAGGTATGCCATATGTGTGGTTACTCACGCGGACGTGGAAAGGGACGGGAGCGAAAAGCCACAAAGTGAGACAATGCATGATGGCTCAGAAACAGCGAAAATATTAGCCAACTCCAAATTTGAACAGTTGCATTTTTTCCACAAAACACCCTGATAACTCAGAAATACCCCCCACAAACTTTATATTCCTGAAATCTACACACTTCAGCATGTAGCACTGTAGTTTGTTCATTCATACCATCAGGTGTGGGCGCAGTTCTTCTAGAAGTTCGCACTTTCTGAAAAAATGAACAAAAAACAACTTCAAAAGGTAAAAATCATGCCAAAACCTCATGGAATGTAAAAAAAAGTTACTAAATATCAATCTCCCAATGTCCTGAATCAAACGGTATGCCATATGTGTGGTTTCTCACGCGGACGTGGAAGCGAAAAGCCACAAGTGAGACAATGCAGATGGCTCAGAAACAGCGAAATATTTAGCCAACTCCAAATTTGAACAGTGATGTTTTTTCCACAAAACACCTGATAACTCCGAAATACCCCCCACAAACTTATATTCCTGAATCTACACACCTTCAGCTATGTAGCACTGTAGTTTGTTCATTCATACCATCAATGGTGTGGCGCAGTTCTTCGTAGAGTTCGCACTTTTGAAAAAAAGAAAAAAAACAACTTCAAAAGGTAAAAATCATGCCAAAAACTCCCTGGAATGTAAAAAAAAGTTACTAAATATCAATCTCCCAAATGTCCTGAATCAAACGGTATGCCATAGTGTGGTTACACACGCGGACGTGGAAGCGAAAAGCACAAAGTGAGACAATGCATGATGGCTCAGAAACAGCGAAATATTTAGCAACTCCAAATTTGAACAGTCTGCAGTTTTTTCCACTAAACACCTGATAACTCAGAAATACCCCCCACAAACTATATATTCTGAAATCTACACACCTTCAGCTATGTAGCACTGTAGTTTGTCATTCATACCATCAATGGTGTGGGCGCAGTTTTCGTAGAAGTTCGCACTTTTCTGAAAAAATGAACAAAAACAAACTTCAAAAGGTAAAAATCATGCAAACCTCATGGAATGTAAAAAAAAGTTACTAAATATCAATCTCCAAATGTCCTGAATCAAACGGTATGCCATATGTGTGGTTATCACCGCGGACGTGGAAGCGAAAAGCCACAAAGTGAGACAATGCATGATGGCTCAGAAACAGCGAAAATATTTAGCCAACTCCAAATGAACAGTTGCAGTTTTTTCACAAAAACACCCTGATAACTCAGAAATACCCCCCACCAAACATATATTCCTGAAATCTACAAACCTTCAGATAGTAGCACTGTAGTTTGTTCATTCATACCATCAATGGTGTGGGCGCAGTTCTTCGTAGAAGTTCGCACTTTTCTGAAAAAATGACAAAAAACAACTTCAAAAGGTAAAAATCATGCCAAAACCTCATGGAATGTAAAAAAAAGTTCTAAAATCAATCTCCAAATGTCCTGAATCAAACGGTAGCCATATGTGTGGTTACACAAGCGGACGTGGAAGAGAAAAGCCACAAAGTGAGACAATGCATGATGGCTCAGAAACAGCGAAAATATTTAGCCAACTCCAAATTTGAACAGTATGCATTTTTTTCCACAAAACACCTGATAACTCAGAAATACCCCCACAAAACTATTATTCCTGAAATCTACACACCTTCAGCATGTAGCCCTGAGTTTGTTCATTCATACCATCAATGGTGTGGCGCAGTTTCTTCGTAGAAGTTCGCACTTTTCTGAAAAAATGAACAAAAAACAACTTCAAAAGGTAAAAATCATGCCAAAACCTCATGGAATGTAAAAAAAAGTACTAAATATCAATCTCCCAAATGTCCTGAATCAAACGGTATGCCATATGTGTGGTTACCAGCGGACGTGGAAGCGAAAAGCCACAAAGTGAGACAATGCGATGGCTCAGAAAACGCGAAAATATTTAGCCAACTCCAAATTTGAACAGTATGCATTTTTTTCCACAAAACACCCTGATAACTCAGAAATACCCCCAAAACTATATATTCCTGAAATCTAAACACCTTCAGCTATGTAACACTGTAGTTCGTTCATTCATACCATCAATTGTGTGGGCGCAGTTCTTCGTAGAAGTTCGCACTTTTCTGAAAAAATGAACAAAAAAACAACTTCAAAAGGTAAAAATCATGCCAAAACCTCATGGATGTAAAAAAAGTTACTAAATATCAATCTCCAAATGTCCTGAATCAAACAGTATGCCATATGTGTGGTTACACACACGGACGTGGAAGCGACTAGTCAAAAAGTAAAACAATGCGCAGTGAGCCAATAACAGCATTTTCCCAGACTTTTTCAAACTGAACACCCCTCTAACTTGGAAATACCCCCGCAAAACTATATATTCTCAGAATCTACATACCTTCAGCTACGTAACACTGTAGTTCGTTCATTCATACCATCAATGGTGTGGGCGCAGTTCTTCGTAGAATTTGGCATTTCTACACAATTTTCTGGAAAAATAGAGAAAAATACATTTCAAAGTTACAAAATCACACCAAAACCCCATGTAATGTAAAAAAAACTTACCAAATATCAATCTCCTAAATGTCCTGAATCAAACGGTATGCCATATGTGTGGTTACACACACGGACGTGGAAGCGACTAGTCAAAAAGTAAAACAATGCGCAGTGAGCCAATAACAGCATTTTCCCAGATTTTTCAAACTGAACACCCCTCTAACTTGGAAATACCCCCGCAAAACTATATATTCTCAATAATGCTGCTTATTAGGCGTGGGTGGAATGGGTTCTAAAAAATGCTTTCCTACTAATCTAGCTACATTATCATTACTAGGCATCTCCGGGACCTCCTCTACACTACCAAACAACATAGCTGGAATAAGCTGCAGCTGGAACTTATAATAGGACAGTACAGGCTCTGGTACCACTGTCTTGTAAACAATATACGAATTATGTAGGGCCGTTTGCAAAAGATAAATGGCTAATTTATTGTACCAGGCCTTTGTTTTTCTGGTGGCGTTGTAGTAGTGTTGGATCTGATCAGTTTTGTCAACGCCACCCATGTACTTGTTGCATTCTTTGCTACAGAGTGGTCTAATTTTGGGGGGCCTACCACCACTTCTGTGCCCTACTCTTACCGACTCATCGTGGATGGTGGTCAGCATGAATACAACCTTAGTATCACAAAACTTGATAGCCAGGAGCTCATCGCTTCTTAGAGCAAAATTCTCTCCACGCTTTAGTGTCTTATCCAGTAAAGCCTTGGGCAACCCTTTTCGAATAGGATTTATGGTGCCACAGGCTGGGGTGTCAAAAGAATAAAGATATCTAAACAAGGGAATACTAGTATAAAAGTTATCCACATATAAGTGGTAACCTTGGCCCAGCAATGGAGAAATGAGCTCCCAGACTATCTTGCCACTGACCGTTAAATCCAGTGGACAACCAGGGGGGTCTAACTGTGAGTCCTTGCCCTCATATATCATAAACTTGCTATTGTACCCAGTACTACTTTCGCAGAGCTTATATAATTTGATGCCATAGCGAGAACGCTTACTTGGCATGTATTGACGGAATATTAGGCGCCCTTTGTAGAGCATAAGGGACTCATCAATACAGATATTCTGGGAAGGGATGTAAACCTCTGCAAAGCGTTTAGACAGGCTATCAATAAAGGGCCTCAATTTATGAATCCTGTCATGACCGGGTGCACCGGGGGGAACAGCTGTGGTGTTATCGTTAAAATGCATAAACCGCAATAAGATTTGGTAGCGGTTTCTAGGCATTACAGCTGAAAAAAGGGGGAGGGAAATTACAGTGGTGGTATCCCAATAGCCTTCCAATGTATTGTTCTTTACGAGACCCATTGAAAGATTGAGGGCAAAAAAAATTTTCATTTCCACTATTGTGGTGGGATACCATGCACGAGCACGTGAATATACACCTAATTGGGGTGTGGCAATATACTGCTCGGCAAATAGATTAGTATAGTGGACCACATCCTGTAGGATTGCGTCCGTCAGAAACAGCTGAAAGAAGTCTAGCACTTCAAAATTACTGGTGTCCACCTTCACGCCAGGGACTGCTAAAAAATCAGGAATTTGGGGGGTAAAATTAGCGGGAGGCCTCCACGGAGGCTCTCCTCCAACTGCAGCACCAGCAACACTCCCATCATCTACCTCCATAGGACCAACAATGCTAGGACCAGCCTCATCATCAGCAGAACCACTACTCTCTAAGGCTGTGACAGTGTCACTACTGCCATGCTCGTCAGAATCTGATGATTCTGATCCACTGGGTAAATACTCAGGGTCAGCATCAGCATCAGAAAAATCACTTTCCTCTGAGCTGGTCAGCATACAGTATCTAGCAGCCTCCTGTACAGAAAAGCTCTTCTTCTTAGCCATTGTATCAAAAGTCACTGTACCAATTTTTTTTTCAAACAAAAGACCTGCAGTTAACCCCTTCAGCAAAAAGACCTGAAGTTAACCCCTTCAGCAAAAAAGACCTGAGGTTGACCTTAAGCAAACTAAGTAACAATGTTTCAACTTTCCAACTTTCAACACTTTCTAGAAAGCACCAGAAAACTGAAATACTATAAAAAACTAAACCTAATGAACAGTATACAAAATTTAACACCGTACAATTCCAAAATACAGAAAATAACTTTTATATATTTTAGATAACTTTATAAAACAGAAATCAAGGGTAACTGAAGCAAAAAAAAAAATATATAATAAAGACACTGAATATATTTAGCACAGAAAAGCAAAAAATGCACAAAAGTACTTCACTACACAGCAGGACTGGGGGTCAAAATCACAGATCCACTAGTCTTGTTGTGTAATAAAGAAATCAAGGGTAACTGAACCAAAAAAAGTATATAAAACTGAGATTGCAGAAAATTACAACACAAAAACAAAAATGGCTAAATAACTTTACCGCACAGCAAGACTGGGGGTCAAAATGACAGACCCACTAGTCTTGATGGGTAATAAAGATGTTAACAGTAAATTCAATCCCACAAGTTATCAGTAAGAGGGTCTGGGGGTGGGGGAGGGGTAGAGGGGTATATAGGGATATAAGAGGGGTATATAGGGATATAAGAGGGGTAAAACACAAAATATACACACAAAAACAAATACAATTATAGAAATAATATAAATAAACACCAAAATAAAAGAAACAGCAAAAAAAATCAAATGAATGAAAAATACAAAATAAAAAAATATGTTGATTTTGTGTGTATTTTTGTGTGTATGTGTGTGTGTGTGTGTTAGAGTGTAAATATGTGTTTGTAAGTGTGTGTTAGTGTGTACTAAAGTGTGTAGATGTGTGTAATACAAAAAAAAAGTTTATAAAGTTTATAAACTAAATGTATGTGTGTAGTGTGTGTAAATACTGTACCAGTCCAGAAGACAGATGATCTAAAGCAGGCAGCAAGGTAAATCCCAGCAGGAAACACAGCAGATCACAGCAGGAGGGCTCCAGCAACGTAATCCACCAGGTAAGTTGTGAGAAAAATCCAGCAGGGGGCGGTTCCTTCCCACTGATCATCAGCAAGTCACTCCCCATGTGACTTGTGATGTCAGTGCCTTCCCATTGGCTGCTCGGCGATCGTGGACCGGGGAGAGGTAAGTAACCCGGCATTGCTTGTTGCCTAGGGGGTTTGCAAGAGCGGGGAACCGGTTTCCCCGCTCTAACTTCAGGCATTCCGCTCCCGGACCCGGAAGTGCTGCAGATCGTGAATATACGATCTGTGGCAGTTTGGTACTTGTCTGCACAGATCGTATATTCACGATCTGTGGCAGGCAAAGGGTTAAAAGACCACAAATGCATATATCCACAGTGCATTTAAATACTGTCAGGAAGATTCAATAAAAGTTCTTATCATTAAAAATGGTGCTAATTTTGCCCCAACCAATCAGATCTTATTTAACATTTGAAAGTTAACATCTGATTGGTTGGGGCAAAATTAGCCCCATTTTTAACAATAAGAACTTTTATTGAATAACACTGTATATATATAATACACCAACAACAATACTGTTTATTATCATTTTATTTAAAAAGGGATGTAGGATCTGGTTAAACTGAATTTCATGAGTGTAGAAAGAGGATAACATAACTGATAAATGTGCATAGCTCTAAAATAGGAATTAGAACTTTATGCCATTTATTGAAAGCTAGATGAAATGCATTGCCTAAGGCTAATGTCAGATATGTGACTTACATGATTAATTTCTGTTGGGCAGCCACTTAAAATATGACCTATAGCTCAACATGGGGTCAGGTACATGTAATTTTTTTTTTTGCTTAATATGGTAAACTGTTAGTAGCACAAGATGTTCACTACTTATCTCAGCTTGGGAGAAATGTGTGCCAGTTGAATTGCTTAAGAATAAAGCTCTCTGTTGCCTAAAGCTTAATTATCAGTCTCATCTGAGATAAAGGAAGCCAACAAGTTTTGTTCTGGTGAGTATTGAATACAATTAAAGCAGATATTTAGACTTTTCAATGAAGAAGTACATCACAAATTCTTGACTTTATAAATTTTCGACAACAATTAATTCTGCCCCTCGAAATTTCAAAACCAGCAGTTCCACCTTGAAAATTTTGAAAGTTTGTATCAAAACCAGGGCTCATCACTACTCATAACAACACTACATGAGATATTCACTATTAACATGGAAATGGAGGGAGTTGCAGGCATACTGTATTTAAATTTGCTGAAAAGAAAATGATATCTTGATATTTTTTTCCAGTTGCGTCAGTGTCCAAAAATGTACATGTCTTTACAACACAAGGGATGTACCAAAAACTAAGACAGAAATAGTAGGACTATATAGGCTCTTTTTAATGCAAATAACAACCTCGAGGATAAGATTAAATTAAATATAATATAAAGTTTTATGGACTTACTGCATATGGAAGATTGCTCTTAGTACAGTGCTTGTACTGACACCCACAGAAAATATAGTCACAAAATATTATTATTGTGTTTTGTTTTGTGATTGCAATAAAGGCTTTTTTCAGTACTGTAAATTTATAAGTATGTAATCAGTTTGTTATTCTCTATAAGGCAGTCATGTCAAACCTTGACACTCCAGATGTTTAGAAACTACATTCTGCAACCAACACATGCTGGGAGTTGTAGTTTCCAAACATCTGGAGAGTTTAGGTCCAACATCACTGCTATAAGGCTTTTATTTATTGTTTTATTATTGAAGGTTAATTCTGCCCTTCATGACAAACATTTTACTTTATTATACCCAAGACAAAGGGAAACCCAGCAGTTTGCTCTAATTCTCAATGACACAATAAAGGCTACAGCTGTAGTAATAGCAAGCATTTTCACACAGTTCGATCTTTATGGTTCAGATGAGAGACTGGGATGTGTCTTTACCTTCTAGTATAGCTTCAAACATCTGGTTATTTCTTAGAAATGCAATAGAAGAGTATAACTTAACTTTAATTCTAATGATTTATTGTAAAAACAGCTTTAAACATAAAAGACCTCCATACATTTTTGGTTGCTTTATCAATGCTTTATATTCCCTTAAACGAATTAAAGGATAACAAAAGCTAAATACACTAATATGAGTCTAAAATAATTCTATTATTCCTGGAATGTCCTGATTGGTTTAGCCCTCTTACCAAGTGAGCAACAACTGACTGCTTACTCTTACACCACTTCTGTCACACCACTTCTGTCACACCACTTCTGCTGTTATTGAGAGCTGATTTCAGGTTTAGGAACAGCCATGAGGCATTTGCTGTAAAGCGTCAAGGCTTTCACTGAATGTCTGTTACCTGTAAGCTAAGAGCTGCTTTAAAACAGCAGTCTTGTTTCTGTGCTTAATGGTTTTGAGCAGTCAGGGTTTAGTGCTGCAATGTCACTGGTTCCACTTGGAGGAATATATGTATCTTGGGTTTTGTGTATCTGCGCACTGCAAAATAATAGGAAGTATTAAAAAGTGTCAAATATCAGTCCAACATTGTGATACATCAATAGTAAAAACATACATTAAAAGATTAAAAAACAATATTAAAAGCACTTACACCAGAGTCTGGGATTTGGCCATCCAAAAAATCTCACAACCACTTCCTGGTATAAATGAGTGCAGGTGTCTTTATTCAGTGCAAATAAAATAAAACCATATCAGAGCATGGAAAATCCTATAGAATGCATCTGTATCTGTGATGCAGAAATTGGGCAGTACTCAATGCGTTTCTCTGTTTCATTCAGCTTCCTCAGGAGTATCATAATCAGGTGTATTACAAACAGCGTGACACACAAAACCCAAGATACCATCATTGTCTTTAAGTAGCTTTACAGTCCGATTGCACTGCGATCCGTGCAATGTTGCGATATTGGAGTGCATGCGAATTGCAAACAAAGTTGATTGCAGGTACTGTGCTGTTTCTTACGCAAATTGTGATCGGAAGCATGTGAAAAATGTACTAGCGTTGCCTAGAAACAAGGTAATGCTACTTTTAAATGAACAGCAGGTTGCTGAGCAGTTCTCCGGTAGTCATTGCTAGATATACGATACATGCAGCTTTTCTCTAGCGGTAAAAATCTGGAACCGCTCTATTTTACCGTTAGACTGAAAGTAGCCTGAAAGTATAAATACAGTGAATATTTTGGATTTTTAGCAATAATTTGGAGTCCTTTACATCTGAGCTTTAGTTGTCCTTTAATATCCCAAGCCCAACCTACAAAAGTTATAATCAACAATTATTGCTGTCAAATCTTAAAGGACAACTCCACCCTCATAAGAACATCTTTTGGAAAGAATGGCCTCTTTAAAATATGTTGATATATCATACTTTGTCCTATGAATTCATTACTGTATGCCTGCTATGCTTCTGGATGCCTCATGGAAACTGAGCAATTTAGAAACCTGTACTGAGCCTGGGCATGCTCAGAAGAGGCAGACGGGATTAACATTCAGTCATTGGCTGTGATGTCAACTGTCAAATCCATAACTGACAGTAACTAACTGGAAGAACCTGGAAGCAGAAAAGGTAAACAGGACATTGTGCAGGATTTCAGGTTAGACTTATATATTTCAGATTTCAAACTATTACCGTTTAGGGTTTTGGGGGGTGATTTACCTGTATGTTAGTTTTCATTTTAGGGCTGGACTTGCCCTTTAAGTAAAAGTCAAACATTAATAGATGTAAAAGCCAAAGAAAAAAATCCAAATAAGAATATTTTTACAAATGTTCATGAGTATTTTAACAAGCTTAATCTAAAACAAATCAGATGGCTGCCTCAAGGCCTACAGAGCGTGTGTATGTGTATTTCGTCCCGTGCTCTTGGTGTGTTACAATACAAAAGTGAATTATGATTCCTCTTCGAATCTGTAATTAGAGGACTGAACAGATGGCAGAAGGAAGGTTTACAGTGTTGTAATGAGCAGGGAATGGCTGATTGAGCCATGGTCTGGCTGCTAGTTACACTTGCATTTTCACATTATTTACATGGGGCTGCACTGAACAGATTTTTATGAGACTCTTTATAGGTTTATTTTCCTACTTTGCTTATAGAAATATAGGCTATAGAGATTTAAGGACAGAATTAGTTTAAGGACAAGTGTTCTGTTCCATAGACTCTGTCATTGCAGTTAATGGGAAGTCTGTGTTTGTTCGTTTATGAAAATATTCAGTGTCGTTGGAAGGTTATACTGTAAGTAACAGCATCGTTTACTGAAATTGTTGCACCAAAAATAATGGCACAGTGTTAAATATAATTAATTCTTTCCAATTTTTTTCAATGGCTATACAGCTATGCCACTAACTGATGGAATGAATGTGAACCATGCACTGTATATTAAAAGGGGAAGTGTTTGCTAAGAGTCCACCAAATTGTGTTGTTTGTTTAGTCTATTATTTTCCCAAATAAACCTTTTTGCACAGATTCTGAGGTGTGAGGTTAGACTGGTAACAGCTATTTTGTTATTTTGAAAAAAGTTGTTTGAACATCAACAATTGGTATATACAACTATGAGATCTTGCCTAGGAAAAATGTTACTGAAGTACTATTAAAAATAGTAATAAAAAAAATAATACTAATAATACTACTAATAATACAGTTTTCTTGTGAAATAAGTTTCTTTAACACTAGCTATAAATAAATATTTTGTACCACTGAGAGTTCACCTTAAAATTATTAAATAAATTCCAGTTTATTAATTGAGGCATGCCTAGCAAGAAGCAAGAACCATGTTATAAAATGGCTTTTCCTATACAATATCGGTAAAATTTACCCAGAGCCACGTTTGCAACTGTGAGTAAATTCAGCGGTAATAGTAGCGCAAACACGATATTATTTCGCAAGCGCCAGTTGCACGAGTGTCTTTTGCGAAACCTGTGCAGTAATATAAAAGGTTAAAGTTGCAGTAACGGAATCGGTTGAATCGGTCAGTGTGACTTTAACTCTATAAAACTGCTCGGGGTAAAATAAGCCTGTATATTTTTTTTAAATTTCTGATTAAAATATTTAACTTGACTTACTAATTCATTAACAAAGATATACCTGTGTAAAATCAGTAAAAATCTTTACTTTCCCATCCACTTCCTTTATTTGGGACATGCTCAGTATTTGTCATCCAAGGAGAAAGAAAGTCTGGTACACACGTGCAGATGTCAATTAACAGGAGTGGCCAATTAGCAGTTGTTTTGGCCAATAATCATGTGTGGTCATTTGGTTGGGTTTTGGTGGTGGTCCGAGCAGGCAGATCAAAATATGATGCCCGACCAAGCAGCCAAAGGCATGCTTACCCAGAGAGCTTGTGTCTCTGGGTAAATTTATATGGTACATTTTTTACTCAGCATAAAAGATTGTTTAATATTTAAAGGAAGAGATCACTCAAAAAATTACCCTTACTTAATGACAGGTGCACTGCCCAAGCGTGAAAGTTTTGGCAAAGTCTCGCTTGTGCACAAGAGTGAGGGAAAGGAAGGTGCATGGGGAACTGACAGGAGAGACACACCAGTGCCACAGTTTTGTGGTTTGGTAAGTAGGGACTGAGATCTGCCCATAGGGGGCGGTATAGGAGATGGAAGGAAGTGCTCCAGTTTCCATTACAATAATAATTTTGATAAAGGGTCATTTGTTTGGGTGAACTCTTCCTTTAAATAACTATAAATAATGACTACCCTTTAAAGGTGAAAAAAAAAAAAAACTAATTAAGCTTAGCCAATTTCCTATCTAATACAAGCAGGTGTTACTTAGTACAAGAAAGATTACACTTAATCAGGCCTATGTATGTTTGAAGCTTTGTTTTCTCTATATAAAAATACACACATTTATGCTACGACCAAGGCCATTTCCCTACAATACTGTATCTGACTTCCTCCAATGAGTCTTACTGAAGGACACCACTGAAGGACACTAAGGGCTTCTAAACCATAAATGGCTGATAAAGAGTAATAACTTCCAGTAAATTAAATATTAAGGGTACATGCAACATTAAATGTGGAAATTTTGTGCTTTTTTATGTCCATCTGTGTGGAGTGACTGTTCTGACAATGGCTCGAAAATAAAGGTAAGACACATTTTAGGTTATAAATATCTGCTGTGCTCTATTTAGTTCTGGAGTTTGCACAAAGATATTTCAGATGTTTATTGTGCCATCAACCCTACATAAAAGGAAACGTGCATTTGTGTCAGGCTTTGTTACCAATTAAAGGTCTAGTCACACTATTATTTGTATTACTCACAATTAAGCATGGGTATGTAATTTGGTTTTACTGTGTAACACAAGAGAATGATATGGTGAGAGAAAATCAAGAGCTTTATATTAATTGTGTAACTAGGAATAACCAAGATCCCCAGCAAAACTATAATTGGGCCCCCCTCCTGTATAATACACAGGACTGTGGTGAAGATGCTATATTTGCAGTAAAAAAAAGTTGGGGCTGCAGATTAATACAGTGGATATGTTAATTCCTTTAACGAATCCCTAATATCAATTGCAATATAAGATGAATAGAATGTTTTATCACCAAATATTGTAAAAAGTGAATGTATCACTTTTGCTTTGAAAGGTGCCTTTCAAAAAGGTGTAAAAAATTTGTGAGTGAGTAGACAGGGCTGGACCCCAAGGGTAAGGGCCTAGAGTTTTAGGTTCTCATCCTGTGCACATTAGATTAGAGGTTTAAAATGACCCTTCAAAAGTGAGCAGGGCCCTCCACAAGCCCATAACCTCTGCGATCTGCTGTTTTTAAATCACTGATCGCATGTATGAAGGAAACATAAGCACGATCAGCTGTTTAAAAGACCGGAAGTTCGGGTCTGGTCTTTTAAACAGCTGATCGCGTGTATGTTACCTTCCTATGCGTGATCAGCTGTTTAAAAACTGCTGATCGTGGAGAGGCCCAGCCTATAATCTAGCGGGGGCCCCTGCAGTTACACTCCTGCAAATGAGATATTTAAGAACACCCAGGGATAACCTTCTACAATACAAAGAGAAAAAAAGAAATGTCTGGATACCTTTGGTAACAACATATAACCTAATATTGGAAGGAATACGTACAATAATGAAAGAACTACAACCTATGATTAATCAAGAGAATCCCAGAACTCCCTATACTTGCCTTTTGGCAACACCCAAACCTTCACCAAAAACTAGTAAGAAGATAGTTACACACGGATTATGAAAATATCACCCCATGCAGGGGTCCTCGGTGTAAACACACAGGAAGTGAGTATTTAACATCCAGGGATCTTACAGCTGCACATCCAGCAATGTGGTATATTTAATACAATGTAACAAATGTACGGACACTATATATATATATATATATATATATATAGGGGAAACCAGTCAAAAACTACAGAAGAGAATGAACTCCCACAGAAGTAGCATCACCAACCACAATGAGATTAATAACTGTTTACCTGTGGGGAATGATTTTTCTCAACCAGGACACTCCATGGAAAACCATGGAAGTCCGGATCTTGAAGGGACAGTTTAGCAGCATCCAAGATAGAAAAACATTTGAGGCCAAAATGATTCTGTTATTTGACTCCAAAAACAATGGGTTAAACCAAGACTTGGGACTTGGATTCCTAGCCCACTATAACTGTTGATATATTTGTATATAGAACAATATGTGGAAGGTATGTGCATATTCTCAGTGTCTGCTTTTCTATCATCCAGCATGCGCCCCTCACTATTCCCCTACCCCCCTCTGCTACCTCTCTCCTTTCCATTTGGTTGCCAACCCTAGTATGCTGTTATCTCTCTATTTTATTACCCCCTCTCATTCCTCAGTATATTCTGGACTTTTTTTTGGGGGGGGTGGGGGGTTATTATCTTATCTTATGTAATTAGCTTTTTACTTTCTGTTAACCTTTCTTTTAATCTGTACTGCTCTGACCAGAGGAAGAGGGTAGATCCCTCGAAAGCTTGTCTACTAAAATAAACTGTGAGGGCACGGCCACACTGCAACGCAAATCATGTGCGATTTCGTTTTGTTTGCACATGCTTTTTTTTCATTAACTATTGAAAAACGCATGCGATTGTGATTTAAAATGCGGAACGCAAATTGCAATCGCAACGCACGTTTTCGGTGCGTTGCCACGTTTTCAATGATATGGGAAAAAAAATCATAGCAGTGTGGCCTATCCCAAAGTCCATTAAAAGTATCACAGTACTCTGCTTTTTACTACATATATTGGACTAATACGGCAAAACAATCATTATTTTTTACTTAATAAGAAGTATCACTTCTGAGGTGGTGAAAAGTGGCCATTTATTTAGCCTGCCAATGAGTCCATGGAAAGTGTCAGTACACTGTGGGTGTTTCTCAATACTAAAGTACCCAGGGGGTTAGATCATTTTCCAGCATTTACTGTAATACAATCTGCGATTTCTGATTTTCCTAAGATCGCTTTTTTGAGTTTCCAATTTTCTTTATTTACCAATATAGTCAAATTGGGGTCTAAGGGACATATTTATAAAGGGGCATTATTTTCGCTATTTTTTTTCCACCAGACTTCACCGCAATTTTTTAAACCTTTAACTTTTCTTCATAGTTATTTAAAAGGTGAAAATGATGTGCCAAAAAGTAGCACTAATAATGCTGAAAATGTTCAGCACATATGATGGTTAATAGGGAATACTCCCTGGTGGCTTTTCAAAGTAGTGTCAAATTAGTTAATACACACTGAACACCCATCTTTGCTTTTTAAAAATAACCTAACACATTTTTTCAGGAAAATATATGATAAATAGCGTAAACTCACCCAGGCCTCATTTTCTCTATTTTATTAATAGGACACATTTTTCAGTATTGCTTATTTTCAGCAAACTGCTAATTATCATACCAGTTACATTAATATGGGAAGTTGTCAGTGCACATCACCGATACTACCACCACACATCACCGCAACTATACCTGTTGCGATGCTTTATAAATATAGTGAAAATAACGCTCAGTTCCTCTTCAGCCAGATATTTTCCCCTTTGCCTAAGCCACTACAGGAATGCAAAAGCAATTGACTGGCTTGTTCTAATTTGGGAAAATCATTGAACAGGCAATAAATGTGAATAAGGAAAAAGGTTTTGTAAGCAATTAGAAATATAATCATTTTGGGGGGGCATAAGAAATAAATTTAAGTGGTTATAGATTGGGGTATCTGTGTGGAAGTGATACTGGGGGACTCCGGAGCACCACAGATAAGCTTGTTTCATTCCTTTCAACCCTCTTCTTGGAGACTGTTGGCTATTAATTACCTGTGGCATAGTACTTTTGTACTATGTACTGTACACTGCAATAACATGACTATTAGTATAAGTAGTATTACATTTTTCTCCACAAGTAATATTATTTAACAGATTCTATTTTAACTTCTACACTTTAACTCCATTCTGAATTGAGAAAGCCAGTCGGATGACTAGCGAAACGTCTTCAAGAACTAAACTTTAAGTCCAGTTTATCTAACGGAATACAATAGATATTCTGCACTTTAATTAATACTGGATATACCATTTATACCATTGACATTTCATTTGATTATTAGCATTTTTTTGTGTGTGTTTATTTTGAGTCCTAGTAAGATAGGGGAAGAATAAAAGGTCATTTTCCCATAATATTCTGTTTCTACTTGGTTCTTATCTAATGACTGCACATTTGTATAGGGGGAAATTGTCCTCTTTCTTGTTTTGTTTTCTATGTAGTGTTTATGCATATGTTTATGTTAATTTTCTATGTATAATTAAAATTGATTTTTATTCTCTGCTTCCTGTGCAGTAAATACCGCATTTCAAATTAGTGTTAAGGTAAAAAGGTAAAAAGTGTTTTTAGTTAATGCAATGACAGGATCACTTTGCAAGCCTTTATTGCTTAGGTGAAGATCTGGGAGAAAGTAGGTTAGGTTTGATTTAGAACATGATTAACTAACAAGATTCATTGCCAATGTAACATAAATGTACATTCACTTTTCTAGGCAAAGCAGTGTTGAATCAGTGGATCCAGGTCATAACAAATAATCACATAAATCCTTGTTTGCCTTAATGTTAGATTCGTGTTTATAAATAACTTAATGACTTGACAGCCCCCCAGCATATGTTGCTTAATGCATGATACAATAGAATTTGTATGTCTTTTAACGGAAACAGATTTAAAGAATGAAGTGTACTGTAAATATACACAGGCCACAGTTTCTACCCCCCTCCCAGCTACTATGCATAATTCCACAGTCATTATACCCAGTATCATAGTATTACATTCAAATTCAGACACCTTGCACTAAAATAAAAAAATGTTCATTTCCTGCTTAGAGGTTCTCTCCTTGCTGCTCAATCGGGTATATTTATTTATTAATAGGGGAAAAAACAACCTCTCTCACAGCCAAATGCAAACTGCAATTACTTCTCATTAGTTCTTGTACTCTTTATCCTTAGGACAATAATTAAACAATGATTTCTTTTCTTTTGTTATAGTAAAATAGAAAACTGCCTGTTTTTTTTATTCCTAAAATCAGTCATGTATAAGTGGTGCTTGTAAAATTCTTTTATTCCTCCTTTTCATTCTTCCCTTTGGAATATTTTTCTTTTTTTATATGTTGTCCTCATCAGACCTGTCAACTCTTAAGTCCTCTGGGCTTTTCCCATAAGCTCTGTGTGCCAAAGTCCTGTTAATGTGAAAGGAACTTTTTGGTCTGTTGTGATATTATTGACTTAGCCTTTAGTAATCTGAAGACTGCATCAGTTTTTTCTCTTTATAGTTCCACAAATACCAGGTAATTTTCCTCTGCTGAAATCGTTATTATAAAATACCTTAAAGGGTATGCGATGCGCATAGAAGACAGTTGATTGAAACCTATAAGACTAAGCATCTGGGGAGCGAGAAATCTCGTAAGTAGCTTACCCTCCCTCCTGGCTCCTGATCGTTTTATTGAAGCACTGGAGGTAAGACACAGCTCCTTTACCTCCCATTCTTCAATAAAACTAAATGCCAAACTTTATATTTTCAATGGAAATACCCTTTAAGTAATTTTGCTGTAGAGGTCTGTGTGAGAGATGTTTCTTAGGCTGTGTACACACAAGCACAAACTGTACAACATTTTTTCTGTCTGTATTTTTCCAAAGATCTGAAGTGGCTAGGTTTGCAGTGACCAACAATGTTTCAGCCTGGCCGACCGATCAGATGTAGCAACTGGCCAATCGGATTGAAACATCTGCCTGTGTGTAACACTGGAATCTTACTGAAATCTATTGTTTAATATGCTGGTTTTATCTTGTGTGGTAGCACCAGGAACAAGTTCAAGTAACATAACTATTTAAGAACCTCAAGTAATTTATCAGCACCTGACTAAGGGGGTCACTCCCTAAAATATTGTTCTGTATTTTGTGCATGCCCAAGTAAAGTTTGCAGCAGTCCCATTGAGTGTATCCATTTTTCATTTGCGTTCAATTTCATGTTGTAATACAAATTCATCTGTGTTTCATAAAACCACATATTTTGCATTTAAAGAATAGAAGCAAAATGAAGCTAATGTTCACAAAAACGACATTATACCTGCATCACATTGCAGTAAAGGGGGGGTGAGATTTCATTGTCTTAAGTCTAGACTTCAATTCCTATAGCCAAAAGCTCTAAATTAATATTAAATGGAACAGTTGGGAGGGTAACCCATAGGGTATTCACCAGCTTTAACACGGAATCCAACATGAAACAGATTCTGCAAAAAGTGCAAGACCAAGATATGAGACAAAGATATTTAAAACTGGCAACAAGACTCTGAAATCCTGATAAATGCATATTTAAAAATGAGAATTATGGCAGAAAAAGCTTTAATAAATGCCTAATGCCTAAATATATTTATCTTCCACATTTTCTCTTGCTATATACCGTATAATTTGTCGCATATAACCAAGTGATTCTATTGAGAAGTTAATATGCAATGACTAGTGATGAATTTCAGTTATGAAACAAACCTGGTTTTGGTTCAGAACTGACAGTTTCAAAAATTTGCGAATCCAAGGGATTTTCAAAAATCAATTATTACAAATAGAGATGTTCGAAACTGTTGAGTTTCGTTGCGTTTTAGAATTTTTCGAACTTTTCGTAAAGTTCGAGTTTCGATCCTCGAAAATAGTCTACTTTCGATTTTCGAAAATCTTCTACTTTTCGATATTTGAAAATCGTCTACTCTCGATTTTCGACTTTCTGAAATCGTGTACTTTCGATTTTCGATAATCGTCTACTTTCGATAAAAATCCGAAATTTGAAAAATCCAGGTTCCGTGAAACTCGGGAGTTCCAAAAGATTTGTCAAGACTTCAAAACCCTCAGATTCGATTCGAAACTGGGTTCTATTCGAACCCACATTACATCTCTAATTACAAATTGCATTTGAAAAACCAAAAATTCCTGTTCCCATTGGGCAGATAATAAAAAAAAAAATGCATGATGATCGCCCATACACAATCCACTTATGTATGATATTGGATCGTACAACCAAGAATTGATCATCTATGGGCCCCATTAGTCATAGGCTCGATGTGTTTTAGGGCATGGGCCACTTCATAAAGATCTAGATGACACCACCTCCAGATATCTACTGGACTATAAAATGATTGGCTAGAGACTTCTGATGTTTGGTGACACGCTGTGAAAAACACAACAGTCAGTGCCTAATGTACTGTAAATGGTGTTCCTGTAATACATCTCCAATGAATTAATTAGATATATTTATCTACAGCCACAGAAAAATGAGGTGAGACACAGATTAATGTTTTTAAAGGGCAATTCAGCCCTCAAATGAAAAACTAAATATAGGTTAATCACCCTGCAAACCCTTAAAATTGTAATAGTTAAAAAGCTCAAATGCTGCTCAATGTCCTGTTGCCCCTGTTTCTGCTTCCTGGTACTTTAAGTTAGCAACTGTCCGTCATGGATATGACAGTTGATATCACAGCCAGAGGCTGAATGCAAATCCCCAAGCTGACATCTCTGAGCATGCTCAAGCTCATAACCATCCCACTAAATTGCTGGGGGGTGTGAACAAATATAGCTGTTAACACATACCAGCTCTAGATGTTCTTTAAAGGATAACTATACTTTAAAAATGTACATTTTAAGTACTGAAAAGTACCTGGGACAGGGAGGTAGAATTGGTTATTCGTACCTCACAATATTGTTTCATTGAGGAGTTACAGCACAAACAGTTTTCATTCACCAGGTTAGTCCTGGATTATTCCTTTATTAAAGATAGTGCTAAAGCCAGGAGGAAGACTGGCAGTTAACAGCTCTTAGTGCATAGTGAATGGGGTTTTCCCATTCTGAAACATTAATGCCAGCTATCTTCTGGCGTTAAAGTTTCTGCCTTAAAGAGACGTTATCAGTTCGGTACATAGCTTGCAGCGGTTACGCGACACAGTTTTTGCATATCATCGCAACCGGTGTTAGTTATGTCTTAAAGTCACGTTAACCCTTGGTACATGGGTTAATGTGACTTTTAGACAGACAAAGCAATTTGCTACTTTTGGTACATAGAGCCCTAATTGGGAGGTAGAAATTATCTTAACCCTATATCCCTGTCCCAAGTGCTTTTCATTTTAACAGGTTTTTTTTAACGTTATACTCACTTTAGTTCTCCTTTAATAAACTAAATAACAGGTATAAACATATGTTAGATTATCATGGTTAAGCTCAAAACTCAGGCACATCCATAATTATACTAGGGTTGATAACCTTATCATAACCATATTGACTTGCAAAGGTACTCAATTATTTGGATAATGTGTGTGACTGCCCTGTAGTATCAGGCAATCAACCTTCCAAGTTACTGCTGCGTGGTGTTCTGATAATTTGTTATCTGAATTTTCATTGCAGACTATTTGCCTGATACAGAACTTTCTTCTTTGCCACCTAAAACGACCTCAGCCTGTCCCGAATATTCTTCAGAATAACCCTAGCCCATAAACAGAAGCAGTTAGATGCCAATTAAAGGGCAACTATACTAGAAAAATTACTTTGCCTCATCTTTAATCTATAATTAAATACATGTATGCAAACCTTAGTCTAAAGTGAGTGTGTTGCTGCATGCCTACAAACCAGTACTTGTTTTTCTCTGGCACAGACTCACCCCTCCCTATTCTAATTTATGAATATCTGTGCAATCTTCCAACACAGACAGACACAGAATCATTGTATTCCACACTACTGGGGATGCAGTCATTTACTTAGCACAAACAGGCTTGACTCCAGTCCAAGTAGACCATGAAAATGATTGGACAGTCTGCTTTCCATGTAAAAAGTTCACAGAACTAAAAAACATTTGCTTGCATTATTCCATATCATTTTATCTGATGCTACAAACATCTCACATTCCTGGCTGTGTTGAATTAACAGCTGCACCATATGGAGGAGGGCCATTGGCATTGTATGGTTCTGCAGAGTGCATTGGGTATGGAGGACTAGGGCCACTGGATGGGAATGCCATGCTGACAAATTCCAGGCATCTGAATCTCTTGGACTCTTTAAAAAATGGCTCTTTGGTGTCCTTGCTGGTATAAATAGCAGCAGGAGCACAAGTAACAGCAAATCATTGTTACAACAGAAAAGAAAAGAACAACCTGTTTAATGCCTGTGACAGCTTTTGGGCTTACTGCTAGACACAAGTGAAGCATGCTCAGTAATCCCTATGTGCCAGCACTAGGAGATGACATTTTGCACAATGCAATTTACGCTTAACAGCCAAACTGCACATAGCAGAAGATTTTTTTATATTAAGGCAATTGATCGATCAATTTATGGCAATGAAAACTGTTACTTAGCATTAATAGACAGGCTTATTAAAAATAAACAGTTAAGGCACATATTTGTAACCAGAATTAGTCAGAAAATATGTTTTCCTGTTGGTACATTTTGGCAGATAGGTATTCCAGTTAGTCCTTATCCGTTATTGTACATGTTTCTTAAAAGGTCAACCTCCCCTTTCTAATTTATCCATTGTAATTCTCATTTCTTCAGTATATTGCTGTTCTCTAAGACTAATTGAATGTAGTGTAGTTTGCTACCCTAGGAGATCATTTTGAATGTTCTTAGGTGTGACAGTTTCTTGTGACTAAAAGCTTTGCAGACATCTTGTAATTTTGCTTTGTAAGTACATTCTGACTGAACAAAGAGCATTTTAGATCATAGATTCACTTAAAGCAGCCCTCTTGAAAATAACAGAGCAATTCTGGTTAATAAAAAAAAGACATGTTGTAGGCAAGTGAAGTTTAACATGAAGTTTAACCTTTGAGAAATTTTTAAAACAGTTGAAATATTTATATTTACATTGATCCACTATTTAAGCCTAACCGTTTGTTTTGGGCCTAAAGACGTGTAATTTTCTTCTTAGAAAAATTTAAAGGATTCTGTAAAATAAATAATTGATATCCACACAAGGTCCCCTGAACAAAGTTTTTTTTTTTTTTTTTACAATATTAGCTATTAACTATTGGCTATCAGTAATCAGTATCAGTTATACAGTTCAAACCACTAGCTTTTTATCTACAGTTTACCTACCAAAATTTATCTAATGAAGAATACGAGTTTGATGGATCCTACGACTTACCCACCTAAATTCATCTAATAAAGAATAGGACATGGACGAATTCTACAACTTACCTATAGCTTACCCACCAATAGCTCTAATAAAGGGTAGGACACCCTGCCCACTCATACCTTAGGACCACCCAGGCACACATGCACTTCAAAGAGCACATTGCTGAAGCTCCACCCACTCTGGGATGCAGCACAGCAGGACAAACCCTACAAAACAGGATTTCTGCCAAAATCAGGACTGTTTGGAAGTATGCTATAGTCAAATCTATTTTAAAACTTTTTCTAGCTAGAAAAGCATTATTACTCTAAGTAAGCAAACACATCTAAATCTCTGTTTTCTGTTCTGTCATTATCCAGAATTGTTAAATTTAAGCAGTCATCCAAAGAAACAATATCTGTTTTCAGCTTAGAGCATTTACGGTATCAATAGGTTGTTCTAAATGAAGAAGATACATTGAACTACAAAGCAACATTCTGGATCAAAAGTCCAGAACCAAAGATAAATTACGTTCAGTTATTGATGTAAAAATTTGTTAGTAATTCAGTGTATGCATATTAAATGGTAACCCATGAAATGTGTTCCTTGATGCCCAGAGGAGACTTTTAACAAGTTGGAATATTACACACATGCTGTATACTGCAGGTGTGTGCATGTCAATTCTAATGACAGTTACAAGTAGCCCACAGATGGTTACTGTACATATCTATACTGCAAATGGAAAGCTGTGAAACATTTTCCTAGATGGTTGGTTGCAGGAATTCACCCATGTACAGTGTTTTGCAGGTGTCAGCATTCAATTTCTAATGACAGATGGGAATAGCACACAGCTGACTACACAAATAATTATAATTATTCCCTCAAAGGAAGCATTGTGGATCAAATACATGTAAATAAATATACACAAACCAATACATACATATTCATAAACACATCTATAGCCCATGTTCACTAGCATTCAAAATTCATCTCACTTACAATCTTAGAAAAAAAGCACATTGTCTCACTAACATATACTGTACATTGCATCATGCATCATGCCTAACCCTTCCATGTGTCAATAACCCAACTAACCTTACGGATATGTTAATCAAACATATGTATCCGGTTACATACACCCTGCAGGTATATTCATTTCTCCATGCATTTACAAAACTGTAATAATAAATATCTAAATATCTAAACTGTCCAAGGATACATCCAAACTTTAAAGATTCTACATTCCTAAAAGCATTTTATACCCTTCCTTAATTGCACACCTCCAACCCTCAACCATTCAAAGCCTACGATTTGGATCCACACTTACAGTTAGGGCTCTGGAATATTCAATCATTCCCAATCCCAGTCATGTTTTTCATTTACATAAAGATCCCTTGCCCTCAAAATATGTACAAGTTATTATAAGCACTCAGAAGTGAACCTTGTCCAGAGAAGACACTCCAATTTTAGTTATCCAAATAACTTAGTTACCCAAATTCACACTCTTTGGCTAGCCTAAACATTTATATATATATATTATATTTATATGGCCTTTAGGACCAATTATTGATGACTCTGCAATTGGAAATCAATAATTAGTACCGATTTTTACGCCAATCAATTTTTAATCAGATTTCAGTAGGTATCTGATCAAGAGTTAAACATTACATGTTTTTTACTTGTCAATGTAGTAAAAATAATTACACTGGGAAAAGGACAGCTAGAGCTTTGACAGAGCCTATCAAAGTTCACCCACAGATCACCAACTCTGCACAAACATGCTGTAATAAATGGCTGGGAGGCCGGGTACTTACAAGTACGCTTTAGGAGGAGGCGTATAGTCCAGGAATTGCAGGGCACAGAGGATGCTGGGAAATGTAGCATGGATGCCGGAACAAGGAGCTGCTGGGAACTGTAGGCTGGATGCTGGAACAAGTGGGCTGGGAAATGTAGGCTGGATGCTGGAACAAGGAGCTGCTGGGAACTGTAGGCTGGATGCTGGAACAAGGAGCTGCTGGGAACTGTAGGCTGGATGCTGGCAAGGTAAGAAACTGGAGATTGGATGCAGGCAAGGAAGTAACTTGAGACTGGATGCAGGCTAGGTAAGTAACTGGAGCGGTAAAGGTAGGTGAAAAAGGTAGGTAAAGACAGGATCCAAGGCAGGAGCCAGGGAGGTAGCAAACGCTACAATCGGGCACCGGGTCCAGGAGGACACCGGCTTTTGAATTTTCGTGCCGTCTGGCGTGTCGGCGTCGTGACGTCGACACCGCCCACCCGGAAGTGCAGAGCGGCGCGGGACTGGAGCGGCAGGTAAGTTCGTGACACATGCACCCAGACTGCAGTTGAGGACATTAGGACAGGCCCTTCAGATCAGGTCTGTTTTGGGGAAACTGAGATTGTTAGACGCCATGTTTTTAGTTCTGCTGTAAGAGACAGTCAGATTCATGTTATTAATTTGAAAATACCTTTTTAAAGTGCTTGTGAAGGTTCTCATTCATCCAGGTCATGGTATATCTGTTGTATTCAATTATATCAACTGGACTTGAAGTTTAGTTCTTGAAGACGTTTTGCTAGTCATCCGACTGGCTTTCTCAATTCAGAATGACTTGTACAAGAATCGTTGGCAATTATGTACCCTGGAAAATCCCATTTAGCACAATCCCATTTAGTACAATGCTGTTTTAACACCTTACTCTGGGCGTTCTTATAACACCTCTTAGCCACTATCCAATCACGCCCTTAACACCTGGCTGTGATATGCTAATTGGGATTTTCCAGGGTACATAATTGCCACAGATTCTGAATTGAGAAAGCCAGTCAGATGACTAGCGAAACGTCTTCAAGAACTAAACATCAAGTCCAGTTGATCTAATTGAATACAACAGATATACCTTTTAATAGTTTTAATAAACTGTAATACAGACTACTGTAAGATGCCTGATAGGAAAGTTGTTGAGGCTAGGAACATTCCTGTAAGGTTTCTTACCTAGAGTTGGTATTGTAAAACCAGCAGGTTTGTTTTGTGTGTAGAATTGTTTCTTTACGTGTGTGGCACAATTAAGATGTATACTGGTGCTGGTTTGACTGGGAATCTACATGTTAAGGGTGGAGTGAATTCCCAATCCTTAGACTATTCTTGGTTTTCCGGTCAGGAGTATAGCTGGATTAGATTCAGCTGTCTAGATGAGCTTCAAATGTAACAGGTCACCAGAGCTACCATTGCAGTATATAATACTTAACACTACATCCACTATATGCTATTTCAACCCTCTGGTGAGTGAATTGCAAGTATCACTGCCCTAAAAACAATCCAGCAGCCTTACAGTATTCAGTTGCTTTATTTTCAGTAATCAAGTTGCTGAAAATACATAGCGCATACGGTATTAATTTTTTTTGCCGCTGTTTGAAGGGAAAAACAAATGTTTTAACACAGGACATAAATCCACTTTGCATCTGTTCATAAAATAATTGCATTTATAGTCTCTGCACACAATTCTAAAATTGTATACAACAACTTTATTTTGAAACGCAGTTTCCTTAAAGGGCATCTCCGCCCTCCATATTAACTTTTATCTGTACTGCAGGGCATACCCTCCCACCCCTAACCGCTAAGTTAGAAGTTTAAAAATCGATTCCAAACTCTACTTACAGCTCCTGGTTCCTGGAACTACAAGCAGGGGGCCAGACCAGCAGCCGTAGCTGTGATTGGCTGAGAGGCAGCCACCAGCAATAACGAAAACACTGGAACCAGGAGCTGTAAGTACAGCCTGGAATCGATTTTTAAACTTCTAACTTAGCGGTTGGGGGTGGGAGGGTATGCCCTACAATATAGATGCAAGTTTTTACGCTAGGTGAAGGTTTTGAAGAGAGAGATCGGGAGGGAAGGGGGTAAAAGGGCTCCTCTGCACGTCACCATCCCTTCCAGAGGCAAGACAGAAGGCAGCAACGTTTGGACAGGAAGACAGCCACTACTCTTCCCTTTCCTGGACTTTGGACATGGACTGCAGGCGAACCATAAGGAGCAGGAATGTAAGGTAAGGATTTTTTTAAACTGTACAGTGGGGCCAGTATGGGGTTAAATTTTAGTTTGTGGGATGGACATGCCCTTTAAAAAAAATCACAGCAATAGTTCAAACTTTGATAAACCGTTTCTTCCATGCTTAGAGTACATAAACAGGTGGAGCATTTAGATGTGTGTTCTTCCATGCTTAGATTACATAAACAGGTGGAGCATTTAGATGTGTGTTCTTCCATGCTTAGATTACATAAACAGGTGGAGCATTTAGATGTGTGTTCTTCCATGCTTAGATTACATAAACAGGTGGAGCATTTAGATGTGTGTTCTTCCATGCTTAGATTACATAAACAGGTGGAGCATTTAGATGTGTGTTCTTCCATGCTTAGATTACATAAACAGGTGGAGCATTTAGATGTGTGTTCTTCCATGCTTAGATTACATAAACAGGTGGAGCATTTAGATGTGTGTTCTTCCATGCTTAGATTACATAAACAGGTGGAGCATTTAGATGTGTGTTCTTCCATGCTTAGTTTACAAAATAAGTGGAGCATTTAGACGTGTGTTGCTGTCCATGTTCCAAATAATGTGAAAATATTTTCTACAGTTCCAAATAAACATATTGGCTTAGGCTTAGCATTGCTTTGCTTAGTTTAAGATACACCCAGATTAGACAATGTTTAGCACTGAAGCATTTATTGTGAATTTGGCTATATTTACACTGAGTTTTTAAGTTGTGTTGGTTTCCTCTGTGTTCCTCCCATAATTAGAAAGCTATACAGATAGACTTGTGTGTGATAGGATAGTTTGTGATAGGATACGTGGATTGAACATTCTGAGGCATGGCATTATGTGAATGGATAAACCTAACTACTGATAATTATATACTGTAGTCCAGTGTATATACATACAAAAACTACATACATGGAGTTCACCCTTTTGAGCTGCTACTTTTTAATAACATCCCATTTTATCTGTATCTACTAGCACATATCGTGGCATAGATTGCACAGATGTAGATTGGCCAGCCTTTGGTGTGATATATGTATGGGAGTGGCTTTTTTAAAGTTAGTGGAAGCTTAAAGTGCCTCCTGGAGGTCACTAGTCCTCACTTTCCTCACTTCCGGGGGCAATGCAGCATCATGCCCACACACGGCTCTGCCCTTCCTTAGGCCTTGAGGAAGGGGCATATGAGACAGCCATGCATTAAAATTAAAATATATTTAATGACATTCACGTTAGTAACATTAATACAGGTATTAGATATCTGGAGTGGTGTGTGTTTTTAGCGTGTGATTGTTATTTGAACCCTGGGATTAATCTGCTGAAGTTATTGGTCTCCCCCCAGCCCACCCTGTTAATTATTGTGAGTGTTATTGTTTTTAAGTTTCCCGCAGCTGTAATTTGATTTATTCTTCTGGGATTGTGTAAGGCTATTTTGGTACTTTATCTATTTCAGTTTAGAATATACATGTCACTACCAGGAAATTCTGGTTGAAAGTTAATGCGGTAGAACCTTGCTAAACAAAAGGCACTTTACACATATATGTTATAAAAGAGCATTACCCAACAAATCAGTAATCAGAAATAAGTAATACATTAGCACTCCAAGAATAGAGGGTGGAGACATGCAATGGTAATCATTTATTATTGGTCTATTCAGCCAGAACCACTGAAAATGATAACATACAGAACAATACAGACTAAATCTAATTAACAAATTATGAATAAGCGACATTGCTGAGGTAGCTTGGGGTGAGCTAAAGCCTAAATGTGCCTAAAAGACTTCACTGCATAAAAACAGCACTACTGTACTATATCTTTATAAAACAGAAGGTAATTTACATGCTCCTGTAAAAAAAAAAAAATTGCACAACAAATCATTGAAATAAGCAATAACCTGTAATTCTCGGAATTGTGGGTAGATAATTCATTAACATAAGTTTGCTGAATGGAGAATGCCGATTCTTAAATAGATTATAGTTTAAGAAGCCATTTTGCTGGTATCCTGTGCTACCTGCATAAACTTTACTGATATTTATAAAGATGATTTACTTCTCTGGCTTTCACAATTCTTACAGATTAATCAAATTCCAGAAATAACAGTCCCATTAAAAATCAAGAAAGCTTGAACTTACCAATTATATACCCATAGCAATAAATGCAGCATTGTAAATTGAGTTTACTGGTACGGTTTGTATGCTTTAAAAGGGTATGAAGTCCAATTTAGCTATTTGATCCGTAAAAGAATAAAATTACCTTTTACATTTTAAACATATTTTTCAGTTTCAAATATTTTTTTTTTCGCCACCCATAATGCATTATATCTTTTCTGTTTGATAGAGAGAGAGAGAGAGAGAGAGAGCACTTTGGTGATTGCCAGTCTGAGAAACAAACACATTGTTCTCATGTGCTGCCCCCTACCTCTCTTTCCTGAACTGCATGTTTCTATCCTATGCCCTAGCATAAGTTTGTTTTCCCTCATATCTACCGGTATAAACTCTCCCGGCCTGAAGGGGCCTTATATGTGCCTTAAGCAGAGATAATTTTTGGCACTGAAACAGGGCAAAAGCAGGCAGGTTCATCCTTGTTATTTAATGAGGGTAATTGCTGCTTTGGGCAGAACTGCAGGACGCCAGTGAGCGTAGTCGAGATGGGGCCATGGTTAGAAGATACCCCAAGAGGGAGGAAGCCGGAATACTTAAGGAGGGGTTTTCAAAGGGATTTATTATACCCTTTCAGTTTTTTCCTGAGCCTCAGCAGTGAATCTGAAGTCGGCGAGGGATTTCCCGTTAATTGTTAAAGGGCATTTCCACCCTTTAAAAACATTTTTTAGATGTGGTAGGGCACCTTCCCCCAGCCCCAACCGCATCATTATATTTTCCAGAAAATCTGCAAGCAGGGGGCGGGACCGGCAGCCGCATCCCTGATTGGCTGAGAGGCAGCCAATCACGGACGCGGATGTCGGCAGTTCAGAACGCCTGGGGAAAAAGGTAAGGTTTGCAAAACAGGAGGGAGAGGGTGGGAGAGGGAGGAGAGAGGCCTGCAGTTGCAGAACCATTTGGAGCTGGGATGTAAGGTAAGGATTTTATTACACTACAGAGTGGGGCCAGTAGTGGGGCTGATTATAGTTTTGGGGGTGGACATGCCCTTTAAAGAAAAGTTAAATTTTGAAGTTGCTAAAGGTTCGAATTGCAGGCCCATTCACAGAACCCTCTTTGCCAACCTCAGGGTTTCACAGCTCGGAGTTGTCCCCAAGAAAGAGGCAGGCAAATTTTGCCTTATTCACCACATTTCACACCCGAAGGGCACCTCAGTCAATGATGGCATGGACAAGGAATTGACCTCAGTGTCTTATGTGTCATTTGACAAGGCGGTCAAATTGGTCAGGTAGGCAGGAAAAGGGACATTGCTGGCCAAAACAGATATAGAATCAGCTTTTCGCCTGCTTCCCGTGCATAAGGACTGCTTTAATTTGCTGGGGTGTGAATTTGAGGGTATGTTTTACTATGACATGTGCCTCCCAATGGGGTGCACAATATTTTGATTGGACAGTGAGGTGGGTAACGGGGGCTTTCTCCATGAAGAATTATTTGGATGATTTCTGTTTGTGGGAAAGGCAGGGTTGGGACACTGTAAGTTCTTATTAGACAGTTTCAGTTTCTTTTCCCCCTTGCAGAGGAAAAGACTATGGGCCTAGCCATGACATTATCACTCCAGGATATCGTGTTAGATACCCGGGAAATTATTTTCCACATATCCAGAAATGCAGTGGGCAGTAGAGATGGCCTTGCAGGAAAATAAAATAACCCTGAGGCAACTACAGTCATTGTTGGGTTCCCTAGTCTTTGCTACCAGACTAATGCAGATTTGCCTGGTATTCAGTTGCAGGTTATCCCTAGCTACCAGAGGGGCCTCAAAGCCAACCCACCACATCAGGGTAACTAAGACAATGAAATCAGATCTGTCAGTGTGGAGCCGATTTTGTTCCAGCTATACTTGCTGGCAACTTGAGGAAACATCCCAGTTAAACCTATTCACAGATGCAGGTAGGTTATGGAGCAATATTTGGCGAACACTGGTCGGCTGAGAGTTGGTCTGAAGCCTGGGGGGTGAGAGGATGGTGCCGTAACCTTACACTACTGGAGTTATTCCCTATCATAGTGGCTGTAGAACTGTGGGGGGAGGCCATGAGGGAAAGGAGAATTTGCTTCTAGTCCGACAGTTGGCAGGTGGATTAGTGAACTAGTGGCAGGCAGCCAGTAAGACCAAAGCAGGTGGATTGGTGGGAAAGAATGTGCTAGTCTCGAATTCCCTGGTGCAGGTTTTGGTGTGTAAATCTAAAACTGACATATTCAGTAAAGGGGTTCATTTTACCATTATTCCCCTTGAGAGGTTTGTTCTGCCCGGGCAGTGAGCTGCAAGCATTTGCGGGGGCGGGGTACAATATCTGTCACACGAAGATGAATCTTCTTTAACTAAATATCAATAGTGGGTTTTTAAAACCCTTTTCAGTGTAAGCCTTAACCCTAGGGCATTCGGTACTCACTCATTCCGCATAGGGGCTGCAACTGAAGTCAATAGTCTTGGTTTTTGTGAGACAGATGTGCACAGGATAGGAAGATGGATGTCAGGTTGTGTGACGCCATACATCAGATCTGATTTTTTTTTTTCTAGGCAGTCAACAAATTCCAGTATGGCATCTTCTGGGCCAGCAGAAGGACGGAGGTGCGACCAGGCATTGTGAATCTAGGTTTTAATCAGACGGACCTACATTGGCATGGCATCAGGGGTTTACAATGGTTCCAAGTCCTTCTGGAATTGGTGGACATCATTCATGATGAAAGGAGTCCCATAGTGATTGTTATACATGCTGATGGGAATGACCTTTTGTTCCTCAAGACTATTTAATTGATATCAGGCTCCATATCTTTCAAGTTGGTATCCAAGAGGGGATTGATGAGGCAATGTTTATGTTAGGTGGTGGTAGTAGTACCGTGTAGGGGTACAATGACTCCTAGTGGCGGGGCATATCCTTTGTAGATGGTGATAGTTTTACGTGCCCCCCAACAGATGGCTGGGAGGCCAGACATGGAATGCAGGGATATGCAGTTCTGTTTTATTGTAAATAGTTATTAATAAAGCTGTGGCCTATTTTTACACTGGTCTCCATTTTATTTAAGGAAAAAAGTATGGGATAGATGCTTGGGCAACAAGCTGGTACTTCCATCAGTCTGACTTTTTACATGAAATGTTAACTGTGGACTGAAATAACTGTAAATCAAACACATAACCGAAGTCAAAAATTGATGTTTAAATCTTTACTGATATGATTTCATGGTTAATGTTATTATTAACGGTCTTCCCCTCAAGTGCACATGCTTGTTAATACAAAAATCAATAAAAATTTCTAAAAAACCTGTCAGACAAAATCTTTTCATGTATGATTGGCTACCTTAAATATCCACTGTTTTTATACGACAGAAAGGGGCTAAACTAAGGTAGAAACAGAGAAATAAATAGCACCTATTGGGCTGTTTTCTAACTGTAGTAGACCAGTTAAAGGGATCATTTGATTGGCTGCTGCAATTTTTTGCACCTTTTATTAAATTTGCCCAATAGACTCAAATAAGAATGCTTCCCTGTGTATGTCTGTGTGTAAGTTTTAAAAAAAAATGATGAAATAATTCTCATTATTTTGTGTTTTTGTCATTGTGTCTTTGCATTTCACTGCATGTAACAAAGAATGTGTACCAGTTCATGTGTGTGCTCTACCCATTTATACGTTGTTAAAGTAGAACTAAGCATGAAAAATAGATTCCTCCACATTATTCTACAATCCCAAACAGCCCTAAGGCTGTACCTGCTACCTGCTACTGCTTTCAAAACACAGAAATAGAACAAGCCCTGTTCTCCTGTCCAGTGCAGAAGGTACACACTTCATTAATATGCACTCTCCCATAGGCCACTTGATATCTCTCCCTTTGTAAAAGCACCAACAATAAGAATGACAGCCCTAAGGCTATGTGGGATGAAACATCAGTGTAGGGTTCTTCTTTTATTGATGGCGCTTTGTAGCCACAATCACCTAGTGCTCTAAAAATACTGATCTGCTTGTCAGGACTGGGCAAACTACAATCTTACAACATTCCTGTAACTTTTAAACAACTGCCTGATTGATATCAATCACAATGATCTGGCTGATGAACATTGAAGGCACATTGGCAGGTAAAACCAATGTTTTTGTCAGATCGAATGTCGAATTAATCTGACATCGACTTAGTGTATAGCCAGCTTAAGGACTGTGAAATCATTCACTGAATTGGCAACTCAGCTGGCAACCATTTGACAAAGGAACAGGAAAGAGGAATGCAAAGAGTGTAATATTGTTAGGCCACACTAGGCCACAGTAATGCACTTTTAAGGTTGATCTGATTGATCGTGATTGAGGCCAATCAATGTGTAAATTGTTGTGCGCTGCGCGTGCGATCTGTTAATCGGAGCACATGCAATTCACATTTTTTGCATTGTGTTAACTACAATATAAGCCTATGTGTCTTTATATTTGCAGTTCAGCCTTCGTCATTCATGATTATCAAAAAAGTAACTGTCATTAGAAATATACAAATAGATGCCTGGATCTGTGTGAGGTGCTTGCTTTCTTTCCAAGTGAAGCCATGATGATCTGTTCTGCTCGCCTCCTTTATAAAAGCTTACTGAGAAGGCAAGGAACACTGAGGAGAAGCACAGTAGCTACATTCTGGGCTTTGTGGAACAATGGGCCCTATTTATAAAAGATCGGTATCGTTATCGTAAAATACCGATCGTTATCGTAAAATAACGACCGGGTTTTTACCAATAACGACCGTTATTTATCGATAACGACCGTTATTTACCGATAGCGACCGTTATCTACCAATATCGGTAAATAACGGTCGTTATTGGTAAATAACGACCGGTATTTACCGAGTCATGCGTGCCGGCTTATTTTGTAGACTCCTCCTCTCATTGCCTTTCGGGGGGGGGGGGGTTGGGTGTGGGTGGGGCCTCTCTTCTCGCCGCCCTCCTTTCTGTTCGAACTTCTGGAATAGTTTTCGCTCCAACTCGTTATCGCGTTCTAGTCCATCTCGTATAAAAATCGTCATGTTCATGAACAATTCCAGGGAGTAAAAACTTGCCTTAAAACGATGTTTGGGCGAAAATTCTGGAAACTGTTCAAAAATGCAACAAAATGCAGAGAAGGTGGCAAAAGGCAATTTCAACCTATTTAAAAATAGCAGTAGAAAAAATAGCTCTCTTAAGTCACTTGTAATGTTGGCCAATTTTTTGCTTACAGTTCCTGGTCTCGTAATGGGCGTTGCTAGCAGAGCAACCTTAGACTTAACACAATGATATGGTGAAGCTGTGTCAATGCAATCGCCATAGACGGATACATGTTTAACGGTGAAAAAGAGCGTTTTCATAAATATGCCTGGAAAGAATGCTTGCTTTGCATGGCGATGTTCCTGCGATACGCAAAATGGCAAAAAAGTGATTTTATAACTATTCCCCCCTAAAGCCGAGGTAACTAAGCTTTTAGTTTCGTACTATGGCCATATACACGTATTGAATATAAGATGTCGTTCTTTTTGTTTACTTCACCATTGCTCTATTGCGGGTTGTTATTTTATGTGACCAACATAAGCTAACATAATAGTAGTTTAGTCGGTTGCATGACAGACTATTTAGCTTTACCAGGAGGATAATAATTTTAAAAGATAAACTACGACTTGGGTCCTCAAATGGACCCATGCACAAACTATGCAGGTTAGTTTTATTTTTCTCCAGGATGAAATTTAACACAAGAAAGTGTATATCCCCATGTCATGCCAGAGACCCCTCATTTGGGGGGGTGTCGTTAGCAAAATTCGTCTAATCTGCTGGAAGAGGACGAGATACTAAAACCTTAATATAAATTACATATGAAAAGGTAAAGTCGAACGTTGTTATATTTATTGAAATTGCCTTGTTGCGCAAGCCTCAATGGTGGGAAGATCCATGAAGATGTAAAAGTACACAATGCTGTCACAACAGCCTTAACAAGCTGGCAGTAAAGTACGTTTGTTATTGCCTCCCAAGTTCAATTATCACAATTCCCAATCCCGCAGTGGCGTAACGACTGCCCCCGTGGACCGGCGGAAGCACCGACGGTAGTAGGGCCGCCACAGACCCTACCCCTTGATCACTGCAGCGACCCCTTTTTAGGTTTAAACGTAATGAATGAAACATATGCAACCATCGCTGTTAAAAGATCGGACGGAACTTTCCGGGTCAGTTCCGGAAATTCGGGTCCAGTTCTTTTAACTGCTGAATTGCGCATATGCGTCATTCTTACATGTGATCAGCTGTTTACAACTGGCTTTGTTCGCTGCCAGCGACTCGTAGGTGGTGGAGGGAGTCAGGGGCCCAGTCTCCATTCCGTGGGCCCCTGCAGTACTGCACCGTTCCAACTCCCCCCATTAATGTTTATTCATAATCTTTGTGGTATGTTAGACTTGTCAACGAAACAATGAATTTAAAAATAATGACAAAAAAGCTGAGTATCCTAAACAACTATTCAAAGTTGTCTCATCTCTTTCTACAGTCTTAAGAAAGATAGAGAATGCATCTTTTCTGGGCTGTTTCATACGGGAACAAAACCCCATGGGACACATTAGCAAAACTCAGCCTAGAAACAATGCTTCCAGTGTATTTATGTTGTATAAAATTAACCGGGGAGATTTACAGAACTGATTGCTGTTAGCCTGATTATGCATAACGATATCACTCTTTGTTCTCTATTCTATACATCTGTGTGGGCCGGATTCCTCTAGCAATAAATTGACATTATTTCATTAAAAAAACATGTATACATTTATACCCACTCAGGGATCACGTACACCTCCAGCCCCATTTTTATATCTTATGATTACAGTTTACAATCAACAATGCCTTTAAAAACGCAGAAATGCAGCAACAACTAGGGGCTTATTATACTAGAATCAATCATCCCAACTTTAGACCCTCAGCCTCCGTATCAGAAACTTTGGCATGACTTAATCACATGGCCAATACGAACGTGTTTAATATCATATCAGCATTATTCCTTGTACTATGACATGTTGACCGAGCACTGAGTTCATACATTTTCTGCTGCCTGGTTCAGAAGTCTGAGGAGAGGGGGGGGGGGGCAAGGAGGGATAATTACGCCCTGCTAGGATAGGGTCGGGGTCAGCCTGAGTACCCCAGAGAAACAGATTAGCATATTCAACAATAAGATTTTAATACCATCAACTTGAAACACCATCTGTGCTTTCGCCTAAAATATCCACCTTTTGTGTACAGGCCTAAGAGAACTTGTATGATGCTGCGCGGCTCTGGGTAATCCTCATCACCCTGACGTAGTTATTAACGCCAGCTAGATTAGGGCGTTAAATACTTACTCTTAAAGCCGTGCAGCCTCGGTAAAATCGGTTTTGCATAACGCTGTCGCAGTTTCCTATTCAGTTAGGGTCAACTAGACTTGAACTTTAGTTTTTTGGGAAGAGGTTTCGTTTTCATCTGACTGGCTTGTCTCTCAATCCAGAATTACTTCTACCAGAATTTGTGTGCCAATGGAATTACCGTACCTGATGTGTCTCAATGAGCACATAACGATGTCAGGACCTCCTAGAAGTGATCACATTGTAGCTTGCAATGCATGATATCAAAACCTGATCGTAATGGTCAAATAACGCATTGTACATGCATACAATTGACGTAAAACCCACCCCACACCACGCACCCACCTTTCCAATTTTCCAAGTGCTTGGATTTCTATATTTTGACATAAATGATGCCTGCATTGGACCACTTCTTTTAAACTCAAGTCCTTCTCTTTTGCCAAGAATCGACAAATAAATCTTCAACATATTTCATCCTTTCCTTTAACATGCACATGGCTGACCCACAGGCATTGACTTTGTTTTTTTTTTTTTTGACGATTTTCAGCAAACATGTTTATTTATAAATGTTATTTTCCCCTCGGCGTGTCGTTTGGGGCAATCGTGCGGGAAGATTAAATGGGCCCGCGAGTCTAGAGAGAACCCTTTGCTACTACTGGGTTCCTTGAATCAGAGCTCCTCACTTTGTCCCGACACATTCTGCCTGTTTGTATATGTAAGTACAGTTCCCTTGGGACAACTTACTTGTACTTTATAGAGTAAATCATACAACACTGCAATTTTTTGTTACAGTGCCTGTCATGTAAACTAGAAACATCCAATGGGTGAGAATGCAGATAGAGAGAGGCAAGCATCAGTATAGTATTATTTAGCTTTCTCATTTACTATTTTTAAAAAAAATTTTTTCATGAGACAGAGGAATCCAGGAAACGGTCCAAAAAAGAGTGCCTGAACAATCCTCCGCAAAAAAAAAGACATTTTGCCAGGTGTGTGCAATGGATCTATTGGAGTACCATCAGATCATTCCAAATCTGGTGGCAGAGATGATTCAATCTTCACGGATCAAGCATGGATTCTATGGTTCCAAGGTAACTGACACAGTTCTAACTAAGATAGGCCAGTTCCCCAGTTTCAGGTACAGAGTGTTCATCCCACAGTGCTGCTAATTCGTTCCATTATCCGAGAGAGAATATGAAAATGAAGACAACTCAGCACCCAGTTCAAAATCGACTTAAGTTCAGTCGAAAATTAATTAAGGAAATGAGGAGACCTTGGTTTTGGATAACCTGAAGATACAGATAAACACCCGAAGATTTGATGTTTAATAAAGATAACAGTAAAACCAGCAGTATTTTCATTTGCATTCAAGAATGCAAATATATGTCGGATGAGTGGAATAATCCAGAAAGAAGTTCTCTCTAGTCTAGTCTGTAACTAAAGATGTACCCATTGGCAGATGAGACTGTAACTCTTTGGGATTCACCCCCTAAAGTATATGCCGCTATTGCAGAGTGGCAAGAAAACTACATTGGCTGTGGAGATATGTCACAATTAAGAAGTCCTATGGGAACGCAGACAGGAGACATTTAAAAGAGCATATCAGTGACAGGTTGCGGCATGCAGACCTGCTATAGCGGTGACTAGGTGGCTAGGGTGGGTTGGCTAGGGGCCCAAGAATATGGCTAAAGGAATTGAAGACATGCTATATGATGGAATCCCTAGAGGGGTATTTTGATGCTTTACGAAGGTTAAACAATCCACACGTGTAACTGGCTGAAACTTCTCTGGATTCACTTAAGTTGGCAGCGAAGGTATGGCTTTATTGGTATCAAGTAGAAAGCTTTGTGGCTTAGGCATTGGCAGGTGGACGGCCCTTCAACAGCTCTAGTCAGCTTTACCATATGAGGTCAGTCACTTTTTGGCCCTAAATTCGATGAACGTAATTTCCAAGACGCACAGCAGGGAAATCAGTTTTTTTGCCACAAACAAACAGAGACCAAGATATTCAGTGACCATTTTCGGAAAAGCCGTCATTTAAGGATGTCAGACAATATAGACCTGGTAAACCACAGTTTTTGTCAATGGAGACAGTAACAAGCCCTTTCGTCCATCTCGTGGGAGAGGCAGGGGTAAACAATTATGAAGGTCAGTGAGCCCACCAGTCAGTCGTAGAGGGAGACTTAGTTTTTTCAGGTCTGTGGTGGCTCAATCAATAGAAGACAGTTGGGAACTGGAAGGTTATACGGGTAGGTTACCAATAGAATTCCTCTCTTTCTCCTCCGGACAGATAGACCCCAAAGCCGAGAGTGCCAAATTCATCTAGAATAAAACAGCCTAACAACCACCTTGGATAGTTATTAAACCATCAAGTAATAGAACATGTGCCCAAAGTCAGATATACAGGAGTCTATTCTCCTTTTTTCCTATTCGAAAACCGTCGGGCAGTTTCAGGGCGATTTTGTGACCTCAGATTCCTTAACTAAAATTCCTCAGAAAAAATCTTTTCGGGTGGATTCATTAAGATCAGGTTATCTCAAATAAACAGATCCGAGTGGATGGCAAGATAGATTTAAGCGATGCATATCTACATCTTCCGATATCTCAAGGACATCGAAATATTTGAGATTTTTAAATGTTGGGATTCCACTTTCAATACATTCACTCTCCTATTCAGAGCCAGAGTAATTCACGAAGATACTGATTCCCATAATCCCAGCTTCATCTACAAGGTATACACCTGTATCCTATTTAGACAACATACTTGTAAAGGCCTCCAGACCACACCCATTACACTAACATAGAATGTCAACAGAGTTCTGACAACTATGCAGAACACGGTTTGGCTTCTGAACATGGATGAAATCGCAGCAGAATCCAGTCCAACATCTACATATCTAGGGCAGTTATAAGTACCAGTCATTTCAGGTATCACTGCATCTGGACAAGCAGGAAAGTATTGTGATGCAAATAAAAATCTGATAGATCATCCTGTGACTACTGCAAAGAAGTTCCAACAGATCCGGGGAAGCTGAGATCAACATGATTTGATCAAGTGGGCCATGATTCATATCAACCCTTACAGCGCAGAATTTTCTACAGCAGTGGAACAAGTCAAGAGCTCCAGAGTATACTGCTCTACTGATCCACAATCAGATCTCTGAATTGGTGGATAGACAAAATACAATTTTCATCCGACTTCCGTTGACTGCTCCCACCTGGTGTTCATGTCACCATGGGATGCCCCAGGAGGGCTGGGGAGCTCATTATCTACATCACATGGTCACGGGGTCTGGTCAAGGAAGGATAACTTAAAGCAGTGTATCTGGCATGATTTCCCTGCAAAGTATCTGCAGAAAAAAGATGGTGTTCTACATTCAACATCAACAGTAGTTGCCTACATCAGGAAAGAAGGGAGGTACTCGAAGCAGATCACTATGGAATAGCAGAAAATTATCATCTGGGCAGAGAACATCTGTTGGCTATTTATGTCCCAGGGGAGAAAACATATAGCAGACCACCTCAGCCGAATAAGATCATCCGTGGGAACTGGAGGTCTTCAAAGGGATTACAAAATATGGGTCATCCCAAATCGACTAATGGCATCTCCAGCCAATACCCAACTAAGGAATTTTTGTTCCAGATATCAGACTCTGACAGCACTCATGTGATGCCTTTTCAATTCCATGGAGTGTTCAGCCTATCATAACATTTTCCGCCCTTTCCTCTAATGCCAAAGTCTGAAGAAACTCAGACAGGATCAAGCCAAGGTCATTGCCATTCTCACCCTGGGTGGCCCAGGAGACCATGGTTTCCAGAAGCCCTATCATTATCAATCTCCAAGCCGAGGGAAACTGCCAATACACCATCTATTGACTCGGGGCATGGTAAACATCCCAGGAATAGAGAATTTGGCATTGACGGCCTGGCTGCTGAAAGTGGAAATGCTAAGAGAAAAGGGTTCATACGATGCTGCAATAATACCACTCTGCAGTTAGGTAAAAACCTCCAGCTTCGGAAACACATGTCAGCACTATCTCCAGAGTATAAGATAACTTTAAAAACTAGTGTTGTATGAAAAGACAAATATGATTTCTCTACACCTCCACCATAATTAATATTGTAGAGTTTCTACGTCAGTCGGCCTAGAAAAAGGTCTAAGTCTAGCCACATTAAAGCCCAAAGGCTCTGCGTTATTATCAGTACTCACTGAGAAACATCTAACGAACCTTGTTTAACATTTACAAGGTTTTATTCTCAGGCAGTAAATCATATAAGACCTAATTTAACACATTATCAGCCAGCTTCCTTGGGGATCTTTGACTTCAGCCTCATAGTGGGGGGAATATCGGCACTAAAGCCTCTGAAGATTATGTTACCTTTGTTTGAGGATTAAATTTTATTCTTAGATGGATGATACATTTTTTTCCTAAAGTGGTTTCTACTCCTTCATGTAAACCGGATATTAGTTTACCTGTGTTCTTTTTTATCCAGCATTGCAGGATGAGTAGGAAGAAATGGCACACCCTGGACATGGTAAAGGTCTTCAGATTTTCTGCAGAGAACATCCGTATACGCAAAGAATTCTTTGCTTCTTCTTATGCAGGTCAAGGACCAGACATAGCCCATCTCCAAATCTACAGTGCAAGATGGATTGCCATCTGGGATAAAACAGGCTTAAAAACTGGCTGCGTGGAACCCTTTCCGCCCTCATGGTATAACCTCACCTCTAGGCCGGGCAGTTTCAAAACCTGTTTGTTGAAGAAATTTGTAAACAGCAGCAGCATGGTCGTCTTCCCGCCAGATCTTTATCATGCACATAAATTAGATGTATCTTCAGCAGCCCTGTCTGGGTTTGGTACAAAAGTGCTAAATACTGTTAATGTTGTTAATAAATTCAAATGGCAAATTCCCTCACCTTGTCTTATTAATGCTTGGGTTATGTCCCATTGGTGCCGCCCACTGCCATGTGAAGGAACAGAAAACAGAAAATTTCTTCAAACTTACCGTAATTTTCTTTTCCTGACTGTAGCATGGCAGTGGGCACGACATTCCTAACCGTAAGTCCACGCTCAGGACAAGTAAGACGAGTGCATAGAGGAGGACATCACTAAAAACTACACTCCTGTCCCTCCGCAAGGCGAGTAAGGGTTAACCCCATTCATCCCACTGCCATGCTACTATCCAGGAAAAGTAAATTACGGTAAGTTTGAAGAAACTTTCTGTTTTCTTCTTTGTGCTGCTGCTGCTCCTCATAGAAATGAATATTGGGAGTAGAAAGTACCAATCCTACCTCCCTTCCTCCCCCAGGTTTTTTGTTTTTGAAAAAAGTTTATACGAACTATATTCCTCATTTAGTGCTGGAAATACAAGAAGTACCTACACGATTAAAAACATTGACCATTGAGAAGGCGAGACTATTAATGCAGGCAGAGGCTGGTTCACATGACTACATGGTGTGTCACTGGTTGAAAACTGGGAGTGAGCAAAGAAGTAATATTTCCGAACCTTTCCAGCATAATATCTACCACACATTTTCAAATAGAGATGTGATTTAGTTTTTATAGAACTCTAAGTTGTTTGGAAAAATTGGAGAACCACAGTTACCCTTTAAAGGGTACTATAGCACATTTAAACAATTTAAAAAACAGATACATGAAAGTACAGGGACAGGGAGTAAGAATGATAATCCCTACATCCTAATAACTGTTTCTGTGAGGATTCCAGCACAAAGAAAACTGTTTCTTCCACGGTTCCTACATGCTGGTGATCAATTCATATTTGGGATGTAGGATAATCAAATGCCCAAGTAATTTTAATTTGTTTAAAATTATTTTTTACAGTGAAGTTGTTTTTTGGCAAAGTGCTTTGCCAAAAGTTGATGCAGGAATTATACTTGATATCTTTCTACAAAGTTGGTTTTTGTTTGATTTCTTTCTATCACAGGTAGGTTATAACGGCTTCTTAATTGCTATTATATCTCAGTTTTACTGAGATATTTACAGTTGTTCTATTTTACATTTCACAAAGGCTTCCTTATAGGTTGATTTCGATTTCATAAGGGGTCCAGTTTTGCATTACTTTTACGTAATTAATGTGGTTTCCTTGGCTTTATTTAATTTTTCTAATCTTTTCCACTCATCTGCTTATCTATTAATTAATCCCCTTACCTTTCATATAGAGGTTAATTGAGCTTGTCTTGACTCTTCTGTGACTCATGTTCTGTTATGATTATTATAACCTTACCTGAATCGCATTCACATAAACTCAATGTTTGAATCTGTTTCTAAAAAAAGCAAAAAGCAAAACAAAATTATCGGGAATACATATTATGGTGAGGTTGAAAGTAATGGCTTTTTGGCAAAAGGAAATTTTAATTTGTGTTGCATTTTTAAAGGAGGAAGAACACTGCTTGCAAATGGTCTCATTTAGAAATGTCAGGGTAAATCAAAGTTCTGTCCATTGCAAAGCTGTACCTTTTAAAGGGAACTAAATTCTCCGACAACATTGCCCCAATAGAAAAGCACTTTCACAAGATACAAAATCAACTCTTTTGCTGTGGATGCTAGTGATTAATGAATTACCTGTGGGGTACTACAGCTCCCATATTAACCTTAGTTGGAAACATTCAGCTAAGGTAACGCAATACACTTTACAGGTAAGCTGCGCCAATCATATAACATCGCATATCATCCCTCTCTCTGATACAGAAAACAGATTTCAGTGTAGTTTTTTGTGTTAACACATTACAAATCCTCCTGTCCCTAACAATCATAAAATTCCTTTGCATCTTACTAGAGAAGATCTTACAATGTAAGGTGTTCTGGGGAAAAAGCTTTCACATTAGTTTAAAAAAAAAAAAAAAAAATGTTTTAGTTCTCCTTTAATCACATACGTGTTACTCTTATTTTTTTCTTTGCCATTGGCAAAGCTTACATTTTTATTTGCTTCCCCTCGCTCCTTCCACTGTAATCTAATTTAATCCACTGCTCCTGTGTCAGCACTGCCCTGCTATCTGTACATTACATTTAAAAGGTACTATACAAACAACTTTACATTTTTCTAAAACTACAATTTGAGAAAGTACAATGGTGGGACTCACATATTTATCTGTGCTTGCTTGTCATTAAATCATGATTTTAGTGATTCTCTCCTTATTCCCCTTACCCTCCCTTACTCACTGCCTTCTTGTAGTGTCCGCAACACTTATAAATCTTCACAGCCTCACCATGGAGCCTGCTCTGCTTACACATCTTTCCCCCCACCCACTTCTTTCCTTTCTCTGCTGATTTCTCTTAAATGTTGCGAAAGTGTGCTGGCAGGCAGCTAAGATAAATTTAGAGGTCAGGGAAGGGAACATTTACAATCTCTGCTCTGGAGTGACAGATCTTCTCTGTAAATGCTGTGATTTTAAATGATGATTTCTCTGAATACACCTTTCTGAGAGTTTCGCTAAAAGTAAAAATTGGACTTGGACTGGAATAACAGAGCACTAATCTATGTATTAATGCAATAACGTTTTAAAGACTCCTACTATGGCACTTATGTTTGAGGCACTGAGTAGCATCATTTATCTTGTGTGCTAGATATGTATTGATTGGTGTGCAACATGTTAACTATTACGGGGATCGCAAAATGTCCAATTTTGGGACAAATTTATGTTTGAGCATTACCACCCTAAAATATGATTTAATGTGAGATGTGTACCACACTGTTAAAGCAAAGTTAATATAATAACACTTTAGTGTATCAATTAACTTCCCCCTTTAACTAAAGTTCATCATATTGACTTCCCTTACATTTACAACTACTGCATTGACCTACATGTTCCCTAGAAAACACAATTCAGATACCTACACTCACCATAAACTTTATGCATGCAAAAAAATTACCATGAAAAGAAAACCTTTAAAGTGTGCAAGAAGTGCACAGGAACATTCAAAAGATTAGCCACATATTTAGTCACACATTGATTATGATCTGCTTGCTCATGCACCAAACATTTTTCCCATAGGGTTAGCACTTTAAACATCAATGCATTATATACATAGAAGCTGCACTCTGGTCATGAATGTCATTAACCAGGAAGCCGAGAGGAGAACTGTCGAAGAATACTGTGAATCAAAAAGTAACATTACACTGGCTGCCATTGAAAATGTCAAATACACCATTTTTAAATGAACGACATAACAAAATGGAAATTACACTGTATCTGTTGTATTCAGTTAGATCAACTGTACACGAAGGTGTTTGCCTCCTGCATCCACACCTTGCTTCAAGGTCCCTAACACTTGGCTGTCATATGCTATTTTGGAACTTTCAAGGTACTTACTTATTGCCACAGATTCTTGTACATTCTGAATTGAGAAAGCCAGTCAGATTACTAGCGAAACCTCTTCAAGAACTAAACTTTAAGTCCAGTTGATCTACTGAATACAACATATATACCAATGACCTGATGAATAGAACCTTTACAAGCGTAAATTACACTGGTTACTGGTGAAAATAGTTCCACTATCAAAATTTAGAGTCACTATCTCCCTCTCTGAAATCAATGTTCCCTTTAACGTTATATCATTTATGTGAACAGATATATATCATATATTACTCATACTCAAAGTCTATGAGTAAGGGCTGAATGCCTGAATGCGTAAGACGATGTTATACCATTGTATATAGCACTTGTCCACCGGTTTTTGATTACAGAGAAATAAAGTGATGATGTTTTAACCATTTAATGGCCGCTTGTGTTCTTCTCCTAAAAAGGTGGTGCGGAGGTAACTTCCAGGAAGCAGTCTTGTGTGAAGAGGAACGCTCTGCACCTCAGCATGCCAGAGTGAGAGGATCGCATCCACAAGAAAAGGCAACGGGGAGGCCGGAGCCGCAAAATGAAGTGAAGTGAACCTTACCGTCCAAGGTCCTGGGCAAAGTGCTCTCAATTTTTTCTGGCTGTGGCCACATTTGCCAATGCAATGGTAATCTCCGCGCACACCTGCTTTGTTGTGAAAATTTGTAATCAAATTGATTGTTAATGTGTTATTTTTTACATAAAAGAAACCATTTTTATGGTGAAACTATTTCTACTCTAAAACTTTTGAATGCACAACCACTGGCTTGCTGTATAAGAAATGGAGATGAACTAAACTAGTGCAAGTGACTTTTTTATTGCACACCACCATAACACAACGTTCAAGGGAACCTCTCACTTTATCAGATTTCCCCCTAAAATGCTGTGTTGAGGAGTGGTGTGGCCAGTGGGCATAACGCCAGGGGGCCCAGTGGCATCAGTTGTTTAAAAACTGCTGATCTTGGGGATTGTTGGCAGGGAGGGTGTGTGTCGGAGCCTGCCTCAAAAGCTGTGGGTGGCCCCGGGGCCCTGCATCTTTGCCCCTGGGGTGTGTCTAAAACATTTGCACTAGCCTTGGTGTGATACTCCTTTTTTGGGGGCAAACTAAGATGGTGCTATTTACAGCTATTTAAACCTGTGATAAGTTAAAGGACTGTAAACTTGTCATCATTTTTTTACCACACACAGTAATAAGGATAATTACCCACCAATCATAAATCTGCTTCTTTTTTCTTCTACTCTGACCTTCCTTTTTTTTTAACTCTGGGGACAATCACGCATCCCTACCCTGGTCCTGGCACACTACATAATGAAACTATCCATTCTATAAAAGTAAAACTGTTTTTTTCTTTCACTGCAAGACTTATTGATTCAGCAGTAAATCAGGAAAAGGAATACCATATATACGCAGTTAAACTGACCAGAGATAAACTGAGCTACCTATTTTTACCTGAAAAAAGAAGTAAGAGTGATTGACTTTAAACCAAGGGAAGAAAAAGTGAACACTTACTGCCTTCTGATTCTGTTTGTTTGAGGCTTTAGTTGCCCTTTAAATGGGCAATATTTCCCATACAGTAGTTCCTATACAGTAATAGACAAATCTGTATGGCTTTACTGAGTGGGCTACTGTATTGTAAAACTAAGAGCAACTAAGCCTCAAACAATACAGAATCAAAGGCAATCATTTTATAATCAATACCATCCTCCTGATTCTGTATTGTTTGAGGCATTAGTTGCCCTTTTATAGTGCCAGTAACCCATGCAGTAACCCCATTCCTTGGCACTCTCAGATGTTTGGAAACTAGCATTCTTTACTTGGATCGCCCATGCAAGCATTACTGGGATTCCTGCCGCCCCCCCCCCCCCTCCCCACCGTTCACTGTTACCGGTACAATAACTTGCCAGGTCAATCACTTACCTTTCAGTAATCCCGCGGCTGCTAGCTCCTCATCTCTGCTCGTGCGCCTGACGTCATTACGTGTCACCCGGAAGTGAGACACCGGCCAGAACGAGTATTCGGTGCATGCAAATGCCAGACTACTGAAAGGTAAGTGATAAAAACCGGAATATAAACTGAGGTTCGGTTTTCAGCTATTTTAAAGCTTGAAAACCTGTTTATACTCTAGTATATATATTAAGCATTATCTGATGCTCTGTCTCTTTCCATGCATAAAACCCCAAACCTGCAGTTAGCTGCTGTCTGTGTTACTAAAGTCCCAATGTAGCACTGTATAATTACAAAGCCCCCCCCCACACACACACACACACCTTCAACTACTACAGTTAAAAGAAAATCTACTTGATTCAAGCAGTTATTGCAGCTCCCAGTGCTGCTTACCTTCCTATGGCAAAGCAATTTTACTTTTACTATAACACAAAAATCCTGGGTGAATGCTATTGGCTGTAGTGGGGCACAGATCATCTCCACTGAACATGCTCCACACTTAGCGTGGCCTCAGTTTTGGGAGGGGTGGATACATAGAAAGGGTACATGCATACTAACTATGAGTGAGCTGAACAGACATGAGGAGATCTAGTGACAGGGAGCACTGAGAGCAAAAAGGGATCAAGTTCCTGACAGCACTAAAAATATAGAAATGGATAAAGGCAAGTCTTTTTCAGTTAGTGTCCCATTAAACTTTACATAGAATATCAAATTTATATTTTTCACCACTGCTAGTTTCCCAGGTTTACGTCTCAACCCCATCTTTCTTACTTGCTGCTTTTAAATGCTTAAATCCTATTAACTTCTCCAGAACCACTGTTTAGAAATCATAGCCCATGCACTATGATTCCAAAAGGGTCATTTCATTTCATACATTCTTTTTCTCTCTAAAGAACGATATTCTATGGCAAAATAGAAACATCACAATGATTTCATGCAACATTATTTTAAAAGACGGAATTAATTCAATAGAGGCATGTTTCATATACTTAGAACAGTTTAGCTAAAACACATGAATGTTCCCTTTCCAATTATGTTTGAAAAATATTTTACGTCTTTGTGAGTGGTGGTGTGTCCTTTGCTCTGACACTCTCCGTGGTTCTGAGCTGAACAATAGAAATGAAGAGTCAGCAGTCCAGGGATGCTGGCTCATTAAGAAAGAAGATAAAAGAGATCCATATATTTCTATTTTATGCACTAAAGCAGGGTTGTAACAAGACCTTGTACAGTTTTTGTAGTGAAAAAATAAAAAGCCTGGCACATTTTACAAGAGCCCGAAAAATAGCTAGGGGAGTCTGAGGACATAATAATGTCAATTCAAGAACTAAGCAATTAAATGGAGTTAGAAGCAGCCAATTGATGTTTTCTGGCATATTAGCAATTACAGTTACCTCGCAAGAAAATGTGATCGTGTAATTGGGACCAAGTGAAAAAGAAATCTCGTCATTGCCCTGCCATTTAGAAAATCAAATCATGTCCATTTTTTTTATTTAACTATTGTTTTCATTGAAACCCATACCTTTTATCCTAATTCCTATTTACATGTAGCAGCTAAAATAACAGTGTATTTTAAGCAACGTTCACCGTTTTTGCTAATGCTGTTTTATTTATTTATTCAGTGTTTATCTTCCAACTTAGGGTATTGGATCAATTTTATTAAATTGCCTGCAACAACTGTAAGTCATTGTCTAGAAGCTGAGCTTCTGCAAAGTGGACCACACTGACATCCTCTGCATGGCTTTAATGAAATCCCCCCTTGTATTATTCATATGCTACATGTACAGGACTTAGTGACTTGTTTTCTACCATTGTGCATATGCACCAGTATCTCTAACCCCCTGACCCACAGTACATCATTAATTACATTCATTCCCATATGCCTCTATAGAATCTTGATAAAATGTCACATTGTTGACAAAATCAACTTAATCCAAGCTGTTTGCTTCCCCCTGATACAGGAGCTAGGGATTAAGATGATCGATTGCAGAAACTGTGCTTGGGGCTAGTCACAAATTCTATAGTAGATGGTATGCCCTAAAGTCTGACCTAGAAACAAAGATTTTGGGATATCTAAACAGATTTTTATAATCATAAATCTATATTTACTATAAGGTATAATATGTGAGGAAGTAGAGATTAATTATTCCTACTGCACTGAACAACCAAAGGACACTAGCCAAGTGCCCTCCTGCTCCCTTTGATCCCACATTGGTTTTTCTGAATTGCAAAACATTAACCTTAAACCCTTAAAATAATAAAAAAGAGGTAACCTAATTCTAAAGAGCCACAGTGAAAGGGAATTCCATTAAAGAAAGGGACTTCCTGTGACATGGGGGAGGGGGGTTGCCCCTCAACTCATTGGTGGTTCAGTGAAGCACGGGCTCGACTGTATTTCAATCTTTTTCTTTACTTTGGATATTACATTTTATACTGGGTACTTCAGTAATCAATACATGGGACAGAGTATTTTGGAAAAATTTAACATTTCTTACTACGGCGGGTAGTCTCTGCCATGGGGGGCTAGGGCAGAGAGTGGACATACACCCCGCCCATCCCTTGTGGCAGCGGATGCGACCACCCGTGGCGCATCCTTCCAGGATTGCGCTAAGTACAGTATCACAGCGAGAGAGCTCAAATTACTGCCACACATCGCATCAGTAATACATACTTTCCCAGGCTTCTTTCGTTTCATCATCCCGATCGTTTTTATGTGTATGCACGCAATCAGGCAAACCCACAATTAATTTCTGTATCACACTTCGTTTCATACTAACATAGTAAAATAAGGGGAGTTCCATTGGGTCAGTATACGCACGCAACTGTTAATTGGATCAATCTTTCGAGCGGGCAGCGATGGATTAAAAGAGGGTTCATAGTCAGAGGATATAACAGAAAGATGTGAATAAAGATTTTGTAACTTATCAATGGAAGGACAGGACATCCTTACTTATATGATGAGGCCATCGAAAAGGGATAGATTCAGTCTAGAGATGCCGATCCATTTTTGTAACAGAATACGTGAAGAATTTGATAAAATAAAAACATATATCATTTGTAATATCTATATACTGAAAAGGGATTCTGAACGAAGGAAAGTATTCAAAAAGGTTTTTGAATGGTGGGCTAGCAAAGATCCCTTTTTGGTGAAACAACTATCACCCAGCTTGTGCTGGAATAAGTTGAGAGGTTACCATGGTTAAATACAGGGAAAACTATAAGTGTGGAGGACAAGAAATGATAACACTGTAAAATAAAAGGTGTAGGTACTACTACTACTTATAAGTCCAATGTCTCTCAAAAAGAATATAATATACAAGTCCTTCATAAATTGCAATACCACTAGGTTATATATTTGCATTACATGCATACATGTATGAAACAATATGTGGGCCGTACTATTTTCAAAGAGAGAATAAGGGAACCTCTCAATGCATCACAACATGAGACCAATGGTCCCCAGTTTAAACTGATTTCTGCCAGTCTGCCCCGGAGAAAGAAGCATGATCAGTTAGACTAATACTGGGAAATCAGGAAGTACCTGGGGAAAAAATTCCAGTTGACAAGGGGAGCCTATTAATGCAGCTGAGGCTGGTCACATGGCTGAAACAGTAAGTGTTCAACAGGAAGTATATTGCTGAACCTTTACAACAATAGGTTCTCACAAATTTTATCTAGAGATGCGATTTAGATTTTTTTGATTTTTATTTTAGATATTTTTTTAGGTCTGATGGAAGGCTTTTTATATAATTCTTACTAGTTTGGAAGAATTCGAGACACAGTTTACCCTTTAAGATGAGGCAAACCGGTTAATCCCTTGTGTATTACTAGTTCCAGTTAATGATTGGATATGTATTTTAATAGTATTGAAATCACAGAGATAAAAAATATGTTTATTTGTGTAGCACATGGAGTGTATCAGGAAAAAGGCTGAGGTAAGGATCGGAGCCAGCCATTACTGTTAAGATTATCCCCACCAAAGTGTCTGCCAAACGTTCCAATAAAACTGCTTTGACCAGCTCTGTGATCAACAATCTTATAAAGTAGCACTCCCATACGCATTGTTTGCGATCCTTCCTGCCGTATCAAAAACCGCAACGGCAACGCCACAAGTTGCCGTGCACGTACCATTGACTGCTAAGTCAATCTGATGAAGTAATTGAATATTATCAGGGAGATGTAAAAAAGTTCTTCAGGGCGATTTACCCAGAGCGCTTGCCGCGTGCAGCACTCCTGCCCCTTCTACATACATTGCGCTAACTGATTTATGCCCAGTTAGCGCGACATTAAGGCTTGTTTGCGGATCCGAACAGGAACTTGCGCAGCCATCGCAAACCTATTTAACAGAGGCTACATGGCTCTTAAGACATAATGTTTTAATGCCACTAAGCTGGCGTTAAATACTTTTCAGGGTGAGATTCACCCAGCCACGCAGCTCAGGTAAATCCAATACGGGATTTGCCCAGAGCAGTTGCGGCTCTGGTTGAATCTCCCTACTTTTCTTTAAAAATTGTGCTAATTTTGCCCTGACCAATCAGTTGTTATTTACTATTTAAAAACTAACATTTGATCAGTTGGGGCAAATTAGCACCATTTTAAACTATAAGAACTTTTATTACATCTCCCCTATATGTTACTACTTATTACTGTGACTACAAAGACCATATCTGCTTGTCTCTTTATTTGATACTAGGCATGAAGGGCCATACTTTTTACGATCGGCGTAAAATAACGATCGTTGTTCTACGATACTGATTTTTTTTTTTACGACATCGTTTGTAACTCTACAATATCGCGATTGTAAATCTATGTTGCCGATATCATAGAATAACAGATCGGTATTGTAGAATAACGATGACCATGTGGTTCTTTAAAAAGTGAATGAACCACGGGTTGCTGTAAAATAATGATCATTAATCATACGATATCGATCGTTATTCTATGATACCGATCGTTTTCTACGATTGGCACGTAGAATTTACGTGTGCTAGAATCCTAGAGTGCACCCTTAGTGAACCAAGTACATAGCCCCCCTCCTCCATGGACGAAATCCCCTCTTAGTGTCCTAACCATAGCCCCCCTTCTCCATGTCCCAAGGCCAGAGTCCCCTTTTAGTGTCCCATGTAAAGTGCCCCCTCAGTGTTGCAAGGCCAGAGTCCCACCCCCTCTGTCCCAAATCCAAGATCCCCTATCCCAAATCCAGCCCCCCTCTTTCCCAACCAGGTCCCCCCTCAGTTCAAATCCAGGGTCACCCCCTCTGTCCCAATCCCCCCCCCTCTGTCCCAATCCAGGGTCCCCCCTCATTTCCAAATCCAGGTCACCCCCTCGTCCCAAATCCAGACCCCCCTTTGTCCCAAATCCCTCTGTCCCCAAATCCAGGGTCACCCCTCTGTCCCAAATCCAGGATCCCCCCCCTCTGTCCCAAATCCAGGGCTCCCCTCTGTCCCAAGCAACTTTACCTGGGGTCGGTGTAATTGCTGTGTTCTGCCTCCTGCGTGTTTCCTGTGTTTCTCCCTCTAGTGTGAGTCAATAAGAACTGCAGGACCATCTTACCATCTCTGGCTAGTGGTGAGTCCATAGGAACTGCAGTGACCACACAACGGAATCAAATAATCAGCTCTGGGATTTTATATATATAGAACCCAATTAAAAAAATTTCAACCTGGACTGACATTACACAAATGACACCAGCACTCATCTACACATTGATATATGTATACAGTAACAATACTACAAGAAATGAGGGCAAACATCTACACTATGTTTGTTCTCATCTGCACGGCACTATATGTCAGTTTAGTTTTGGAGTTAACATTTACTTAATCTAATCTAAACCTTAATCCAGTATTTATAACACTTCCCTGGAGCCAACCAATAGCAAGAGGAACACCTTTGCTAACATTAGTTTGATACTCACTGCTACTAATTGTCTGCTTTGCTTTTTTATCCCCATGAGCTATTTGTGGTATTATCAGAGAACACATTTGGCACTCATAAGACAAAACCTTATTGCTCTGTAAATTCACATAAATAAGTATCATTTTTAATATTCAATTTTTAATGGATTCTGGCTATAACTATGTAATTATATGCAACAGTATTCATGTGGTATTGGGATTTTTCCAAAGCAATCATACTAATTGAGTATGAAGTTTGCATCATTTTATTTATTTGTTTTTAACACCCTAAAAAAAAAAAAGCTTCATGTTATATTCCATACACAGATCATTTTTCCTGAGAGTACAATTTAGTGAACCGTGGCCCTAGTTTTGGATTTATGGGAGAACAGTAAATTAATGACCTGCTCTTCTGCAGATATATATACAAATGAGTTGGAGCATTTGGTGGCATGAAGTTCACTCAGATTCAATCATTAATACCCGGCAAGCTGTTCAGTTAAAATTTGGAGAGAATCTTAGAATATTCCTTGGCTAAATTCTGCATCATCGCATTATAGCAAGAATAAACATCAATTATTTGGAGAAAGAAACACCGATCAACACAAACATAGAACCTCTTGTAAAATACAGCCATGCCAAAAATACATGTAATAGCTTAGAAAGCCATGGAACAACAGCTTATGGGTATCCACAAGACATATAGGTGATATTAGGCTGCCCATTTTTTTTTTAATTTTCTGAGCATTTCACAGAATGGGAGGTTGTGCTGTAGAACACATGCAGGGTTATTCAAAAAAAGTTCTTATCGTATAAAATGGTGCTAATTTTGCCCCAACCAATCATATATTAGCTTTCAAATGTTAAATAAGATCTGATTGGTTGGGCAAAATTAGCACCATTTTAATAAAACTTTTATTGAATCTCCCTGTTGATATTGCAAAGCAAGTATCATGTGTTTGTTGTTTTTTTCTATGCGTTGTGCATTTTCTTTGTGAAATTTCACGCTAGCAATGTGGAAACATCAACACAAATTGTGTAATAAGAATTATTGTACATACCAAACCTGGTTTTGTGATTCGGAACGTCCGGTTCCAAATGAAAACGTTTTTTAAAATTTTTGAACTTGGAACTTTTCATTGCAAATTAGAAAACTGAAACTTCGAAAATTAAATGGGAAAATCAAAAAATTGCTACCGAAAGTTTTAAAATTGTGAACTTTCCATTGTTGGAACGAAACTTGCCAGTTTTGTTTCTCTTTACTCCTAATAAGGTTCTGAACTGCTCTATAATTGCTGTAATTACTACAAACCAATCATAGTTCCTTTGTCTCTTCCATAATACTTTATTCACTGCCACTGACCACCTCAATGATGCCATTATAAAACATGAACGGGAGACGTAATATGAGACGCAATGCGGTAATACACCTCTCTCATATGTAATACAGGTTCAATTCCAATTTTCTCTGCCATTTGTGTTAACACCACAAGTGCCAGATGCAATAACTTAAGCATTAGTTTTCGCTCTATAAGTAGCGCCAAAGTTAGTGCCTTTTAAATGGAGGCTTTACCTTGAACTTCGGGTTCCTGCCAGGCAAAGGAGCTTCGAGGTAAGTATTACATCTCCCTGACTGAGGCTTCTTAAGCCAATATTAAAATATAATACAAAAACCACTGAAGACAATAAGATTATCCAGGTACTCCGACATTTTGTTAACTACATTTTTAACACAAGAGAGCATTTTGTTGTTTAGAGATTAGGGTCTCTTATAAGTTTCTGAAAAGCTTATTTGAGAGAAATAATAATAATAATAAAAACAATTCACAGTGAATGCTAAGAAGAAAACATTGTAGATACCACCCCAATTTCCAAGGTAAAACATTAAAATATACTGTAGTTGATGTTGTACATGTATCTTCGTTTAGTGGGGCTTTTGTGCCGTATTCTTTTGTATTTGCTTTTAAATTCACCAGGCTACCTCATGGGAAGGTTTTACATGAAGTTACTGGAGCAGCAAGTGCATGTTTATTTGTTACTCCACAATATTCTACGAGATAAGGTATGGATGAATAATTCATGATGTATCAAGACAATAACGTGTAAGCTGCATCAAGAGCATGTCTTCCTGAGGTGCACAGAGGAAAGATTTGGGGGTGACCTAGAAAGTCAAAGAATTTATGAGCCAGGAAATTAAAAAAAAGTGGGGGAAAAAGGTGAAGATTATACAACTGTTTTACAAAAGCACAGCTGCAAATAGCGCCTAGAAACTGATACAGCAAAAATATCAATCTTTTTATCCAATACCTGTTCAAAGTTACTGGTGTAGATAATTACTTCAGAACAAGAAAAGCCTGATTCAGACAGTCTGTCTTTTTTTTTCCCATTATGCTTTTTTCACTAAAGGAAATCTTAGTTTCATCTACATGAACATAGATACAATAGTACGTAGATACTTTGAAGGGAGTAGGGACCCCTACATTTAGGATTGGCTGCATGCCACAGACCAAGCAACTCATGTACAGCAAGAAAAGAAGCTTTCTGCTTATACAAGAATACAAAGATACTTTGGCAAACCCCTACATGATTGGGACTAGATTAATTTGAGGGTGGTCAGGAAGCAGAAGGGTAAATATTAAAGCCATTAACTATTATTCACCCTACGGATTCTGGCTTCCACTATTAGATGGCAGAAAACATTTCTACTGTATTAAAGGGCAACTAAAGCCCTAAACGAAACTAACACACTAAAAATGTGTGTTGCAGAAAGGGGTGTGGTGAGATTTTCTCTCGGCTAGAGTAGAAAACAATATCCACCTATGGGCCCCCTCTGCCTGTCTATTACTGCTCATCAGTATCAGTATCATCAATATATAATAAATTATGATGATATATGAGAAAAGTGGCAGCAGTCCACACAAATATATATGGATGACACTAGCTTATGTCAAATGACAATTTGTGTAGGTATGGTAAAGTTGTGTGCCAGCTTTATCATTTATGTTCCTTTTAAGTTTACATTTTGTCTCTGAAACAAACATTTTTTGGCAAGAAGCTATAATAAGCCGATATGAGACAAATTCTGCCACTTGTTTTAAATTTTAATATATTTATTTCCTCGTTCCTTAAATATACCACAAGTCTGTGTAAAAAGGAGAGTTGCCTTATTGTTTTCTCATAATAAAGTAAACCTCCCACCCTATATGCAATTAGTAACACTGTCAGGGCTATATACAGAGAGCTGCTATTGGCTATGTGTCTTTAAAGGGTATGTCCATCAAAAAAGTAAGTATGTTTCTAAATGATTTACTGAAGAACAGGAGGTAAATGCACTATCTCTTACCTCCCGATCTTCCAGGAAGGAGGAGATACTTACCGCCGACCCGCTCCAGCACCAAAATCCCGACACCTCCGACGCATCTCCAGTCTTTTGCACTGTGCGCGCATGTGCATACGTGCGAAGGAGCGAGGGCGTCTGCGATTTCGGCGCTGGAGCGGCCCGCGGTTAGTGTCCCTCCTCTCCTGTAAGATTTACTGAAGAACGGGAGGCAAGAGATAGTCCGCCGACGGGGAGGAGGGGGCGAGCCTAACAGAGCAGCGTTGCTGCACAAGCTGCTGTGGTTTCGTGAATCCCGGGGTGGAGACCTAGCAGTTCAGTCCTCACCCTGGGTAAAGTTACTGCACGAAGATGTGGAGCGGAGGAAGGTGAGTATAATTGTCCTTTAATGAGCTTTGACATAAATAACATGTTGCGCAACTGGCCCCTTTAGGTAGTCACCGAGCCAATAGTGGCTCTCAGTGCATTGCGCATAGAGTTTGCCTTTGAGATACTTTAACCCCAGCTATCTGCTGGCACTAGTTTGCATCTTAAATAGCATTATCGGCTCGGTACATTGGTTGCGGCATGATAAAAAACATCGCCGTTAGTTGTGTCTTAAAGTCAGGTCAACATTGGTTTGAACATTGGTTAACATGACTTTAAGACAAAAAAGCCGATAACGGCTCTTGGCACATAGCCCCTGAAATTAACAGAATGGTTAAACACCATTAGCTATGAACGAGACACTATTGGCTTGGTGCATTGCCTAAACAGGGCAATAGAGCGATATCGGTCCTTGGTACATAACCTTATGTACATTTTTGATCCTCAACCTAAAGTCTATTTTTCTATTTTTACATTGAAAGTATTTTAACTTCCAAAGAAATTTAGTTGGACCATGAAATTGTGCTTACAAAAAAGTATACCAGATTTGCTTCCATAATCTGCTATTTTACCTTTAAAAAGTAGAACCTTTACTAAATAGTAGGTTAATTAAATAATAAATAATAATACATTTGCCTATGCTGTTAATTTCAGCAAGCATCAAGTGAGAGCAGTGACAACTTTCTAATTCTAATGCCCGATGTAAAGGGTATGTCCACACCCAGAAAAAAAAATCTGTACTTTCACACCCCCCAAACCCCCATACGTTATAGTTACTTACCTCCCATTGGGCCCTATTTATAAAAGATCGGTATCGTTATCGTAAAATACCGATCGTTATCGTAAAATAACGACCGGGTTTTTAACCGATAACGGCCGTTATTTACCGATAACGACCGGTATTTACCGTATACCGTTAAATACCGTTCGTTAGTTTTTACCAATAACGACCGTTATTTATCGATAACGACCGTTATTTACCGATAGCGACCGTTATCTACCAATATCGGTAAATAACGGTCGTTATTGGTAAATAACGACCGGTATTTACCGATAACGACCGGTATTTAACGGTATCGGTAAATACCGGTCGTTATCGGTAAATAACGGCCGTTATCGGTAAAAACCCGGTCGTTATTTTACGATAACGATCGGTATTTTACGATAACGATACCGATCTTTTATAAATAGGGCCCAATGGGAGGTAAGTAACTATAACGTATGGGGTTTTGGGGGTGTGAAAGTACAGATTTTTTTTCTGGGTGTGGACATCCCCTTTACATCGGGCATTAGAATTAGAAAGTTGTCACTGCTCTCACTTGATTGCTTGCTGAAATTAACAGCATAGGCAAATGTATTATTATTTATTATTTAATTAACCTACTATTTAAGTAAAGGTTCTACTTTTTAAAGGTAAAATAGCAGATTATGGAAGCAAATCTGCGTATACTTTTTTGTAAGCACATTTCATGGTCCAACTAAATTTCTTGGAAAGTTAAATATACTTTCAATGTAAAAATAGAAAAATAGACTTTAGGTTGAGGATCAAAAATGTACATAAGGTTATGTACCAAGGACCGATATCGCTCTCTATTGCCCTGTTTAGGCAATGCACCAAGCCAATAGTGTCTCGTGTTCATAGCTAATGGTGTTTTAACCATTCTGTTAAAGATTTCAGGGGCTATGTGCCAAGAGCCGTTATCGGCTTTTTTGTCTTAAAGTCATGTTAACCAATGTTCAAACCAATGTTGACCTGACTTTAAGACACAACTAACGGCGATGTTTTTTATCATGCCGCAACCAATGTACCGAGCCGATAACTGCTATTTAAGATGCAAACTAGTGCCAGCAGATAGCTGGGGTTAAAGTATCTCAAAAGGCAAACTCTATGCGCAATGCACTGAGAGCCACTATTGGCTCGGTGCACTACCTAAAGGGGCCAGTTGCGCAACCATGTTATTTATGTCAAAGCTCATTAAAGGACAATTATACTCACCTTCCCTCCGCTCCACATCTTCGTGCAGTAACTTTTACCCAGGGTGAGGACCTGAACTGCTAGGTCCTCACCCCGGGATTCACGAAACCTACAGCAGCTTGTTGCAGCAACGCTGCTCTGTTAGGCTCCGCCCCCTCCTCCCCGTCGGCGACTATCTCTTGCCTCCCGTTCTTCAGTAAATCTTACAGGAGAGGAGGAGACACTTACCCGCGGGCCCGCTCCAGCGCCGAAATCGCAGACGCCCCCTCGCTCCTTCGCACTGTATGCACATGCGCGCACAGTGCAAAAGACTGGAGATGCGTCGGAGGTGTCGGGGATTTTGGTGCTGGAGCGGGTCGGCGGGTAAGTATCTCCTCCTCTCCTGGAAGATCGGGAGGTAAGAGATAGTGCATTTACCTCCTGTTCTTCAGTAAATCATTTAGAAACATACTTACTTTTTTGATGGACATACCCTTTAAAGACACATAGCCAATAGCAGCTCTCTGTATATAGCCCTGACAGTGTTTACTAATTGCATATAGGGTGGGAAGGTTTACTTTATTATGAGAAAAACAATAAGGCAACTCTCCTTTTATCACAGACTTTGTGGTATATTTAAGGAACGAGGAACTAAAATATTTAAATCTTTAAAACAAGTGGCAGAATTATGTCTCATAATCCAGGCTTATTATAGCATTTCTTGCCAAACAAAATGTTTGTTTCAGAGACAAAATGTAAACCTTAACAAAGAAACAATAATGTACTGGCTACACATTACTTTACCATACACTACAAATTGTCATTTGAAACATAAGCTAGTGTCATCCATATATATTTGTGTGGACTGCTGCCACTTTTCTCATATATCATCATAATTTATTATATATTGATGATACTGATACTGATGAGCAGTAATAGACAGGCAGAGGGGGCCCATAGGTGGATATTGTTTTCTACTCTAGCCGAGAGAAAATCTCACCACACCCCTTTCTGCAACACACATTTTTAGTGTGTTAGTTTCGTTTAGGGCTTTAGTTGCCCTTTAATACAGTAGAAATGTTTTCTGCCATCTAATAGTGGAAGCCAGAATCCGTAGGGTGAATAATAGTTCAATGTGCTTTAATATTTACCCTTCTGCTTCCTGACCACCCTCAAATTAATCTAGTCCCAATCATGTAGGGGTTTGCCAAAGTATCTTTGTATTCTTGTATAAGCAGAAATGCTTCTTTTCTTGCTGTACATGAGTTGCTTGGTCTGTGGCATGCAGCCAATCCTAAATGTAGGGGTCCCTTACTCCCTTCAAAGTATCTACGTACTATTGTATCTATGTTCATGTAGATGAAACTAAGATTTCCTTTAGTGAAAAAAGCATAATGGGAAAAAAAAAGACAGACTGTCTGATATCAGGCTTTTCTGTTCTGAAGTAATTATCTACACCAGTAACTTTGAACAGGTATTGGATAAAAAGATTGATATTTTTGCTGTATCAGTTTCTAGGCGCTATTTGCAGCTGTGCTTTTTGTAAAACAGTTGTATAATCTTCACCTTTTTCCCCCCACTTTTTTTTAATTTCCTGGCTCATAAATTCTTTTGACTTTCTAGGTCAGCCCCCAAATCTTTCCTCTGTGCACCTCAGGAAGACATGCTTCACTTGATGCAGCTTACACGTTATTGTCTTGATACATCTATGAATTATTCATCCATACCTTATCTCGTAGAATATTGTGAGTAACAAATAAACATGCACTTGCTGCTCCAGTAACTTCATGTAAAACCTTCCCATGAGGTAGCCTGGTGAATTTAAAAGCAAATACAAAAGAATACGGCACAAAATAAGCCCCACTAAACGAAGATACATGTAACAACATCAACTACAGTATATTTTAATGTTTTACCTTGGAAATTGGGGTATCTACAATGTTTTCTTCTTAGCATTCACTGTGAATTGTTTTTATTATTATTATTATTTCTCTCAAATAAGCTTTTCAGAAACTTATAAGAGACCCTAATCTCTAAACAACAAAATGCTCTCTTGTGTTAAAAATGTAGTTAACAAAATGTCTGGAGTACCTGGATAATCTTTATTGTCTTCAGTGGTTTTTGTATTATATTTTCCAATATTTGGCTTAAGAAGCCTCAGTCAGGGAGATGTAATACTTACCTCGAAGCTCCTTTTGCCTTGGCAGGAACCCGAAGTTCAAGGTAACGCCTCCATTTAAAAGGCACTAACTTTGGCGCTACTTTATAGAGCGAAAACTAATGCTTAAGTTATTGCATCTGGCACTTGTGGTGTTAATACAAAATGGCAGAAAATTGGAATTGAACCTGATATTACATTGAGAAGCGTGTATTACCGCATTGCGTCTCATATTACGTCTCCCGTTCATGTTCTATAATGGCATCATTGAGGTGGTCAGTGGCAGTGAATAAAGTATTATGGAAGAGACAAAGGAACTATGATTGGTTTGTAGTAATTACAGCAATTATAGAGCAGTTCAGAACCTTATTAGGAGTAAAGAGAAACAAAACTGGCAAGTTTCGTTCCAACAATGGAAAGTTCACAATTTTAAAACTTTCGGTAGCAATTTTTTGATTTTCCCATTTAATTTTCGAAGTTTCAGTTTTCTAATTTGCAATGAAAAGTTCCAAGTTCAAAAATTTTAAAAAACGTTTTCATTTGGAACCGGACGTTCCGAATCAAAACCAGGTTTGGTATGTACAATAATTCTTATTACACAATTTGTGTGTGATGTTTCCACAATTGCTAGCTTGAAATTTTCACAAAGAAAAATGCACAACGCATAGAAAAACATACACAACACATGATACTGCTTTGCAATATCAACAGGGAGATTCAATAAAAGTTCTTATTTAAAATGGTGCTAATTTTGCCCCAACCAATCAGATCTTATTTAACATTTGAAAGCTAATATCTGATTGGTTGGGGCAAAATTAGCACCATTTTATACGATAAGAACTTTTTTTGAATAACCCTGCATGTGTTCTACAGCACAACCTCCCATTCCTGTGAAATGCTCAGCAAATTAAAAAAAAAATGGGCAGCCTAATTATCACCTATATGTCTTGTGGATACCCATAAGCTGTTGTTCCATGGCTTTCTAAGCTATTACATGTATTTTTGGCATGGCTGTATTTTTACAAGAGGTTCTATGTTTGTGTTGATCGGTGTTTCTTTTCTCCAAATAATTTGATGTTTATTCTTGCTATAATGCGATGATGCAGAATTTAGCCAAGGAATATTCTAAGATTCTCTCCAAATTGTTAACTGAACAGCTTGCCTGGGTATTAAATGATTGAATCTGAGTGAACTTCATGCCACCAAATGCTCCAACTCATTTGTATATATATCTGCAGAAGAGCAGGTCATTAATTTACTGTCTCCCAATAAATCCAGAAACTAGGGCCACGGTTCACTAAATTGTACTCTCAGGAAAAATGATCTGTGTATGGAATATAACATGAAGCTTTTTTTTTTTTAGGGTGTAAAAACAAATAAATAAAATGATGCAAACTTCATACTCAATTAGTATGATTGCTTTGGAAAAATCCCAATACCACATGAATACTGTTGCATATAATTACATAGTTATAGCCAGAATCCATTAAACATTGAATATTAAAAATGATACTTATTTATGTGAATTTACAGAGCAATAAGGTTTTGTCTTATGAGTGCCAAATGTGTTCTCTGATAATAATTCCACAAATAGCTCATGGGGATAAAAAAAGCAAAGCAGACAATTAGTAGCAAGTGAGTATCAAACTAATGTTAGCAAAGGTGTTCCTCTTTGCTATTGGTTGGCTCCAGGGAAGTGTTATAAATACTGGATTAAGGTTAGATTAGATTAAGTAAATGTTTAACTCCAAAACAGTAACTGACATATAGTGCCGTGCAGATGAGAACATACATAGTGTAGATGTTTGCCCTTCATTTCTTGTATGTATGGTTATCTGTTATACATATATCAATTGTGTAGATGAGTGCTGGTGTCATTTGTGTAATGTCAGTCCAGGTTGAAATTTTTTTAATTGGGTTCTATATATATAAAATCCCAGAGCTGATTATTTGATTCCGTGTGTGTGTCACTGCAGTTCCTATGGACTCACCACTAGCCAGAGATGGTAAGATGGTCTCTGCAGTTCTTATTGACTCACCACTAGAGGGAGAAACACAGGAAACACGCAGGAGGCAGAACACAGCAATTACACCGACCACAGGTAAAGTTGCTTGGGACAGAGGGGAGCCCTGGATTTGGGACAGAGGGGGGGGATCCTGGATTTGGGACAGAGGGGTGACCCTGGATTTGGGACAGAGGGGATTTGGGACAAAGGGGGGTCTGGATTTGGGACAGAGGGGGTGACCCTGGATTTGGAACTGAGGGGGGACCCTGGATTTGGGAAAGAGGGGGGCTGGATTTGGGATAGGGGATCTTGGATTTGGGACAGAGGGGGTACTCTGGCCTTGCAACACTGAGGGGGCACTCTTACCATGGGACACTAAAAGGGGACTCTGGCCTTGGGACATGGAGAAGGGGGGCTATGGCCTTAGGACACTAAGAGGGGATTCTGTCCATGGAGGAGGGGGGCTATGTACTTGGTTCACTAAGGGTGCACTCTAGGATTCTAGCACACGTAAATCTACGTTGCCAATATCGTAGAATAACGATCGGTATCATAGAATAACGATCGATATCGTAGATTAATGATCATTATTTTACAGCAACCCGTGGTTCATTCACTTTTTAAAGAACCACATGGTCATCGTTATTCTACAATACCGATCGTTATTCTATGATATCGGCAACATAGATTTACAATCGCGATATTGTAGAGTTACAAACGATGTCGTAAAAAAAAAAATCAGTATCGTAGAACAACGATCGTTATTTTACGCCGATCGTAAAAAGTATGGCCCTTCATGCCTAGTATCAAATAAAGAGACAAGCAGATATGGTCTTTGTAGTCACAGTAATTAAGTCATGTAACATATATGGGGAGATGTAATAAAAGTTCTTATAGTTTAAAATGGTGCTAATTTTGCCCCAACTGATCAAATGTTAGTTTTTAAATAGTAAATAACAACTGATTGGTCAGGGCAAAATTAGCACAATTTTTAAAGAAAAGTAGGGAGATTCAACCAGAGCCGCAACTGCTCTGGGCAAATCTCCCGTATGGGATTTACCTGAGGCTGCGTGGCTCTGGGTGAATCTCACCCTGACATAAGTATTTAACGCCAGCTATTAGTGGCGTTAAATACTTATGTCTTAAGAGCCATGTAGCCTCTGTTAAATAGGTTTGCGATGGCTGCGCAAGTTCCTGTTCCGGATCCGCAAACAAGCCTTAATGTCGCGCTAACTGGGCATAAATCAGTTAGCGCAATGTTATGAAGGGGCAGGAGTGCTGCACGCCGGCAGCGCTCCTGGGTAAATCGCCCTGAAGAACTTTTATTACATCTCCCTGATAATATTCAATTACTTCATCAGATTGACTTCAGCAGTCAATGGTACGTGCACGGCAACTTGTGGCGTTGCCGTTGCCGGTTTTTGATACGGCAGGAAGGATCGCAAACAATGCGTATGGGAGCTGCTACTTACATTAAGATTGTTGATCACAGCAGCTGGTCAAAGCAGTTTTACTTGGAACGTTTGGCAGACACTTTGGTGGGGATAATCTTAACAGTAATGGCTGGCTCCGATCCTTACCTCAGCCTTTTTCCTGATACACTCCATGTGCTACACAATAAACATATTTTTCTATCTCTGTGATTTCAATACTATTAAAATACATATCCAATCATTAACTGGAACATAGTTAATACACAAGGATTAACCGGTGCCTCTATCTTAAAGGGTAACTGTGGTCTCGAATTCTTCCAAACTAGTAAGAATTATATAAAAAGCCTTCCATCAGACCTAAAAAAAATATCTAAAATAAAAATCAAAATAAAATCTAAATCGCATCTCTAGATAAAATTTGTGAGAACCTATTGTTGTAAAGGTTCAGCAATATTACTTCCTGTTTGAACACTTACTGTTTTCAGCCATGTGACCAGCCTCAGCCTGCATTAATAGGCTCCCCTTGTCAACTGTAAATTTTTTCCCCAGGTACTTCCTGATTTCCCCAGTATTAAGTCTAACTGATCATGCTTCTTTCTCCGGGGCAGACTGGCAGAAATCAAGTTTAAAACTGGGGACCATTGGTCTCCTGTTGTGATTGCATTGAGAGGTTCCCTTATTCTCTCTTTGAAAATAGTACGGCCCACATATTGTTTCATACATTGTATGCATGTAATGCAAATATATAACCTTAGTGGTATTGCAATTTATGAAGGACTTGATATTATATTCTTTTTGAGAGACATTGGACTTATAAGTAGTAGTAGTACCTACACCTTTTATTTTACATGTTTATCATTTCTGTCCTCCACACTTATAGTTTCCCCCTGTATTTAACCATGTTTAACCTCTCAACTTTTATTCCAGCACAAGCTGGGTGATAGTTGTTTCACCAAAAAGGGATCTTTGCTAGCCACCATTCAAAAACCTCTTTTGAATACTTTCCTTCGTTCAGAATCCCTTTTCAGTATATAGATATTACAACTGATTATATGTTTTATTTTATCAAATTCTTCACTGTATTCTGTTACAAAAAATGGATCGGCATCTCTAGACTGTAATCTATCCCTTTTCGATGGCTCATCATTATTAAGTAAGGGTGTCCTGTCCTTCCATTGATAAGTTACAAAATCTTTATTCACATCTTTCTTGTTATATCCTCTGACTATGAACCTCTCTTTTAAATCCATCGCTGCCCGCTCGAAAGATTGATCCAATTAACAGTTGCGTCGTATACTGACCCAATGGAACTCCCCTTATTTTACTATGTTAGTACTGAAACGTAAGGTGATAACAGAAATCTAATTGTGGGTTTGCCTGATGCGTGCATACACATAAACGATCGGGATGATGAAACGAAAGAAGCCTGGGAAAGTATGTATTACTGATGCGATGTGTGGCAGTAATTTGAGCTCTCTTCGCTGTGATACTGTACTTAGCGCAATCCTGGGAAAGGATCGCGCCACGGGTGGTCGCATCCGCTGCCACAAGGGATGGGCGGGGTGTATGTCCACTCTGCCCTAGCCCCCCATGGCAGAGACTACCCGCCGTAGTAAGAAATGTAACTTTTTCCAAAATACTCTGTCCCATGTATTGATTACTGAAGTACCCAGTAAAAATGTAATATCCAAGTAAAAGTCAGAGCCCAGTGCTTCACTGAACCACCAATGGAAGGTTGAGGGGCAACCCCCCTCCCCCCATGTCACAGGAAGTCCCCTTTCTTTAATGGGAATTCCCTTTCCACTGTGGCTCTTTAGAATTAGGTTACCTCCTTTTTTATTATTTTAAAGGCTTTTAAGGGTTAATGTTTTGCAATTCAAGAAAAACCAATGTGGGATCAAAGGGAGCAGGAGGGCACTTGGCATGTGTCCTTTGGTTGTTCTCAGTAGCAGTAGGAATATTAACTCCTACTTCCTCACATATTATACCTTATAGTAAATATAGATTTATGATTATAAAAATCTGTTTAGATATCCCAAAATCTTTGTTTCTAGGTCAGACTTTAGGGCATACCATCTACTATAGAATTTGTGACTAGCCCCAAGCACAGTTTCTGCAATCGATCATCTTAATCCCTAGCTCCTGTATCAGGGGGAAAGCAAACAGCTTGGATTAGGTGATTTTGTCAACAAATGTGACATTTTATCAAGATTCTCATAGAGGCATATGGGAATGAATGCTAATATAATGATGTACTGTGGGTCAGGGGGTAGAGATACTGGTGCATAGCACAATGGTAGAAACACAAGTCACTAAGTCCTGTACATGTAGCATCTGAATAATACAAGGGGGGATTTCATTAAAGCCATGCAGAGATGTCAGTGTGGTTCCACTTTGCAGAAGCTCAGCCTTCTAGACAATTGACTTACAGTTGTCTGCAGGCAATTTAATATAAATTGATCCAATACCCTAAGTTGGAAGATAAACACTGAATAAATAAAATAAAACAGCATTAGCAAAAACAGGTGAACGTTGCTTAAAATACACTGTTATTTTAGCTGCTACATGTAAATAGGAATTAGGATAAAAGGTATGGGTTTCAATGAAAACAAATTAGTTAAAATAAAAAAATGGACATGATTTGATTTTCTAAATGGCCAGTGCAATGACGAGATTTTCTTTTTCTACTTGGTCCCAATTACACGATCTACTTTTCCTTGCGAGGTAACTGTAATTGCTAATATGCCAGAAAACATCAATTTGCTGCTTCTAACTCCCATTTAATTGCTAGTTCTTGAATTGACATTATTATGTCCTCAGACTCCCCTAGCTATTTTTCGGGCTCTTGTAAAATGTGCCAGGCTTTTTATTTTTTCTACTACAAAAACTGTACAAGGTCTTGTTACAACCCTGCTTTAGTGCATAAAATAGAAATATATGGATCTCTTTATCTTCTTTCTTAATGAGCAGCATCCCTGACTGCCTGACTCTTCATTTCTATTGTTACAGCTCAGAACCACGGAGAGTGTCAAGAGCTAAAGGACACACCACCACTCACAAGACGTAAAATATTTTTCAAACATAATTGGAAAGGGAACCATTCATGTGTTTTAGCTTAAACTGTTCTAAGTATATGAAACATAGCCTCTATTGAATTAATTCCGTCTTTTAAAATAATGTTGCATGAAATCCATTGTGATGTTCTATTTCTGCCATAGAATATCGTTCTTTAGAGAGAAAAAGAATGTATGAAATGAAATGACCCTTTTGGAATCATAGTGCATGGGCTTTATTGATCTAAACAGTGGTTCTGGAGAAGTTAAATAGGATCTAAGCATTTAAAAGCAGCAAGTAAGATAAAGATGGGGTGAAGAAGTTAACCTGGGAAACTAGCAGCTGGTAGACAAATATAAATTTGATATTCTATGTAAAGTTTAATGGGACACTAAACTGAAAAAAAATGACTTGCCTTTATCCATTTCTATATTTTTAGTGCTGTCAGGAACTTGATCCCTTTTTGCTCTCAGTGCTCCCTGTCACTAGATCTCCTCATGTCCTGTTCAGCTCACTCATAGTTAGTATGCATGTACCCTTTCTATGTATCCACCCCCTCCCAAAACTGAGGCACAGCTACAGTGTGGAGCATGTTCAGTGGAGATGATCTGTGCCCCACTACAGCCAATAGCATTCACCCAGGGATTTTGTGTTATAGTAAAAGTAAAATTGCTTTGCCATAGGAAGGTAAGCAGCACTGGGAGCTGCAATAACTGCTTGAATCAAGTAAGATTTTCTTTTAACTGTAGTAGTTTGAAGGTGTGTGTGTGTGTGTGGGGGGGGGCTTTGTAATTATACAGTGCTACATTGGGACTTTAGTAACACAGACAGCAGCTAACTGCAGGTTTGGGGTTTTATGCATGGAAAGAGCACAGAGCATCAGATAATGCTTAATATATATACTAGAGTATAAACAGAAGTTTTCAAGCTTTAAAAATAGCTGAAAACCGAACCTCAGTTTATATTCCGGTTTATCACTTACCTTTCAGTAGTCTGGCATTTGCATGCACCGAATACTCTGTTCTGCCGGCTGTCTCACTTCCCGGTGCCAAGTAATGACGTCAGGCGGCAGAGCAGAGGATGAGGAGCTAGCAGCCGCTGGATTACTGAAAGGTAAGTGATTGACCTGGCAAGTTATGTACCGGTAACAGTGAACTGGGGAGGGGGGGGGGGCAGTAATCCCAGTAATGCTTGCAGTGGCGATTCCAAGTAAAGAATGCTAGTTTCCAAACATCTGAAGTGCCAAGGAATGGGGGTTACTGCATGGGATTACTGTCAATATAAAGGGCAACTAATGCCTCAAAACAATACAGAATCAGGAGGATGGTATTGATTATTAAAATGATTGCCTTCTGATTCTGTATTGTTTTGAGGCTTTAGTTGCTCTTTAGTTTTACAATACAGTAGCCCCACTCAGTAATAGCCATACTAGATTTGTCTATTACTGTATAGGACTACTGTATGGGAATTATATTGCCCATTTAAAGGGCAACTAAAGCCTCAAAACAATACAGAATCAGAAGGCAGTAGTAGTCACTTTTTCTTCCCTTGGTTTAAAGTCAATCACTTTTACTTCTTTTTTTCAGGTAAAAATAGGTAGCTCAGTTTATACTCTGGTCAGTTTATACTCGAGTATATATGGTATTCCTTTTCCTGATTTTACTGCTGAATCAATAAGTCTTGCAGTGACAGAAAAAACAGTTTTACTTTTATAGAATGGATAGTTTCATTATGTAGTGTGCCAGGACCAAGGTAGGGACTGCGTGATTGTCCCCAGAGTTAAAAAAAAAAGGAAGGTCAGAGTAGAAGAAAAAAGAAGCAGATTTATGATTGGTGGTAATTAATCCTTATTACTGTGTGATTGGTTAAAAAATGATTTGACACAGTTTACATGTCCTTTAACTTATCACAGGTTTAAATAGCTGTAATATAGACCATCTTAGTTTGCCCCCCAAAAAAGGAGTATCACACCAAGGCTAGTGCAAATGTTTTATGACACACCCAGGGGCAAAGCTGCAGGGCCCCGGGGGCCCCCACAGCTTTTGAGGCAGGCTCCTGACACACACCCTCCTGCCAACAATCTCCCAAGATCAGCAGTTTTTAAACAACTGATGCCACTGGGCCCCCCTGCCGTTATGCCACTGGACACACCACTCCTCAACACAGCATTTTAGGGGGAAATCTGATAAAGTGAGAGGTTCCCTTGAAACGTTGTGTTCATGTGTGGTGTGCAATAAAAAAAGTCACTTGCACTAGTTTTAGTTCATCTCCATTTCTTTATACAGCAAGCCAGTGGTGTGCTTCAAAGTTTTTAGAGTAGAAATAGTTTCACCATAAAAATGTTTCCTTTTTATGTTAAAAAATAACTACATTTTAACAATCAAATTTGATTACAAATTTCACAACAAAGCAGGTGTGCCGCGAGATACATTTGCATTGGCAAATGTGCCACAGCCAGAAAAAATTTGAGAAGCACTTTGCCAGGACCTTGGAGGTAAGGTCACTTCACTTCATTTTGCGGCTCCGGCCTCCCCGTTGCCTTTTCTTGTGGATGCGATCCTCTCACTCTGGCATGCTGAAGGTGTCAGAGCGTTCCTCTCTCACAACAAGACTGCTTCCTGGAAAGTTACCTCCGCACCACCTTTTTAGGGAGAAGAACACAAGCGGCCATTTAAATTGGTTAAAACATCATCACTTTATTTCTTCTGTAATCAAACACCGGTGACAAAAGTGCTATATACAATGGTTATAACATCGTCTTACGCATTTCAGGCATTCAGCCCTTACTCATAGACTTTGAGTCTATGAGTAATATATGATTATATATCTGTTCACATAACTGATATAACGTTAAAGGGAACATTGATTTTCAGAGAGGGAGATACGTGACTCTAAATTTTGATAGTGGAACTATTTTCACCAGTAACCAGTGTAATTTACGCTTGTAAAGGTTCTCATTCATCCAGGTCATGGTATATATGTTGTATTCAGTTAGATCAACTGGACTTAAAGTTTAGTTCTTGAAGAGGTTTCGCTAGTCATCTGACTGGCTTTCTCAATTCAGAATGTACAAGAATCTGTGGCAATAAGTAAGTACCCTTGAAAGTTCCAACTAGCATATGACAGCCAAGTGTTAGGGACCTTCTGAATGCAAGGTGTGGATGCATTGAGGCAAACACTCCTTAGTGTACAGTTGATCTAACTGAATACAACAGATACAGTGTAATTTCCATTTTGTTATGTCGTTCATTAAAAATGTGTATTATGACATAATTTCAATGCAGCCAGTGTAATGTTACTTTTTGATTCCAGTATTTCTCGACGTTCTCCTCTCTGCTTCCTGGTTAATGACTTCATGACAGAGTGCAGCTTCTATGTATATAATGCATTGATGTTTAAAGTGCTAACCCTATGGGAAATAAATGTTTGGTGCATTGAGCAGCAGTCATAATCAATGTGTGACTAAATATGTGGCTAATCTTTTGAAATGTTCCTGTGCACTTCTTGCACACTTTAAAGTGTTTTTCTTTTTCATGTGTAATTTTTTTGCATGCATAAAGTTTAGGTGAGTGTAGGATCTGAATTGTGTTTTCTAGGGAACATTGTAGGTCAATTGCAGTACTTGTAAATGTAAGGGAAGTCAATATGATGAACTTTAAGTTAAAGGGGAAGTTAATTTGATACACTAAAGTGTATTATATTAACTTTGCCTTTAACAGTGTGGTACAACATCTCACATTAAATCATATTTTAGGGTAAATGCTCAAACATAATTTGTCCCAAAATTTGGACATTTTGCAATATCCCCGTAATAGTAACTATGTTGCACACCAATAACTACATATCTAGTCACACAAGGATAAATGACTGCTACTCAGTGCCTCAAACATTAAGTTGCCATAGTATGAGCCCTTTAAACGTTATTGCATTATATACATAGATATAGTGCTCTGTTATTCCAGTCCACATTTTACTTTTAAAGGAAATCATCAGAAAGGTGTATTCAGAGAAATCATCATTTAAAATCACAGCATTTACAGAGAAGGATCTGTCACTCCAGAAGCAGAGATTGTAATATGTTCCCTATCCCTGACCTCTAAATTTATCTTTAGCTGCCTGCCAGCACACTTTCTGCAACATTTAAGAGAATCAGCAGAGAAAGGAAAGATGGGTGAGGGAAAGATGTGTAAGCAGAGCAGGCTCCATGGTGAGGCTGTGCAGAATTTATAAGTGTTGCGGACACTACAAGAAGGCAGTGAGTAAGGGAGGGTAAGGGGAATAAGGAGAACTCACTAAACATTCATGATTTAATGACAAAGCAAGCACAGATAAATATGTGAGTACCACCATTTTACTTTTCTCAAATTGTAGTTTTAGAAAATGTAAAGTTGTTTGTATAGTGACCTTTTAAATGTAATGTACAGATAGCAGGGCAGTGCTGACACAGGAGCAGTGGATTAAATTAGATTACAGTGGAAGAGCGAGGGGAAGCAAATAAAAATGTAAGCTTTGCCAATGGCAAAGAAAAATAAGAGTAACACAGTATGTGATTTAAAGGAGAACTAAACATTTTTTTTTTTTTTTAAACTTAATGTGAAAGCTTTTTTCCCCAGAACACCTTTACATTGTAAGATTCTTCTCTAGTAAGATGCAAAGGAATTTTATGATTGTTAGGGACAGGAGGATTTGTAATGTGTTAACACAAAAACTACACTGAAATCTGTTTTCTGTATCAGAGAGAGGGATGATATCTGCGCTGTTATATGATTGGCTGCAGCTTCCTGTAAAGTGTATTGCGTACACTTAGCTGAATGTTTCCAACTAAGGTTAATTATGGGAGCTGTAGTACCCACAGGTTAATTTCATTAATCACTCAGCATCCACAGCAAAGAGTTGATTTTGTATCTTTGTGAAAGTGCTCTTTCTATTGGGGCAATGTTGTCTGGAGAATTTAGTTCCCCTTTAAAGGTACAGCTTTGCAATGGACAGAACTTTGATTTACCCTGTACATTCTCTAAATGAGACCATTTGCAAAGCAGTGTTCTTCCTCCTTTAAAAATGCAACACAATTAAAATTCCTTTTGCCAAAAAGCCATTACTTTCAACCTCACCATAATATGTATTCCCAGATAATTTGTGTTTTGCTTTTTTGCTTTTTTAGAAACAGATTCAAACATTAGTTTATTGTGAATGCGATTCCAGGTAAGGTTATAATAATTCATAACAGAACATGAGTCACAGAAGAGTCAAGACAAGCTCAATTAACCTCTATATGAAAGGTAAGGGGATTAATTAATAGAATTAAGCAGATGAGTGGAAAAGATTAGAAAAATTAAATAAAGCCAAGGAAACCACATTAATTACGTAAACGTATAATGCAAACTGGACCCCTTATGAAATCGAAATCAACCCTATAAGGAAGCCTTTGTGAAATGTAAAATAGAACAACTGTAAATATCTCAGTAAAACTGAGATATAATAGCAATAAGAAGCCGTTATAACCTACTGTGATAGAAGAAATCAAACAAAACAACTTTGTAGAAAGATTCAAGTATAATTCCTGCATCAACTTTTGGCAAAGCACTTTGCCAAAAAACAACTTCACTGTAAAAAATAATTTTTAACAAATTAAAATTACTTGGGGCATTTGTTATCCCTACATCCAAATATGAATTTGATCACCAGCATGTAGGAACCCTGGAAGAACAGTTTTCTTTGTGCTGGCACTCCTCACAGAAACATTATTAGGATGTAGGGATTATCATTCTTACTCCCTGTCCCCTGTACTTTTCATTGTATCTGTTTTATTAAATTGTTTAAATGTGCTATAGTACCCCTTTAAAGGGTAACTGTGGTCTCCAATTTTTCCAAACAACTTAGAGTTCTATAAAAACTAAATCACATCTCTATTTGAAATTTGGTAGATATTATTGCTGGAAAGGTTCAGAAATATTACTTCTTTGCTCACTCCCAGTTTTCAACCATGTGACCACCATGTAGTCATGTGACCAGCCTCTGCCTGCATTAATAGTCTCGCCTTCTCAATGGTCAATTGTTTTTACATCTGTGTAGGTACTTCTTGTATTTTCCAGCACTAAATGAGGACTATAGTTCGTATAAACTTTTTTCAAAAACAAAAACCTGGGGAAGGGAGGTAGGATTGGTACTTTCTACCTCCCAATATCATTTCTATGAGGAGCAGCAGCACAAAGAAAACAGAAAGTTTCTTCAAACTTACCGTAATTTACTTTTCCTGGATAGTAGCATGGCAGTGGGCATGAATGGGTTAACCTTACTCGCCTTGCGGAGGGACAGGAAGTGTATTTTAGTGATGTCCCTCCCTCTATGCCTCAGTCTTACTTGTCCTGAGCGTGGACTTACTGAGTTAGGAATGTCGTGCCCACTGCCATGCTACAGTCCAGGAAAAGAAAATTACGGTAAGTTTGAAGAAATTTTCTGTTTTCCTGTTCCTTCACATGGCAGTGGGCACCAATGGGACATACCCAAGCATTAATAAGACAAGGGAGGGAATTTGCCATTTGAATTTATTTAACAACATTAACAGTATTTAGCACTTTTGTACCAAACCCAGACAGGGCTGCTGAAGATACATCTAATTTATAGTGCATTATAAAGATCTGGGAAGACGACCATGCTGCTGCTTTACAAATTTCTTTCAACAACCAGGTTCTTGAAACTGCCCTGGTAGAGTGTGCGGTTATACCTGAGGGAGGTTCCACCGCAGCCTGTTTTTAAGCCTGTTTTATCCCAGATGCAATCCATCTTGCAACTGTAGATTTGGATGGTCTATGTCTGGTCCTTTGACCTGCATATAGAAGAAGCAAAGAATCCTCTTTGCGTATACTGGATGTTCTCTGCAGATAAATCTGAAGACATCTTACCATGTCCAGGGTGTGCCACTTTTCTTCCTACTCATCCTGCAATGCTGGATAAAAAACAGGTAAAATAATATCCTGGTTTACATGAAAAGTAGAAACCACTTTAGGCAAAAATGTATCATCCCATCTAAGAATAACTTTGTCCTCAAAAAAGGTAACATAATCTTCAGAGGCTCTTAGTGCCGATATTCCCCCCACTCTATGGGCTGAAGTCAAAGATCCCAAGGAGCTGGCTTAATTGTTAAATTAGGTCTTATATGATTTACTGCCTGAAATAACCTTGTAATTAACAGGTTCGTTAGATGTTTCTCAGTTAGTACTGATAACGCAGAGCTTTGGGCTTTTAATGTGGCTAGACTTAGACCTTTTTCTAGCCCTGACTGTAGAAACTCTACAATATTAATTATGGTGGAGGTAGAGAAATCAATTTGTCTTTCATCACACCAGTTTTTAAAGTTATTCCATACTCTGTAGTATGCTCTAGACATGGAGGTTTTCCTAGCTGCAAGAAGTGTATTTATTGCAGCATCCGATAACCCTTTTCTCTTTAGCATTTCCCTTTCAGCAGCCAGGCCGTCAATGCCAAATTCTCTATTCCTGGATGTTTTACCATGCCCCGAGTCAATAGATGGTGTATTGGCAGTTTCCTCGGCTTGGAGATTGATAATGATAGGGCTTCTGGAAACCATGGTCTCCTGGGCCACCAGGGGAGAATGGCAATGACCTTGGCTTGATCCTGTCTGATTTTCTTCAGGACTTTGGCAATTAGAGGAAAGGGCGGAAAAATGTATGATAGGCTGAACATCCATGGAATTGAAAAGGCATCCACATGAGCTGCTGTCAGAGTCTGATATCTGGAACAAAAATTCCTTAGTTGGGTATTGGCTGGAGATGCCATTAGATCGATTTGGGGATGACCCCATAGTTTTGTAATCCCTTTGAAGACCTCCATTCCCACGGACTGATCTTTATTCGGCTGAGGTGGTCTGCTATTATGTTTTTCTCCCCTGGGACATAAATAGCCAACAGATTGTTCTCTGCCCAGCTGACTAATTTTTCTGCTACTTTCCATAGTGATCTGCTTCGAGTACCTCCCTTCTTCCTGATGTAGGCCACTACTGTCTGATTGTCTGAATGTAGAACACCATCTTTTTCTGCAGATACTTTTGCAGGGAAATCAATGCCAGATACACTGCTTTAAGTTCTCTCCTTCCTTGACCAGACCCCTTGTACCATGTGATGTAGATAATGAGCTCCCCAGCCCTCCTGGCTGGCATCCATGGTGACATGAACCCAGGTGGGAGCAGTCAACGGAAGTGGCTGAAAATGTATTTTGTCTATCCACCAATTCAGAGATCTGATTGTGGATCAGTATAGCAGTATACTCTGGAGCTTCTCTGACTTGTTCCACTGCTGTAGAAAATTCTGCTGTAAGGGTCTGATATGAATCATGGCCCACTTGATCAAATCTATTGTTGATATCAGCTTCCCCAGGATCTGTTGGCACTTCTTTGCAGTAGTCACAGGATGATCTATCAGATTTTTTATTTGCATCACAATACTTTCCTGCTTGTCCAGATGCAGTGATACCTGAAATGACCTGGTACTTATAACTGCCCCTAGATATGTTAGATGTTGGACTGGATTCTGCTGAGATTTCTCCCTGTTCAGAAGCCAACCGTGTTCCTGCATAGTTGTCAGAACTCTGTTGACATTCTATGTTAGTGTAATGGGGTCTGGAGCCTTTACAAGTATGTTGTCTAAATAGGCATACAGGTGTATACCTTGTAGATGAAGCTGGGCTATTATGGGAATCAGTATCTTCGTGAATACTCTGGGCTCTGAATAGGAGAGCCGTGTATTGAAAGTGGAATCCCAACATTTAAAATCTCAAATATTTCCGATGTCCTTGAGATATCGGAAGATGTAGATATGCATCGCTTAAATCTATCTTTGCCATCCACTCGGATCTGTTTATTTGAGATACCCCTGATCTTAATGAATCCACCCGAAAAGATTTTTTCTTGAGGAATTAGTTAAGGAATCTGAGGTCTAAAATCGCCCTGAAACTGCCCGACGGTTTTCGAATTAGGAAAAAAGGAGAATAGACTCCTGTATTATTCTGACTTTTGGGCACATGTTCTATTACTTTATTGTTTAATAACTCTTCCAAGGTGGTTGTTATGGCTGTTTTTATTCTAGATGAATTTGGCACTCTCGGCTTTGGGTCTATCTTGTCCGGAGGGAAAGAGAGGAATTCGATTTGGTAACCTACCCGTATAACCTTCAGTTCCCAACTGTCTTCTATTGATTGAGCCCACACAGACCTGAAAAAACTAAGTCTCCCTCCTACGACTGACTGGTGGGCTCACTGACCTTCATAATTGTTTACCCCTGCCTCTCCCACGAGATGGACGAAAGGGCTGTTCCTGTCTCCATTGACAAAACTGTGGTTTACCAGGTCTATATTGTCTGACATCCTTAAATGACGGCTTTTCCGAAAATGGTCCTGAATATCTTGGTCTTCTGTTTGTTTGTGGCAAAAAAACTGATTTCCCTGCTGTGGTCTTGGAAATTAGTTCATCGAATTTAGGGCCAAAAAGTGACTGACCTTCATATGGTAAAGCTGCTAGATGCTGTTTCGAAGGGCCGTCCACCTGCCAATGCCTAAGCCACAAAGCTCTTCTACTTGATACCAATAAAGCCATACCTTTCGCTGCCAACTTAAGTGAATCCAGAGAAGTTTCAGCCATTTAACGTGTGGATTGTTTAACCTTCTGTAAAGCATCAATAATACCCTCTCTAGGGATTCCATCATATAGCATGTCTTCAATCTCCTTTAGCCATATTCTTTGGGCCCTAGCCAACCCACCCTAGCCAACCCTGTCACCGCTATAGCAGGTCTGCATGCCGCACCTGTCACTGTATATGCTCTTTTTAAAATTGTCTCCTGTCTGCGTTCCATAGGATCTCTTAATGTGACACTATCCTCCACAGCCAATGTAGTTCTTCTTGCCACTCTTGCAATAGCGGCATCTACTTTAGGGGGTGAATCCCAAAGAGTTACAGTCTCATCTGCCAATGGGTACATCTTAGTTAACAACTAGACTAGAGAGAACTTCCTTTCTGGATTATTCCACTCATCCGATATAATATTTGCATTCTTGAATGCAAATGAAATACTGCTGGTTTTACTGTTTCTTTATTAAACATCAAATCTTCGGTGTTATCTGTATCTTCAGGTTTATCCAAAACCAAGGTCTTCCTCATTTCCTTAATTAATTTTTCGACTGAACTTAAGTCGAATTTTGAACTGGGTGCTGAGTTGTCTTCATTTTCATATTCTCCTTCGGATAATGGAACTGAATTAGCAGCACTGTGGGATGCACACTCTGTACCTGAAACTGGGGCAACTGGCGCTATCTTAGTTAGAACTGTGTCAGTTACCCTTGACACCATAGAATCCATGGCTTGATCCAGTGAAGATTGAATCATCTCTGCCACAGATTTGGACTGATCTGATGGTCCTCCAAATAGATCCATTGCACACTCCTGGCAAAATGTCTTTTTTTTTGCGGAGGATTGTTCAGGCACTCTTTTTTGGACCGTTTCCTGGATTCCTCTTCCCCTTTTTTTTAAAAAATAGTAAGAAACTAAATATATACTAATACTGATGCTTGCCTCTCTCTCTCTCACCCATTGGATGCTTTCTAGTATACATGACAGGCACTGTAACAAAAAATTGCAGTGTAAAGATTTACTCCATAAAGTACAAGTAAGTTGTCCCAAGGGAACTGTACTTACATATACAAACAGGCAGAACTGCTGTAGGGCACAAAGTGAGGAGCCTCTGATTCAAGGAAGCAGTAGCAAGCGTCTCTACTACTCGCGGCCCATTTAAATCTCCCGCACGATGCCACCGACACGCCAGGGGAAAATAAAATTTATAAAATAAACATGTTTGCTGAAAATCTCAAACAAAAAAAAAAGTCAATGCCTTGGGTCAGCCATGTGCATGTAAAGGAAAGAGGAAATATGTTTGAAGATTTTATTGTCTACTTCTTGGCAAAAGAGAAGGACTGGTTTAAAAGAAGTGTCAATGCAGGCCATTTATGTCAAAATATAGAATCCAAGCATGAATTGAGGTGGGTGCGTGTGTGTGGGGTGGGTTTAACGTCAATTGTCTGCCATGTACAATGCTGTTTTGACCATTACCCTGGATAGTTTTGATATCACTTGCAGCTACAATGTGATCATTCAGGAGGTCCCTGACACTGTTATGTGCTCATTGAGACACATTCCAGGGTATTCATTGGCAACAAATTCTTGTAGAAGTAATTCTGAATTGAGAAAGCCAGTCAGATGAAAACGAAACCTCTTCAAAAACTAAAGTTCAAGTCTAGTTGACCTAACTGAATAGGAACTTGCACAGCCGTTGCAAAACCTATTTACCAGAGGCTGCACGGCTTTTAAGACGTAAGTATTTAACGCCACTAATAGCTGGCGTTAAATACTTACGTCAGGGTGAGATTTATCCAGAGCCGCGCAGCCTCCTACAAGTGTCTCTTAGGCCTGGTACACAAAAGGTGATATTTTAGGCTGAAAGACCAGCTGGTGTTTTCAGTTGATTGGATTTAAATTTTTATCTGCGATCAGGCGATCTTGGTCGACTTTTCTTTCAAAAGGACAGAAAGTTGATGTAACATGTCATTAAATTGTAGCTGATAATGATAACACGTTCTTTATTGGCCATGTGATTAATCATGCCAAAGTTTACTGATACGGTAGGCTGAGGGTCTAAAAGTTTGGGTCATGATTGATCTATGTATACTAGCCCTTAGTTTGTTTGCATTTCTGCTTTTTAAAGCATTGTTGTAAACTGTAAAATAAGATTAAACTGGGGTGTTAGTGGATCCCTGAGTGGGTATAAATGTATACATGGTTTTAAATGAAATAATGTCAATTCTATTGCTAGAGGAATCCTAGCCCACACATGATTGAATAGATGAACAGATTATTGTTATGCATAATCAGCTAACAGCAATCAGTTCTGTAAATCCCCTGTTAATTTTATACAACATAAATACACTAAGCATCTGTTTCTATGTTGCTTTTGCTTAATTGTTCCCATGGGTTATTGTTTCCCTATGAAACAGCCCAGAAAAGTGCATCTCTATCTTTCTTAAAACTTGTAGAAAGAGATGAACAACTTTGAATAGTTTTTTAGATACTTCAGCTTTTTTGTTCATTCATTTTAAATTCATTGTTTCGCTTGACAGTTAACATACCACAAAAAGATTATGAATACAACATTTAATGGGGATTGGCAGGGCGTACGTGCAGGGGCCCACGAGATTGGAGACTGGGCCCCTGACTCCCTCCACCCTCCACGATCGCTGCAGCGACCAGCCATTTGTAAACAGCTGATCACATGTAAGAATGAAGCATATGCGCAATCAGCAGTTAAAAGACTGGACCCGAACTTCCGGAACTGAACCGGAAGTTCACGTCCGATCTTTTAAACAGCTGATGGTGCATATGTTTCATTCATACGTTTAAAAACGGCTGGTCGCTGCAGTGATCAAGGGGTTGTGGCGGGCCCTACTACCGTCTGTGCCTCCCGCGGTCACGGGGGCAGTAGTTACGCCACTGGGGATTGGAATTGTGATCAGATTGAACTTGGAGAGCATAACAAACGTCTTTAATGCCAGCTGTTAAAGGCTGTGACAGCATTGTGTCCTTTTTCCATCTCTCATGATCTCCCCACCATTGAGCTGGCAACAATGCAATTTCAATAAATATACAACTTCGACTTCTACCTTTTTCATATGTAATTTATATTAAGGTGTTAGTATCTAGTCCTCTATCCAGCAGATTAGAAGAATTTTTGCTAAAGAAAAAAAAAAAAGTGAGGGGTCTCTGGCATGACATGGGGAATATACACTTTTCTTGTGTTAAATTTTCATCTGGAGAAAATAAACTAACCTGCATAGTTTGTGCATGTGGGTCCATTTGAAGGACCCCAAGTCTTAGTTTATCTTTTAAAATTATTTCTCCTGGTATAAGCTAAATATTCTTGTTCATGCACCCGCTAAATCTTATTTATGGTTGCTTTATGTTGGTCACATAAAATAACAACCGCAATAGACAATGGTAGTAACAAAAAGAAAACCATCTATATATTCCAATACTGTATATGGCCATAGTACTAAAATATAGTTACTCAGGCTTAGGGGAATATTTATAAAAATCACTATTTTTGCCATTTTGCTATCGCAGGACATCGCAATGACAAAGAGCATTATTTCCGGCATATTTATGAAAACGCTCTTTTTCACCGTAAAATGTATCCCTATGGCGATTTGCATTGACAGCTTCACCATATTCATTGTGTTAAGTCTGGTTGCTCTCTAGCAACGCCCATTACGAGACCAGGACTGTAAGCAAAAATTTGCCAACATTAAAAAGTGACATTTAAAGAGCTTATTTTTTTAATGCTATTTTTAAATAGGTGAAATTTGCCTTTTTGCCACCTTCTCTGCCTTTTGTTGCATTTTTGCAGTTTTTCCAGAATTTTCGCCAAACATCGTTAAGGCATGTTTTTACTCCCTGGAATGTTCCATTAACATGACGATTTCTTACTAGAGATGGACTAGAACTCGAACCCGAGTTTGAGCCGAACTATTCGAGTTCGAACGAATTCGGACTTCTCGAACTATCCCGGACCCAGATTTTCAATGTCCATTAAAACCTATATGCGAGCATCGAAACCACGAGTAAAATGTCCATGATACCTAGGCGCGAGCATCGAATACGTGAGTAAAGTGTCCATTAAAGCCTATACGTGAGCATCAAATCCGCGAGTAAAATGTCCATGATACCTAGGCGCGAGCATCAAGTGTTCGAACGCGAGAGATCAAAAGTAGCGCACGTGAGAGTAAAGTTGATTTTTCGAATGTCCTGGATATTCGAACATGTTCCCCAGACCATTTCCCAGGTCCTACAGCCATTTACATTAAGTTACCATTGATATTTTAATTGTATTTAATTAGAACTTTTCGTACTATTTGACTCCCATTGACTTTAATGGATGCGTTTTCGAACTTTCCATATAGTTCGAAAGTTCGAAAACGGACCAAACTTTCGGAAGTTTGGCCATCTCTATTTCTTACACAGCACTATGGTTATTAACATGGTTATTAATATATTCCCATATTAATGTAACTGGTTTGATAATTAGCTGCTGCAGTCTGCTGAAAAAAAAAGCAATACTAAAAAATAATTCCTATTAATAAAATAGAGAAAATTCACCCAGGTGAGTTTTACACTATTTATTTGTCATCAATTTGTATTTATTTGTATATCTATTTATCATCTTTTGCTGGAAAAAAAATTCCATATGTTAGGCTATTTATAAATAACAAAGTCTTCAGTGTAAATTAACCAATTTGACACTACTTTTCGCCAAATTTTTAGCATCATTAATGCTACATTTTGACACATAATTTTCGCCTTTGAAGAATATTCGGCTTTTTAATAACTATGATGAAAAGGAAAGTTTGAAAAATTGTGATGAAGTCTGGAGAAAATAAAATAAAGCCTCTTTATAAATATGGCCCTTAGACCCCCATTTGACTAAAGAAAATGAGAACCTTAAAAAAGCGATTTTAGGAAAATCGTATTACAGTATAAAGGTCGTATTACAGTAGATTCTGGTACCCCCCTGGGTACCAGAAGTATTGAGAAGCACTCCACAATGTACTACCAAATTGGCAGGCTAGACATAATTATGGTTTTCGCCACCTCAGACTTTGCAATTTTGAATGGCTGAACTTAACGCAATAAAACACTTTTTGCCATTTTATAAATATGATCAAGCAGTTACTGCAGCAATGTATGACAAAAAGGGAAATGACGAAAAGTAGCGGCAATGACTTTTCCCCACTGGTTATCACTGCTTTATAAACTGTGAAAAGTCCAAATTTGGCTAAAAAGCAGCGATAACGGAGGTAAAAATATAATGAACCTTTATAAATATGCCCCCAATTAAATACATCCTCCCATCTAGTTCAACGCTTTTACACTACAAATGATGCCTACCAATCTATCTTGCAGCAGAAAGAGAATAATCAGTTGAGCAACTAAGATTTTTAAGTTTGGAAGGATAAAACTTTAAAAAATAATTATCTTAAAGGGAAAGTTCAGTGAAAATATCATAATTTGTAAAATTATTAATTTGTTTATATAAAACATTTTACATTTTTGACTTAAGTTCCACTGCTGTGATCAGTAGTGAACTGTTGGTATAAAGAAGGCCTTACAGCTATTTAGTAAAGGGGATATAGACCAGATCCCAACTGAGCTATAGCAATGCACTTAATAAAAAGTACCTAAAAGAATGAACAATAAAAGATATCCCCCGGGAGGTAACAGCTCCTATACAATAAAAAATAAGATAATGTATTGTGCAAATTTAATTTGGAGACTAATAAAAATACAAAAACATAAAACCAATATTATAATCAAATAGACAGCCACACTTTTTGTATATCTAAAAAATAACATAAATCCAATTACTACATTCAATTTATACTAATTTAGAATAAATAACAATAATTCATCTGTTTCAATAATTTAACAATTTAAAAGATTAAAAAACTCTTAAGCTGTGTATATTTAAATTGAGCTGCAAATCATTTGATTTCGATGTAGAAACAGAATGATTCCTAGTAAACATCTTTAAACTGCTTTTGGCGGATGTCTTTATAGTACTTTTAGGGAGATTCAATAAAAGTTTTTGGTGCTTATTTTGCCTCAACCAATCAGGTCATATTTGACATTTGAAAGCTAACATCTGAATGGTTGGAGCAAAATGAGCATCATTTGTAACAACAAGAACTTTTTTTGAATCTCCTTGTATGTATCCATATGTGGTCCTACTCCAAACTAGATACAATTTTGTCAGATCTTGAGGTTTAGGATAATCAAACATACTGTTTCACTTTATAAAGTATAATGTAGTAGTGGTGTACTTGCCACTCAGCCTTTATCTTCTGTAGGGACAGTAAAGATCCAGCACATGGACCCGGTGCACTCTCCTCGCTAGAACCTAGCATATTCACTCCAGTTCACAGGCCAGTATGCATCTGGAATTAGCAAGGTCAGGTGCTCACACTGGATATTTTGAGCCATGGTCAATAACCACAGATCTGATCTGGCATCCTACAGTGAGATTTCCTCCCAGGTTACTCCACTAACGTCATTAGTCCCCACGCCATGCTTCCACATTTCCTGCTTGCTGTTTCCCCTTATTAGACTCTAATAGTAGTTGATCAAGGAAATAGCAAGTATAGAAATATTAATGTAATCTCACAACTCGTTTCATCAATACAGACTTCATCTGGCGAATATACACCGCTTAAAGGATGATTCCACCCATATAACAACATCTTTTAGAAAGAATGGCTTCTTTAAAATATGTTGATATATCCTACTTTGTCCCCTAATTTTATTACTGTATGCCTGCTATGCTTTTGAATGCCTCATGGAAACTGAGCAATTTAGTGACCTGTACTGAGCCTGAGCATGTTCAGAAGAGGCAGCTAAGAGATTAGCATTCAGCCTTAGGCAGTGATGTCAGCTGTCAAATCCATAAACTGACAGAACCAGAAAGAACCAGGAAGCAGAAACAGGGGCAACAGGACATTGCAGGATTTACGGTTAGACTTACTGACTAACTTACTAACATCAGTGGTAGGGAAGGTGATGGAAACTTTGTTACGGGATCATATCCTTGACTTTGTCTCCAGAGCTCATCTTATTAGTAGCAGTCAGCATGGATTTATGAGAAATAGATCATGGCAGACAAATGTAATTGGTTTTTATAAAGAAGTGAGTAAGAATTTGGATTCAGGCACAGCAGGGGATGTGGTATACTTGGATTTTGTGAAAGCTTTTGATACTGTGCCACATAGGCGACTAATGTATAAACTGAGGACTGTTGGCCTTGAAGAAAACATTTGTGCATGAATAGAGAATTGGTTATTGGATCGCAAGCAGAGAGTGGTGGTAAATGGAGCTACATCTATGTGGGCTAAAGTTATAAGCGGAGTGCCTCAAGGTTCTGTACTGTGGCCGCTTTTGTTTAATCTGTTTATAAATGACTTAGAAGGGTGCATTGAGAGCAAGATCTATGTGTTTGCTGATTACACTAAACTATGCAGAGCTTTGGAAACTTCAAATGATGTGTTGCAAGCAGACCTAGATAGATTATCAAAATGAGCAGAAGAATGGCAGATGAGATTCAATGTTGATAAATGTAAGGCAATACATTTGGAATTTAATAATTCCCTGTGCCACCTACACCATAAATAACTCTGTGTTAAGTGCATCTGTAATGGAAAAAGATTTGGGGGTTCTGGTAGATAACAGACTTAGCTGTAGCAAACAATGCCAGGTAGCAATGGCTAGAGCTAGCAAGATATTGTCTTGTATAAGGAGGGGAATGGATGCAAGAGAGAAAGATAGTATTCTCCCTCTTTACAAGCAACTGGTAAGGCCTGATTTGGAATATGCTGTGCAGTTTTGGAATCCCATATACAAAGGGGACATCTTGGAAATGGAAGCAGTTCAGAGAAGGGCAACTAAATTTAATAAGGGGAATGGAGGGGCTTGAATATGCAGGCAAATTAGACAAGTTAGGGCTGTTTACATTGGAGAAGCAACGTTTGCGTGGGGATATGATAACCATATACAAATATATTAATGGGCCATACAATGAGCTCTCTGGTGCATTGTTCACTAATAGGTCATATCAAGGACATCCTTTAAAATTGGAAGAAAAGAAGTTTCATCTTCAGGTTAGGAAAGGTTTCTTTACAGTGAGAACGGTGAAACTGTGGAACTGTCTTCCAGCAGAAGTGGTAATGGCAAGTTCATTAAATAGCCTTAAAAAAGGCCTGGATAAGTTTCTAAAACTAAAAAAATATTGAAAAATACTGGTATTAGTACATATAGATCTGGTTGATCCAGGGATACTTTCCGATTGTCGTTTGGAGTCAGAAAAAAAATCCCCCCCCCTTTTTTTTGCTGTGTTTTTTTGCCTTCCTCTGGATCAACTGTTAAGTAGGGTTAAAAAAAAAAAATAGGGTGAATAGGTTGGACATGATGGACTTGATCTCTTTATTCAACCTCAATTACTATGTTACTATGTTACTCTAAATTTTTATCTGAGACTGAACTTGCCCTTTAAGAGTTTTTCAATTTTTTAAATTGAAAAATTATTAAAACTGATGAGTAATTTAGGAGTATGAATTAAGGTTAGTAATTAGTTACGTTATTATTAAGATATACAATAAGTGTGGCTGGCCAGCTTATTTGATAATACATTTTGGTTTTATGATCAATATTAAAGGAATAGTTTACTGGAAAAGGGGACTATTCCTTTAATGCATTGATTGAAAACTGGGAGGTTAAGTACCTCCCGTTCTATAATCAATTTCTCAGGAGCCAGGAATGAAGGTGAGTATATTTACCTTTCACACGATCATCCGCAGCCACAATGACAGGTCCCAACTGATTCCTGGTTCAGTTCAACTATAGCACACATTATCATGCATGCGTGCTACAGAACCAGGACACGGTTGGGACCTAGCAGTGCAGCCACAGTGAATCATGTGCAAGGTAAATATAACTCCTTTGTTGATTGATGAACGGAAGGTAAGACATAGGTCCTTAACCTCCTGGTCTTTAATCAATGCATTAATGTTTCCACTGAACTATTCCTTTAAGATTGGTGCAACCTAATAATTATTCTCTAAATAAAATTTGCATATGAAATCATCTTATTTTTTGTTTTATAGTGGCTGTTACCCCCCCAGGCAATTTCTTTTATGGTTTATCAGAAGTAAACTGACATTTTGGGTATTGTAGTACTCCTTCTTCTTAGAATGCTTTAGAAATGTTTTTCCTCTTTCACTGTTGAATGGGTCAAACATGCGCAGTCCCAAAAAGAGGGCCCTAGAGTCCCCCGAATAAAGTATACTTTAATGGAGCACGACACTGTATAGCAGTTCAAATTGAATTTTATTAGCCATAAAACCAAACCTCACAAACCATTAAAAGTAAATCCCTTACCCTCCCCTCCCCCACACTCCTCTATAAGCGGGGCGTCCCCCGTAAGTGACTATATTACCCCACAAAGCACAACAAATTACCGCAGTCAAGGTGAAAGCAGCCAGATGTAACAAATACAATGTACTGGCAGATAGAGTACAGAATCCTAAATATAGAATACAATGTTGCACTACAGATCTAACCAATATTGGCAGCTGCATCCAAGTGCAACAAAGTGAACAAAATGATAGCATAAATGAAAACATAAATGCTCAATTGTCCTGCACACTATTACAGTTCTTCCACACTATGATGCCCGCTATCCGTAAAGATCCTATAAACAAAATGATCTCCGGCCTGCCAAATGATGAAAAAGGGAATAAAAGGAGATAATACAGTTACCACTCCGTATGATGCTTCCCCCGGATTTATACCATACTCCGGCGGGAATACGACTTCCAGGCTAGCTCCCAAAATACATACCTTACCAGCTCTCCCCACTTGTAAAGCGTCCTTCTCCCGGCATCTACATCAATGCTGACTTCACCCTCCAGAGTAGGTGGTCCCGCACAGGGGCGCTTGGAGTGCTGTTATATCAAAAGGATGGAACTGGTACAAACCAAATATGTAGTGTTGGGCATATATAATCTCCTGCGGTAGTGTTGATTCAAATCAAAATTGTGCTGAGAGGGTCACCGAGGCGTGTTTCACCCATGTGATTATTTACACGAGGGCTTCCTCAGGGTCAGAAGTCGTAGAAACACCCAATATTTAATACGCAGATTTCTACAAAGCAAGTCAGTACTTTCTGAAACATTCATTCATGCAGACAAAATGCTGGATGGGCAGGTTAAGGTTATTGTAATTGTATAATTTTATAAAGCATGTGTATAAATGTACTTATCTTGCCAATTAAGGGGTGCCCACTAGTGATGAATCTGATGTCGAAAATCTGTGGATCTCTATAGAAAAATACCCTATTTAGACATTAGATTAATAGATTAACAGGAAGATTCAATAAAAGTTCTTATCGTTTAAAATGGTGCTAAATTTGCCCCAGCCAATCAGATCTTTTTTAGCATTTGAACATCTGATTGGTTGGGGAAAATTAGCACCGTTTTAAACGATAAGAACTTTTATTGAATAACCCTTTAAAAGTGTAGATTAGACATTTGTTCATCTAAACTTTTCACTTGCTGAAAATTATTTTGCTAAGATACTGGATTATTTTTGCTAAGATAAATGTGTACCTGGCCTTATACTTTCATATATGAAACTCGTTACTTTTGATAAGATTTCATTGTGCTTTCCTTGTAACCTTGAGCTGCAAATAACACAAAAGGAGACATACCAGCCCTCTTAAAAATACTATGTCTGTGTATTCATTTGTTTGGTTCAGATATCCCTGAAGCAGTGTCTGTACCATTCAGAAGTTACTGATTCTATGACAGAAACCACCAATCTGTAACTTTACCTGTAATGTACTCTATGAAATTATATATAAAAACGTGATGAAGAATTTTATTAAATTCTATTATATTCCAGTGATTTCATATGAGATTTCATTTGAGTTCTGTAAATTGCAATGCTTTAAGGGGGATCTTAATTGGAAGATTTAATTTCCTCAGTTTGCTGCATCATTAACGCCTTCTGCTAAATGTCCTTTTCTATTGATATTGTTTGGTGGTCTTGCTGAGCAGCCCAATTTACACTATTCTCATTAGTGACAGTTAGTGTTAGAGCCCAAGGCATATTTGTGATACATTCTTCTGCTATTTAAAAAAAAAAATCTGTTCTATTTTAAGGGTCAACTTTATTTTTTTTTGTCGTATCAGCTCAGTTAGAAGTACTTCAATAAAAAAATGTCCTTTTAGTATTCCCTGAAGTGTCTCAGTCAAGTACTTTACCCTTGGTTCTGTTTTTCAACTAGTTTAATGTTTTCTTCTTTCATTACTCAAGCACGGGACTACACAAGCTTAGGCAGTAGTTTAAGAAATTCATCCTTATAATGCTGGCTCTGTCATGGTCTTGGTCTTCAAATACCATATGTTACAACATCATATACACTTACAATATAATTTTTTTCTTGATTCAGATTTAATCTTATCTTCAACCCAAATAAAAAACTTTCACAGTCTAGGCGCACCCCTCCAACCCTAAACACTAGGGTTTTAACTTAAAAAAGTGCACAGAAATAGACTTTCCCACCTTCGTTCCCTCTCCTTCTACTGCTACTTCCTGGGACGGAAGAGCAATAGGGGCAGGACAGGCAGCAGCTTCTGAGAGTAAGCTAATCTCTGGTTAATAGAGAGAGCCCGAGGGAACGAGGTCTGGTAAATCTGAGCACTTTTTATAGTTAAAACCCTAGAGTTTAGGATTGGAGGGGGTCCCCTACACTACGTAAATGTTTATCTTTTTGAGTTCAGCCCTGAGGGATCTGAAGGGGGGGAGGCAAGGGGAAAGCTCCCTGTGCATGTCAGAGTCCCTAGGAAGGACATGGAAGAGGCAAATACTGGATACTACACACAGATAGGGTCCGACCCTTCAGAGTAGGAGCCTGCAGAGGAGAAAGGCAAGGATTTTTGAATGTTACACAATGGGGCCAGCAGTGGGACAAATGTTGTTGACCTTGCTGCAAAATGCTTCTAATATTCTTACAAAACTTATATACATATTATATATTATATTTTTCCCCCCTGTATGTATGTATCATTTTATTTTTATAGTGGCACTTGAGTACGCAGTACTGTACAGAGTATACAAACAGGGGGATAAGTGCAATGCATTATACAGATAAATTAAATTTACATAAATAAAGTTTAAATGGTTGAAGGGCATGTCTACCCCAATAAATAATTTTTGATATATAGTAGCTCTCCCTCCCCCAGCCCCAACCGCTATAATAGATTTTCTAGAGACTCCTACAATCGTTACTTACCTTCCCTCTGTCCTCTGGCATACTTTCCCGGCCCTCTGCTTGCATGAAACTGCAAGCAGGTGGCCAGACCAGCAGCCATGTCCCTGACTGGCTGAGAGGCAGCCAATCAGGGACGTGGCTGCCAGCTGCACAGAACGCCGGGGGAAAGAGGTACGGTAAGTAGAGTTTGAGGGAAATCTATTATAGCGGTTGGGGCTGGGGGAGGGAGAGCTACTATATATCAAAGTGAATTTACACTAGGGGGAGGGAGAGCAAAACGGTTGGGAGAGGGAGGGGGGGAGGGCTGCACTGCGCATGGCAAAATTCTCCCGGAGGAGAGACAGGAGGCAGAGTCCTATATGGACTCTGCTAGGCTCGGTGGCCAGTTTTTGGGACTTTGGAGGGGCATAGCAGGGCAGCCATTTGGAGCTAGGTCTACTTGTTTTGTCACTAAACTTTCTCCGGTCATCACACCCAAAAAAAATGTAAAAGTTTCAACAGGCAAGCTACAAAAATAAAGTTACCTGCAAAAAAGACTTAAAAATATTTGCAACTTTTTATTGTGCCTTAACCAGATCTGGCTTGCATTTTACACATTTTTATTTTTTTAGTTTTCTCTTTTAGTTTTTTTTTAAAGTTATGTTATGTGGCAAAATTTTGTCGCATCGTTTTCATGTACTGCACTCATACAAATCTGGAATGATGAGGCATTTTCTAAAGCAGGAAAATGTTTAAATGGCATCACTGGGAAATGCCTCACTCTACTCTCTACCTTTAAATAACATTAGTATTTCATTTCAAATTTCACCCCAATAAAAACCAGTTTTGTAAAGTAGGTATAAAAATAAGAAAATAACAGGGAGATTCAATAAAAGTTCTTATCGTTTAAAATGGAGCTAATTTTGCCCCAACCAATCAGATGTTAGCTTTCAAATGTTAAATAAGATCTGATTGGTTAGGGCAAAATTAGCACCATTTTACACGATAAGAACTTTTATTAAATAACCCTGCATGTATTATTCCATTTTCAGTTGCAGAAATGCAACAATGACATTTTTTTTTTTTTTAAACTCCTATATATGAATTGTTGACAAACTAATTGACTAACTAACTATGTTTTACAATAGATTAAATATATTTTAAGGAAATTCCATTTAGTCTTTATTGTAATCTTTTTGAATACAGTATATCCCCTTGAGATGATAGACATTGAGAATTAAATATTTTGTCCCAAAATAAAAATAAAAATTGCTACAGTAGATCTACAAAAATGGGAGATCTTTTTATTTTTAGCCCTGAACTGTGAATGAAACACATAGACTAGCAGGGAGATTCAATATTAGTTCTTATCGTTTAAAATGGTGCTAATTTTTCCCCAACCAATCAGATGTTAGCTTTCAATTGTTAAATAAGATCTGATTGGTTGGGGCAAAATTAGCACAATTTTAAACGATAAGAACTTTTATTGAATAACCCTGTAGGTGTTAAAAGAAAAATGAAAAACCTTTTCATTTGATTAATGTAGCTATATATTTTCAGTGAACCATAATGAATGTAGTAATAAACGTACCGCTTTTAGGATTCATAACTGGTCATAATTATGTCACTATATAGAACTTTTTTTCAATGACTTCAAATAGAGATTTAGACAAACATTTCCATTTCCATATCTCCATATTAATGGAATAATTAATGAAGACTTAATTGCTTTAGGCTAAATTGTGAATGGGTCGAGTGTCACTGAAAATGATTTACTTTGGCCATAAACTATTCTAGTTATAAAGCTCATGTTAGACTTTCTTAAAAGCTAAATTTAATTCTCAGTGCAGTCTTACAAAGAGCAGCAAAGATCATGAAAATGCATATGTCTGCATACAAATCTATTGTGTGACCCTTTCAGATCTGATATTGCAGTGATTAAAATGACCTTCTCTTGAATGAGGATTGCTTCTATTTGAATATTTTCCCCTTTGCATTTCTTTGTTATTAAATAAGACAAATTAATCACAATCTGCTCCAGGGAGTCTGTCATATACATAATTAGGGTTAAAGGGTTTCTTTAGAAAAATTGGTTTTATATATGTTGGTATATTCAAAGGAGCTTAGGCACAAAGTGCTTGTACAATAAAAAACACCCCTACAGTAAAACACAGGGACAGACACAGAAATAGTTACAAGTGATCTGCTCTTTCGTTATCGTATTGAATGTTGTTAGTTACTAACTGTCATTCACATTTCCTTTTTAGGACTCATTCTGAAATGTAGGTCTTCCCTGACTTTACCATGTCCATTCCTTTATAAAAGCATCCTATTGTATTCTTTTACAATATATGATTCTGTGCATTCCATAGTCTTTTATTATCATTATGCTGACTTGAGTCCTAGGTGCAGGACCGAAACGTTGCCAATGTACGGGGTTTTGTGTGTGTATAAAGCACTTTATATGATTGGATGATTGGAAAGACCCATCTGTGCACTGAACCTTTCTTACTATAATATATATATATAATTTCCCAGGTACCTTTGGTATCCTTTAAAAATCAGATCATCCCAAATTGTAAAATGACATTCTCATCTAAGAAAGTTTTGCCAAAAACCCACCATTGCTCGTCTTAAAACTTTGTACTCGCTTTATTGAAAATAGGGGATCTGACTGGATCGGCCAATAATCCTGACCAAATATTTCTGTCTGTCAAATTCTATCAAACTCTACCGTGCTTACCCAGCTTTAAATGTTAGTTTGCTTTTCCAATAGGACTAGGAAAAAAGTAAAAAAGTAAAAAAAATAATAATTACACAGTAAGAACGGTAGAAGATCCATTAGGAAGACAAAGTATTAAATCTGTCTCCCTACCAGCAGGTTATTAACTTTAAAAATTTAGCTGGCCCCTTGTAACAAATTCACACATGCCCAGTCAACAAATCATCAGTTCTAATGGAATGATCATATTATTTGAAATCAATTGTTTGACATGAAAAACACACCAATAGTTCCCCATAATTTAATATTTAGGCAACATTATCTGTACGTGCATGATCCAAGTGTGAAAAATATTGTATTTATACTTCTTGACTTTTTGAGCTCTACAAGTGTCTTTTTATGACCTTATATACAGATATTCAGAATACAGTATATGCAATGGAAAAATGGGGTATTGGGTAGCTCAGAAGGTAAAGCTCAGAGAGAAACAATCACTCTCCAGTGCACTCGTTTAGAGATGTAAAAACTGGAGGGCTTAACACTGGCTGGTTAACTGGAGGCTTGACTTAACACTGGCTGTTAAACAGGAGGGCAGATCTTACAGTAGCTGGTGAACTGAAGGGCTGACTTAACAGTGACTAGGGAACTGGAGGGTTAACATAAATATGCCATATGGAGGGTAGTAATATATGTGCCAATAAGAGATTGTAATAGAGATGTTAGCACCCCAAACAAAGACTGGTAAAAATTAGTGTTTACTTAAATCAGGTTGCCCTTGTGACTCGGACCGAAAGGTGAATTAAAAAAAATAAATTTTTAGCAATATAATTATGGAATGTTGGAGGATGAATATCATTTGTGATGCATTTAATGAGAAAAATATATTAAACAATAAGCCTTCATTTGTGTTACTGGTTGCTATCAAATAATGTCTGTCTTCTTTACACACCGATCTGGTCAAAGTGGGTATATCAGAAGGAAATTATTTTTCTGGCTTCAGAAAATAACAGATGAGAAGAAAACTAATTATGAGTGCTACAGTTCAAATGAGAAATCAGAAAAGAGTTAATGTGTGTTTTAAATGCAATAGTTCTAATCTTTGAACTTTTGTAGTCAGAAGTGTTGTAGCATGCTAAACATAATTTTGGCTTATGTCAGCTAATTGTAAAACTGTAGGTTCCCTTTTATTTTTTTTTTTTAACCCAACAATTTTAATTAGTAATAAAGAATAACAATTCACAATTTGATGTATTTTACAAAATAAGGTAAACAATAAAATAGGGTTATAGCTTAACATCTAAGTTTTTTGATTTCTTCTCTAATGTATTCAAGTACAAATATAATTTACACATAAGTACTTTAATGGGGAACTGTGGTCCAAAAATGATGGTGAATTGATAGGAATTGTTCTCCTGAGAATTTTTGCAATTTATTTTCATAGTTTATTTTGCATAGTTTTTAAGATTTACATTTTTGTGTGTGATATGGCAACAGCATCACCAGGTCCCCTGCACTTCCTTGGATGACAGTCAATCTACCCTGTGTCTCCTCCTCTCCTTGCAGTCCCCCCCACCTTGGCCCACTACCTTACAGCCCCATGTGGCCCTGCCCACTCACAGGTACTGTGGCCCCGCCCATACATGGGTGCCGTGGGCCACTCAGACCCCCCTACAGAAAACGGTGTAAAAACAGCATTTTCAGGCAGAGTGAGAACTTTGTTTTCACATAGTGGGAGAGTAGGGCTGTAGATTTCCTTACCTTCTCTATGGAGATCTTTACACAGCAAGGAGGGGGAGGGACTTCTTGGCTCCTGTCCTGTCACTGAATTCTGAGGCTGTGCTCGCCAACGGTGAGGTGGAGGAGCAGCCTTAAGAATGTCACATGTCAGCCTCCCACCCATTAACTTTCTGATCAGTAATTTCTTTATATCTTGGGTTATGGAGCACAAAGACAGTTGGTCGATGGCTCGTTTTAAAGGTAGGAAACTCAACTTGTTTGGGGACCACAGTTCCCATTTAATGGTAATCTCGCTTGCCAAATACCAGAATTCCAGCTTAAACGGTCTCCATAAAACCAGATCTCTTTATTGAAGTGCAATCAAAAACAAGTAAAAAAAGTAGTATCTCAAAACATGTCTGGTATTGCTGATACAACGATCAATAGGAATCAGTTCCTAACACCTTTAATGCTATGACCCATAGAGCAGGATTCATCAGGCAGGCAACCAGCAATGATTGTGTTGGTTAGAAAGTCACTTTTTATTCATTACAAGGTAAAATCAATGGGTACACCCTGCAACAACAAACAAGATAGATACCCGTTTGCTCTGCCCTATGCGTTTAGTGGATCAACGCTACTTCCTCACATGGGGATATTAAGTAACTAACTAATATAACCTCTAATTATACTTAACTCACAATTATGGGGCAACTCTGGGAATAGCAATATTTTTGTGTTATTTACCCCCAAAGGAGTCGGGTCCAGTGCACCAAAGAAATTCCACAAGTAAATGGTAAAAAGCAAAGCTAGGAAACATTAGTAAGAGCAAAATAGCATTGTATCTCAACTATCCAAAATAGTACCAGGGAGGCGCACTCAGACAAGATATAATAGTGTTTTTATTGTGATATAGCGGTGCACAACGTTTCGGGGCTTCCCCCTTCCTCAGGTGCACCCCGAAACGTTGTGCACCGCTATATCACAATAAAAACACTATTATATCTTGTCTGAGTGTGCCTCCCTGGTACTGGTATTTTGGATTATTAACATACTGCTTATGGTTGAGCAGTTGAGGGAAGCAGCACCGTGGAAGATTAAAAGGAACGTGGGAGTGCGAGGAGCTGTACAGTTCAAGTGGACATTGTATCTCAACTATCCCACACAGATCATTTATAGACATTATGGGTTTTGATTTGGGGCTCCCAATATTTCTACAGATATATTTAAAATTAATTTAATGCACAAATTAGATTAAAACTAAATATTTATTAGCTATCCTATAAGAACAAAATATTTGTAATTTAGTTGAATTATGTTATTGTATTATACTAGCCGATTAGCCAGTGTTGCCCCTGTTGTGCTTAGTCGTTTTTCAGAGGGGTGATCACTTGATTTACCAACAGATGGCTGCACAAAGGTCAGTCTCGAGTCCTAGGGGCAAACGCAAAACCATAACCCGCATCTGAAATTAAACAGTCACCCAACCTGTGAAACCGTAATAGGCACTTGACCTGCACCTGCTTTGCTGGTGGTTTCCATAACTGCACCCGACCTGCTCCCACTTCATGTCATGACCAGCACCCACAGCTTTCTAAACGAACCTGATCCAAAACCCATTTAAATTTTGCCTTTCTATGAAATTCTTAACCAGAAAACCACCTATGCACATATATAGAGATTTTGGCTAAATACTGGTTATTTTCACTTTTAAGGTCTCCATCCTCCATTGACGAAGTATTCTACCAATCTTTTGTAAACCTGTTCATTCACTAAAGGGATGGGGAGAAACAATACTCTTACAGGTTCAGTTGCGATAACAATATGTTTATTAATACTACAATTTCACACAACATGTTTTGGGTGGCATGCAAGTTTAATTGATAACGGGTGCATAGGGGGAGAAGGGCAAGCAAGACATAGCAGGGTACGCCTTGCCACACCACAAGACTTCTCAAGCTAGCTAGCATCTCCTTGTTGCTCAAAGCAGGAAGCATACCTCCTTTATATGTGTATATTTTGCTTTTGTAATATACTAAAGATCTAAATTCTCAAAACAGGAAGCTATTGAGATAGTCAAGTACAATCCATATGCACAAGTATATCATATATAGTATATTATTTAAAAAAGTCAAAACCCATGCCTTTCTTTAACATTATGTAACCTTACAAAATCCATGGCTGTATCCTGATTAAGAAAACTTTCTGGTCACTAAGAAGTATCTGCTGGAAAAGTAAAACAAAACATACAAACACCCAAACACACAGTCATCCATTTACTATGCAACATCATACCTCCTTATAAGTGTATCCTTTTCTTTCATAATATCTTAAACATCTCCTAGTTTCTCAAAACAGGAAACATCCATGGATATATCTAGCTGTTGACTGTTTTAGATATAATATACTTGTGCGTTTTAACAGTATCTAAAACAGTTAATAGAGATGTAATTTTTTTTCAGATTATGTCACCTTAAATATCCATCACAATCAAAAATTCCATGGCTGTTTGCTGATTGAGGAAAATATCTGGTCACTTGAAGTTTTTGCTGGAAAATTGAATCCATGCCTTTCTCTTACATTATGTCACCTTACAAAATCCATGGCTGTATTCTGAATAAAGTATACAAATTCCTCCAGTTTGTATAAAACATGCATTCACAAGTCCTACCTCCTTACAAGTATCCTTTTCTTTTGTAATATCCTAAAGATCTCCTAGTTTTTTTAAAACACCAAACTGTTGAGACAGTCAAGTGCAATCCAAATGCACAATTATTTTATATCTAAAACAGTCAATATCCATGCCGTTCTGTCAAGATTATGTCATCTTACTGTACCATATATATATGACTGCTTCACAATTAAGGAAAATGTCTTTCCTTACTTGTGCTGGAAAAGTTAAAACATACAAACATCCTAAAGTCCCCCATTTTCTATAAAACATAGAACCACAAGTCATACTCCTTATAACTGTATCCTTCCCCCCCCCCCCCCCGTAATATCCTAAATATCTCCTAGTTGCTCAAAGCAGGAAGCTGTGGGGACAGCTGTTTAGCGTGAACACACACTAAAAGAACACTGGAGCCTCCAGAACCAAATGCTTATTTAAAACCAAAAAGTGGGTACACTATGTATAATAGAGATCTGTTTTTACCATATATACTCAAGTATAAACCGAGGTTTTCAGGCTTTAAAATCAGCCAGAAAACCCGACCTTAGTTTATACTCCAGTCAGTCACTCACCCTGCAAATCGCCTGCACCCTCGCTGCCTGTACTGATGTGCTGGCTGACGTCACTGCCTGGCGCCGAGTAGTGTAGTCAGCCAGCGCACCAGTAAAGGCAGCGAGGGAGCAAGCGGTGGCCGGATTTCCAAAATAATTGACTGAATTGCACAGATGGTTAACAAACCTTACAGAAGTATGCCCACAGAAGGTACCCACTTACCACTTCTGTCCATTTAAAGGGCAACTAAAGCCTCAAAACAATACAAAATCAGAGGGAGGGTGGTATCTATTGTTGCCTTCTGATTCTGTATTGTTTTGAGGCTTTAGTTGCCCATTAAATGGACAGCAGAAGGCAGTATTGTTCATAATTTTACCCTCGGTTTATACTCGAGTCAATCAGTTTTACTAGTTTTTTAGGTAAAAACTGGTACCTCGGTTTATACTAGGGTCGGTTTATACTTGAGTTTATATGGTACTTGTTTTACCAACAGGTTTTGTTTGGTTAAGCCTAATTGATAAAAACAAAAATACTTGTATAGACCTACACTATTGTCATAGGTATCCTCCACGTTTAAAATCAATAGAAGTATTAAATGACATGAACATTTGCTTTTACAATCAACAGATGTGTTTTTTATGGTTAATATCCTCTATTGTGACAAGTGATATTTAAAAAGATTTGAGTTACCGCCAGATGTGACTCTTATAGTAAAAGTGTTTGATAGAACAGGCAATCCCAATATATGTTTATATTGTCTGCAAGCTTGTGTTTTAACTATTTAACAAAGAGAGCTACAGCCAATCCATCTAATGAGAATAGTGAAAAAAAACATCTTACCAGGATTAAGGGTTGTAATAGGGGAATATAGACTCAACATACACTATGAGGGGAAAAGACCCCTTACTTAGCACCCAATGCTATGTACACCCAATTAATCAATAGGCCGGACTGGCAAATACGAGCACAGTTTCAATGATCAGAGTTCATATCACGTTTTATTGCTAGAAACCACACACAAATATATAAAGTGCACAAAGTGAATAAAAAAAGTTAAAAACACGTAAATACAGGTCCTCCAGTGGGAGTTGATCGCTGGGCTGGAATAAATATAAAAGGAAGCCCCTAATGTCCGGCATTCAAACTTATTGTGTGTACAATTCAGCAGCTCTGGTACGTCCCCAACACTAAGTAATGGAATCTCAAATAACAACAGCTTGTATTTTAATGCTAAAATATTCTAACATAAAAAGTAATGCTGTGATGTATCTGTTTTACCATTAGATATTTTTGTCTACCTATCCTGGTGCAGAGAAGAAGCAACCCTGGGCCCCTCACACTAACTCCATTGGGTAATCAGGTAAGCCTCCCACTACTGTCCAGCAAAACCTCCCTTTACTAATGTCATTAAGTAAACAAATTTTTAATACTGTACCTGTGTAATCTCCCATAATGCTAAAGGTATAAAGATGGGTATACACACTAATGATGACACTTAACCATTAGTGTAGGTAGCGCATTTCTGAGTGCTCCCAAGACCAAGGAACATTCACCTTCGCCCCTTGGGATCGTTTGGAAATGCCCGAAAATTTGCAGTCCCGAATGTTTTCCCTATGCTTTACATAGGGATAATGCTCGGGTCTGTGTGTAGAGGGATCTTTAGAAAATGACAGACAGACACTTGCATATTCTGTCTGTCATATTCTCAAGATCTTTCATGTGTGTACCCAGCTTTACAAAATGTAGATTTGTCATTATATTCGATGAAAAAGGCAAAGGGGATCTAATCTTCCTTTAAGACACCCACCTTATCAAAAACAAATAACCCAACTACTAAGCAATACATTCACCATATATTTTTGGTGGTCAAGTAGAGAGGGGTGGCAATTCTGTCAAATAAACAACTACAGTTTAGAATGGAAGAATGTGATAGAGATACTGAGGGCCACTATATTATTTTGACTGGTTATATTGGTACAGCATTATACTGTTCAGTAAGGAGGATCAAAAACCTCAGACTTAGGACATATTCATTTTATTCACATTCACACAAAGTGAATTCTCGCCTAGATTATATCTTTACATCAGCTCCTCCAGAAAACACATATAGCACCCATCTCATGGTCATACCACGCCCATGTATCCCTGACTCTCTTAAATATCCTACAACTCCCGCCAACGCATAAATGGAGACAGGTTTGCGATGATATAATAACCAAGATTACAAACTACTCCTTAGACAACACCACAGACGACCTTCAGTCCTCTATTATATGGGCTGCCCATAAAGCAGTTATAAGGAGTAAACTCATCCAATTGGCATCACAAAAAAGCACACACTATAAAACACAAACACTGACAGCTTTGATAAGAAACTTGGAGACACGTCACTCTTGCCACCCGGAAGACTCAGAAAAGCAGAAACTCAATACTCTCAGGATGCAACTTACACAATATTACAGACAAAGCAGACTTAGCAATTAAACTAACCACCAAAAATTATATGCATATGCTAATAATCCAGACACAATGCAAGACAAAAGACTGACAAAAGATGACTCTTTCTACTACAAAGACAAAATTGCACTGTGACACACGACCCCCACTCAAATAGTAGAGATATTCTCTGAGTTCTAAATAAAAAACTATATAATGGTGTAGTACATCTGTTGTATTCAGTTAGATTAACTGACCTAAAAGTTCTTGAAGACGTTTTTGCTAGACATCTGACTGGCTTTCTCAATTCAGAATGAATATATATATATTAATGGTATGACAAATCAGGGAGAGAATTTCATCAAGGAACCCATACAAAACTTCTTGACTTGCCAAAGTGGAATAATAATGAAAGAAATGTTCTAAATGCCCTTATTTCAACCCAAGAGATCACAGCAGCAATTAAATCCCTTTAATTGGATAAGGCTCCAGCACCAGATGGCTACACAGCTGGTTATTATAAATAATTATCAAAACAACTCGGTACACCACTTAACCAGGCTATGCAATTCAATATTGCAATCTCCTACAATAATTTACCCAGACTTACTCTACGCCAGTGTTATAGTTATCCCAAACCAGGCAATATCCTGTAGGAACTACAGGATATTGATATTAAATTATTAACTAAGATTATGGCTGACAGACTGAACACTATTCTACCCAGACCAAACGGGCTTTGTCCGCTCCAGACAAACAACTAGAGATGGGATCCGGGTCCATCTTGGACCTGGATCCAACACGGAACCCTTCAGTTCTGAAATCCGAATGTTCCATCTGAAACCAGACACAGCGTTCCGATTTCAGGACTTTGGATCTCATTTTCAATGATTATTGAACGCTTGATAATCCTCGAACGTTATCGAACGTATTATCGAAAAAAGCTTTGAACATTAGATGATCATCAAAAATGGGATCCGAAGCCCTGAAACTATGTTCTGTTTTCGGATTTTTGTATCTTTGGGATTTTCCAGAGATCCGTAAATCCATTAAGTTTCAGCCATCTCTACAAACAACAGACAACATTTGATTCAGCTAATGCACTGCACCAAATTAACTAAAACCCCTGCCCTCTTTTTAGCACTCAGTGCGGAGAAGGCGTTTGATAAGGTAGACTGGACATACACCTACATTTATTTCTTAATATGACCAGTAACCTATATACTTCTCAGCTACCGTTAATAATACAGGATACAGCTCATCCCCATTTCCAATATGACTATGACAAGGCTTCTCACTCTTACCACTTCTATTTGCACCAACATATCCATGGTATACAAGTAGGTCCTAGCCTATACAAGTTGGCACTATTTGCAGATGATACCATAGTGTCCCTAAGCAAACCTCCTACATCATTACCGCACCTATTCCAGCTAATAAACCAATCTAGTTCTTTCTCAGGATTAAAAATAAATGCAACCAAATCAGAAGCCTTTCCCATCATGATATCGGAACTAAACAAAAAAACTCCTCTCAATTAATTTTGACCCTAAATGGTCCCTGTCCCACCTAAGTTATTTGAAAATTCAAGCAACAAAAGACCTTGATAATCTATACAATCTTAATTTTTATCCATTAGACAAACGAATAATGGCACAATTACCAAAATGGAACCCCTATCCTTGTTTGGAAGGATACAATCAGTAAAGATGATGATCCTTCCTAAGCTACTTTATCTATTCTGCTCACTAACAATTCCAAATAAAATCATACATAACTGTGAAAAGTGCATTTCCTCCTTCATTTTGGAAAATAAAAAAACAAGAATCAAACTAACTACACTCCAAAGATTTAGAGAGAGGGGGAAGCGTCCCTCTCCACCTTCTATACTATTATGGTGCAGCCAGACTTACTCAGTCCCTACTTTGGCTCCATCACAACACCGCTGGGTTGAGCTGGAACAGGCGCTAACAAATTCCACCCCCTCCCAAATTTTCTTTGGCTAATTAATACCCGATCTCACAAAATCCACAACCCTTATATTAACCACACTATAACTACATGGTGGAAATATGTATCATCATACAAACTGATAAATTTAAGGATGACAATAGTACCTTTGCTCTCCATCCCAGATATCTCACTGAGAATGGAGACATGGGAAGGAACTCATTGGGTAAATGGAGGTGTGCGGTGGATGTCTCAGCTACTTACAAAACAGAAACCCATATCTTGGTAAGCAGCTCTGCCAACATCGGAATGGCTAAAATATAGACTTCTACTAGGTTTTGTCCGCCAGTACCTCACACAGGTTGACTCCTTTGACTCCTCTGACTCCTCAGCCCAATATACCAATATGCTAAAGGTGCACCCCATACAGAAGTCGGGGGGCAGGATTGGAAATAATATGACAGTGATAGCAAACCTTTTAGAGACCCAGTGCCAACCTAAAATCCACTTATTAGTTGCAAAGTGCCAATATGACAATTTAACCTGAATACTCAGTTAACCTGAATACTCAGTTGAATGAAGTGCGCTCCCACTGGTTTCAATACATCTGGAAGTTACAGAACCACTCTGTTCAGTATTAATGGGTTTCAAATTTCACTTTGTTATCCAGACATAAGCGAAACACCTGACATATTTTGTGCTACATCGTGCTACTGTTTAGGACATCTTTACTGTATCCGTCTGTTTGAGTACCAGGGGTTAGCCATGTACCAGGTGTTAGTCATGTACCAGGTGTTAGTCATGTACCAGGGGTTAGCCATGTACCAGGGGTTAGCTGCATACTTGGTGTTAGTCATGTACTGTGGGTTAGCCTGACTTTAAGAGGAAAATTGCAGTGGTTAAGGTGGTTTTAAGAAATGTAACAACTGACTGTGGCACATTTTTAATGCCAGCATTTAAGATGAAGTCAGAGATAGCTACAATAGCATTTGTACATATACCAAGGGATTAGTCATGTACCAGGGTTTAGCCATGTACCAGGTGTTAGTCATGTATCAGGGGTTAGTCATGTACCAGGGGTTAGTCATGTACCAGGGGTTAGCCATGAACCAGGAATTAGCAATCTGCCTGGGGATAGCCATGTACCAGGGGTTAGCCACGTACTAGGTGTTAGTAAGATGAAAATTGCAGCGGTTAAGGTGGCTTTAAGGATTGCTAACAACTGACTGTGGCACATTTTTAATGCCAGCATTTAAGATGAAATCACAGATAGCTGCAATAGCATTTGTACATGGGATTAGCAGTACTGAGCGATAGCAGTTAATGCATTTATAAAAGATGCTATGACCTCCTTTAGTCATTTTTCTGTGGATGGCCAATTTTCCACCAAGCCTCTGGTAAATGCAAAAGGTATATTATATGCTTTATCACAAATACTTAAGTTAACAAATACAATACACAAAGGCATAATTCAGTATCCACAACAAGTCATGTAATCCTGATACACAAGGAAAGCGGCAATATCAAGAAAATGTAGATTGGTTTGAAGTCACCAAATTGTTAACCCAAATGAGGCTGAGCCATTCTGTACATTTCAGACTCTGTGTACCTAACATGCTTTCTCCACGTACTATGTTTCTAACATGCTGAGCTTCAATGCTATGAATCAAATTCTCATTGCATTGTTACATACTATTAAAAACAATGCTACTCAGTGCATTGTACTAGAACTGTCAATCTGCATAATGAGACTGCCACATTGTATGCATAATCAAAGAATATATATTATATTTATTATATATTTATTATTATATATTTGTATTATTTCACTTCATGCAAAAGTAATCAATATTGCAGTGAATCCCTAAATGAAAACCTTTTGTATTGAGTTAAAAAAATTAACTCCCAAAGTGCTTTTAACTGACTGAGCCAATCATTTTGATTTCCAACTGCCAAATAATAGAGAAGCTTGCACAAGATAACCAATGTTTGTTTGAGCAAGCACACACTGATGGCCAGGGATACTTTCCAATTTCCATTTGGACAGGAATGGGTTTTCAAGGGGCAGAGTGGGCCTTCCAAGTGGGGCATGAGTTTAAATAGGCCCTATCCTGGACACATAGTAAAAGAAGGTAGGGAGGCATTCTGAGGACCACATGGCATGTTAACTTAATAAACAGTAAAGAGAAGTGATGCTGACATACTAAAGACATATTATCTAGTTGAAGGTCTTTCTCTCTCAGTTTTAGAAGAGGGGAGATCTGCTCTGTTATATCAGAACCACAGGACAAAGCTGGACACTGTGTATATTGTGTTATATTGTGCAGTTCTGGATAGTGTGTAAATCTAATTCTACAACTCTAAATGATGATCCTTGTTATATGATACAGCAGGCAGGCTTATACTGAAGACTTCTCAAACTGCTAGGACAGCACTGATAACAGCAAGTTGTGAACCAACTAATCTGCATCCTATAAAACGACATGTCCTCTTTTCCTGGAGCTAATATTGATTTATGGACTATATTTATCACCATGATGTGGATGTAAAAATAATGGGACAGTCACACTACAATGCATTAGTTTACAACTGCATAACAGCGATAAAGGAGGGATATTGTAATTTGATGATTATGTGCCTTAAACATGTTGTAAATAATTATTTCACATACAAAGGAATCAGATCCACAATGCATAATCCAAAATGCACTTCCTATGATGTCACTACTTTTGGAATATACTGTGTTGCAATTGATAAAAGTTGTACCTGAAACATATTGTGTGAAACTTGCAGTGTAAAGTTAAAACAGACAGGGCTATGTACCAAGAGACGTTATCGGCTATTTGTGTCTTAAAGTCATGTTAACCAATGTACCAAGCGTTAACGTGACTTTAAGACACAAATAATGGCAGTTGCGACGTTGCGCAAATTTTGTCACGCAACAACCACAACTAAGTCGTTAACGGGCTTTTAAGAAGTAATCTCTAACGCCAGCAGTTAATCTGGCGTTAAAGATTCACAAAAGGAAAACTCCATTTGCAATGCACTGAGAGCCACTATCAGTGCATTGCCTAAATGGGGCAATAGAAAGTGATAGCGACTATCGGTACATAGCCCCTAGAGTGTGTTAGTCTCTCCTTATCATATCTCTTTATGGACTTTTTGCTGTATTTTGTGAGTTGTTCATGGTTTGCAATGGCATTTACCCAGAACCACCATTGCCAAGATTCCTTCTATTTAATATAATTTGGTAAGAGCTGTAACCCCTTTTCTCTGACACAGGCATACAAAACTGTATCTAAACTAGGAATGCGCTGAAGATTTGCCTCAAACCTGTTTTTTCACTGGTCAGACTCAGTGCTACTGACCAGAATTTTTGATTAACTGAAATTCCGCATTGTAATGCTGTGAGTTAAAAAAAATAGTGATTTTGAAAATTAAGTTGCAGAAATTTGGTTTCAACAGCTGAATCCATGTCAAAACTTCCCGTTATAATGCAAAACTGCCAACAGAGCAAAACCCAACGTGTTAAGCCATCCCTTTCTAAAACAGCAATTGGAACAAGAAAATGGAAAATGTCAGGATCTGCTTTGTCAGCTGCTATTCACTCATACAATTTGAAAATTTAAAAGATTTAGAGATCTGATTTATTCAAATATTTATCACTGCCAATATTCAGGGTTTGCTTGTGAAGGTTCTCATTCATCCAGGTCATGGTATATCTGTTGTATTCAATTAGATCAACTGGACTTGAAGTTTAGTTCTTGAAGACGTTTCACTAGTCATGCAACTGGCTTTCTCAATTCGACACCAACTGTCTGCCATGTACAATGCTGTTTTGACACCTTACTCTGGGCATTCCTATAACACCTCTTAGCCACTATCCAATCACGCCCTTAACACTTAGCTGTGATATGCTAATTGGGATTTTCCAGGGTACATAATTGCCACAGATTCTTGTACAAGTCATTCTGAATTGAGAAAGCCAGTCGGATGACTAGCGAAACGTCTCCAAGAACTAAACTTCAAGTTCAGTTGATCTAATTGAATACAACAGATAATATTCAGGGTTATTCAATAAAAGATCTTATTGTTAAAAATGGTGCTAATTTTGCCCCAACCAATCAGATGTTAGCTTTAAAATGGTAAATAAGATCTAATTGGTTGGGGCAAAATTAGCACCATTTTAACAATAAGAACTTTTAATGAATTTCCCTGATTATGTATAATTTGTAACTGAGTATGTTTACTTACCAGAGAAGCTACAATATGTAGTAAACACCAGAGCAACCAGCCATGTTAAGAAAAACATCCAAAGCTATATGGAGAGAAATTTTTCTTCCAAGCATTCATTTCTGAATGTCTGCAGATTATGTCTTGGATGCTGACATATACATATATATGCTGGAACACATTTCATGGTTTGTTAAAAAAAATCCATATTTGCACACGGCTTATTTCCCAGATATAGCTGCACCTTGTTGACATTTAACAATGTTTTTTTTCTATTTATACCAGTATAGTTTCTTTTCGTTAGATGCTTGTATGTAGGGATACAAATATAAGCCGCCATTGTTGACTACCTGGCATGTTACTGTATGTATCAAATCAGTGATCAGTGATGTTTAACTTGTTTTCTTTTATCTTACATGTTGATTCCAAGAGTTGAAATGATGTCACTTAATCTGGGTACACACGTTAATGATAAAGTGATAATTCCATTAGACAAATTCGTCAGAATCACCCCTTTATCGGCAAAGTGTTTACCTTGGGAACAATTGGTCCCGACGCTGAGGAATGTTCACTGTCAGCATCGGGAACAATTGTGATGTTCTGAAATTTCCCTCGGACCTGTACTGAAGTATAGGGAGCCAGCCACAGTTGTAGGTAATGTGGCAGCCAAACATTCACCCTATACTTTATACAGAGCGAACACTCAGACAATATGTTGCCACATCTTTGAAAGCTTTGTATACATGTCCGATAATTTTCACATGTTATGCCTGATGAATGACCCATCATGCGACATAAAATAAATGCACATTTACCAATGAACACTATCCATCTAATATCAATGATGTGTGTACAGGCATGGTTGGCAGAACTAGTGTATAAAGAGACGGTCGCTGAAAGTTCAACGGGCACATTGTGCGAAAATTATATGACGTGTGCACGAAGCTTCACAGATTCTCTCTGTCATCTTTCATAGATTTGTGCAGTGTTCCCTGCTTAAGAAACTACCACAGAATAAGATGTGATCTCTGCTGTTGCTTTTATTTTTACCTCTCAGGTTCACCACTTTTTATCTAGAGATGTGCCTTGGATTGAAAAAAAAATATCTGATTTAACGCTCACATTCAAAAATGGCATATAAATCCAGCCTAGTAATTATATATCTGCACATTTAAGATTATTGGAGGTTAAAGAACATGTCCACCACAAAACTAAAATTTCCCCCACTACCGACCCCACTGTGCAGTGTTGAAAAATCCATACCTTACATCTCTGCTCCAAATGGTTCTCCTGCAATGTCTGTCCAAAGTCCCAGAAAGTGAAGAATAGGAGCCTGGCTGTGAGTGAAAAGGTTTCCTCCTCTTACCATTCCTTTAAGAGGTTTCTGGCTTTCCCACTGGAGCCCTTCCCCCCCTCCCTCCTGATCCCTGTTTGCTGCCTTGTGCCCTAGCTTTAAATGCTCATCCCCAGCCTCCATATTTGTTTGCAAAAAAAAATAATCGGTAATGTACTTACAGAGCTTCGTTCCCCCGCGTTCTGCACTACTGGCAGCTGCGTCTGTGATTGTCTGCCTCTCAGCCAATCACGGACACGGCTGCTGGCCCGACCCCCTGCTTGCAATTTCCTGCAAGCAGAGGGCTGGATCAGAAAGCTGAAGCTCTGTAAGTACCTTTCTGATTTTTTTTTGTTAACAAATATGGCTGTTGGGGGTGGGATAGGGTCCACTACACTACAGAAAAAGTTTATTTTATACCCCTTAAGGTATTTTTTTATTTTTTTTTTAATCATTCAATTTTTATTGAAAATTTTTCATATACAATATTTTATGCATAACTATATGTAGATTATATTCAGGATATTCATGTAACAGGTAAGATATTGAAATAGTAATAATAATAATGAAATAATAAAATAAAATAATAAAATGAAAGGGTATTTTATAAATCGAATATCAATAATATAACATAAAAAAAAACCAAAAAAAAACGTTTAGATAGAGTTGTTTTAGTGCAGGATATTTTCATAGCTTAGAGTGTGCCCGATTCCAGTCACCATATTGTGTATTATTTTGTATCGTTAATCGACCTCTTTCTATTCATATCTTATATATTCACTGGTGTAACGATCTGTTGTCAGTATACCAGAATTCCCATTTCCTATAGAATTTATGGAAATTGAGTTGGGTTATAGCATATTGCTTCTCATATTGCATGTTTATATTTAGATTCTTCAGTATCCATGAGATGTTGGGTGTTTTGGTAGTCAGCCAGTTTCTTGTAATATATTGGAGGGTAATTATTATGGTATGAAAGATGATAGTTTTTTGGTTAGGGGGAAAATGTTGTAAATCTATGAGCAGCAGGACCAGTTCTGGGGTAAGTATAATTTGCTTTTGTTATATCGATGAGAGTGTCTGTTGAGTTCTATACCAAGTTCTCCTTATTTTCCTGCAGGTCCAGAATATATGGGTTAACGTTCCTCTGGATTCTCCGCATCTCCAGCATTTTGGTGAGTAGTTGGGGTTCCATTTTGCTAATACTGTAGGTGTTCTATAATATCTCAAGGAAAGTTTCTTTGCTATTTCCCAGTGTTGTGAGCATTTCGAGAGTTTAAAGGGTATGGTTGCTGCTTCTGACCATTGTTGTTCGGTGAAGGTTATCTCAAGCTCCTCTTTCCATTTTATATGGGGTTTGAGTTTTGTAAATATGTTTTTGTTGTTGATTAAGGTATAGAAGGTTGTGATTCCTTTGGATGGGATTGTAGGAGCTATAAATTGTATCTCTGTTGTTTCATTGGATGTTTTCCATTTTGTTTTAGAGGTTTTGAGAAAGGATGTTATTTGGATATATTTGAAAAAGTCTTTTGGGTTTATGTGGTATTTGTTTTGTAGTTGTTGGAATGAGTCTTGTCTTGATGGAATAATTGGTCTATTGTTATCAGCTGATTTTGTTCCCATTGGATATGTAGATCTGGGATTATTAGTTCTAAGCTTTTAATAGGTATAAAGTCATATAGTGGGGCCAGGAAATTTTGGTTTTTGTTGGTATTTTTCCATATGTTGATAGATGCTTGGGGTAATATATATGGGTATCTTGTTCGTGTGTCTCCAAGGAGGGTTGCTCCCATGATTTGTTGTAGTTTCTTAGGTTGACACATTTTTTCTTCTATTTCACACCATAGGTTATTGTTTGTGTTACTTTTCCACCAGAATCTTATTTGGTCAAGGATTGTTGCTTGGTAGTATTCTTTCAGTATTGGTATTGCTAAGCCTCCTGCTTTACGGTTTTTAGCCATAGTCTGGTTGTTGATTCTTGCTTTGTTTTGGTTCCATATGAATTGGGTTATATTTTTTTGAGCTTTTAAGAAATAGGATTCTGGGACATGTATTGGTAATGATCTAAAGATATATAGATATTGAGGGAGGATTATCATTTTGGTTATCGTTACTCTGTCTATAAGTGAAAGCATCATAGTTTTCCATTTTTTTGTTTGGATTTCTAGTTTTTCTATGAGCGGAATAAGATTTGATTGAAGTAGGTTTTCAAGATTAGTTGATAATTTGATACCTAGGTAGGTTATTTCATTTGAGTCCCATTTGAATTTGTTTTTGCTTGATAGAAAGATTTTAAGTGTTCCGGATATATTGGTTTCCATGACTTGTGATTTTTTCTCGTTGATTTTGTAGAATGACATTAGGCCAAATTGGTGTAGAAGTTTTTGGATGTGAATTAATGAGGGGATGGGTTTCGTTACTATCAATATGATATCATCTGCGAAGAGAGCTAATTTATGTGAGGTGGATTGGATTTGAATTCCTGTTATATTTGGTTCTGCACGTATTGTTTGCGCCAGGGGTTCCATTGCTAGAGCGAAAATTAATGGGGAAAGGGGGCACCCTTGTCTGGTTCTGTTGGAAATGTTGAGGGGATTAGATAGCATATTGGAAACAAATACATTAGCTGAAGGATTTGTATAAAGAGCCATTATTGCTTTTTTGAAATTGTTCTGTATTCCAAATTTTTCTAGTACTAAGTTTAGGTAGTCCCAGTTGAGGCGGTCGAAGGCCTTCTCTGCATCTAAGGTTATAAATAGGGAAGAGATGTTGTTGTGGTTGGCCCAGTCAATTAGATCTATTATTCTCCTCATGTTGTCTGTTGATTGTCTGTTTTTAATGAATCCGACTTGATCCAGATGAATAAGGTGTGGAAGTATGTTTTTAAGTCTTTCAGCGAGTATTTTTGAATATATTTTAAGATCATTATTTAAGAGGGAGATTGGTCTATAGTTCTCAAGAATTGTCGGATCTTTCCCTTGTTTTGGAATTGGGATTATTACTGCTTTCAACATCTCTTTGGGGAATGTCTGCTTTTCTATGGCTTTGTTATACATATTTTGCATGTATGGAGTTAGGTTTGGGAGGTATGTTTTATAATATTCGTTGGTGAATCCGTCTTCTCCTGGGGATTTGTTAAGTTTGGATGTTCTGATAGCTTTAGTTATTTCTTCCTGGGAAATTGGTTTGTCTAGGTATTCTTTTTGTTCGTTTGTAGTTAAGGGTAGATTTATTGAATTATTGAATTTTTCTATTGCTTCTTTGTTGGGTTTTGTTACTTCTCCATTTTCTGCAAGGTTGTATAATTTAGAGTAAAATAGGCTGAATTGGTTGGCTATTTCTTGAGGATTAATTATTTTTTTGTTATTTTCTGTGATAAATGAGATTTTAGTTTTGGTTATCTTGTTTTGGATTCTATTGGCTAAGTTTCTGTTAGCTCTGCCTCCTTGGGCGTAATATGTGGCTTTAATTCTTCTAAGCATTCTTTCATAGTCGTAGAGGTTCAATGAGTGAAGTTTGTCTCTTGTTTCTTTTAACTGTAGTTTTGTTTGTTGCGTAGGTTTTTGTTTGTTTTCTTTCTCAAGTGTGGATATTTTTTGTAGTAGTGATATTTTCTTTTGTTTTCTGATTTTATTTATTTGAGATGCTTGTTGGATGCATACACCTCGTATTACTGCCTTGTGGGCATTCCATAATGTGAAAGGGTCAACATCTGGAGATTCATTAATTTCAAAGTATTCGCTTATTGCTTTTTGTATTTTATTTTTGGCATTTTCCGATGATAGTAGAGTTGGGTTTAGTCTCCAAGGTTTTTGTTGGTTTAAATTGAATCTTTCTTTTAGGTGTATTGTTATTGGGGCATGGTCTGACCATGTAATAGGGAGTATTCTTGAGTCTGGGAGTTTTTGGAGGGTCCATTTGTCTACAAGGATGTAGTCTAATCTGGAATATGTATTATAAGATTGAGAGAAATATGTGTAATCTTTCTCTGCTGGGTGTGTTGTTCTCCATGCATCAAATAAATCTTCTGCTTTTAAGAGGTTGGAGAATGTATTGCTTTTCTTTGTGTTGGGATTGGTGGAGTCTAGTTCTGTATCTAGTAGTTGATTGAAGTCTCCACATATTATAGTGTTTTTTTGATGGTATTCTTTAACTTTGTGGATGATTTTTTTAATAAACTTGATTTGTTTTTGATTTGGAGCGTATAGGTTAGCTAATACAAGATTCTGGTTGTTTATGGAGCAATGAAGAATTATGTATCTGCCTTGGGTATCGATTTTAGCTTCATAGAGTTTAAAAGCTATTGAGTTATTTATTGCTATGGTGACTCCTCTTTTTTTTTTGTCCAGTGAGGAGTGGAATATATTGTTGTATGCTTTATGTTTGAATAGGTGATTGGATGTTTTCTTGAGATGGGTTTCTTGAATACAAGCTATATCTATTTTGTTGCTTGTCAGTTCTTTCCATAGGGTGAATCTCTTTTGAGGTGAGTTAAGGCCCCTAACATTATAAGATTGTATTTTAATCACCATTAGGATGTTTTGGTTTTTGGTTGTGTAGTTGTTTAGGAGGTTTTACTGAAGTTGGGTTAAATAGTGTTGTTTTGGTGTATGGTTTATTTTCTCTTTTGTTAGCAGATGTTTTGGGTGTCTGAAGGTTTTCCTCCTCATTACTGGGGGTGGTGTATGGGTTTGGCGACTGGAATGTAGCACAGATAATACATTTAGTAAACATAACATTTATATTCAACCAAGTAAAATTAAGCAAAATAGTCATAACATTAACTGGCATAACAAATAATAACCAAATAAAAATTGTGAACATCATTAAAAGGCAGCCTCTACGGGCTAATAAGAATTTCCTAGTCATCCGAAGATATCTAGATTTTGAGGGCTATTTTCCACCTGGATTAATTGTTTTATAAACGGGTCAACTATAAACTGCATTCACCCACTGTCATCTCCCCACAACATTGAGATTTTCCTGACATCTGTTAGCTCAGTTTCTTTCTCTAATGGGTTGTATCAGGGCTTATTAGGGCGGTTGTTGTTACTTCTAAGCATTGATGGGGAATTATATATATATACATTTAGTCTTGGGTGAGTTAAGTATTAAGATATCTCTGTGGTCTCTTATCTCAATGAACTTTTGTACTGAGTTATATTAAGACATATCATGGCAATCATTATTATGACAACATCAACATATATACATTTAGATTCGTAACCATAACTGTTAATTAAAGTTTTGTTCAGTATTTTTCCATTTCTTTGTTCATTCATAAAATAAATCTGACATTGGGGTAGTTCTGTATTCTGTTAGCTCAGTGATCTATTCCACTGAGGTCCACCATACCTTAACACCACGGTAACCATACCTGTGTGGTTTAATTGGTTTTCCACTTGTATATTTAGTCTCTCCCCCATAGAGTATCGGATGTCCGAGTGTTTAACTTATCTGTAGGATGGTTCCAAGATTTTATAAATCTGTTATTATGCTTGATACCAGTCTTGTTGGATTTTTCCCTTTGGGTGTAGTTCTTCCATCTGGTGTTTGAGAGATTTGGGGATGGACAGCTTCCATTCTTGAGCTTGTTGAATGGCTTGATTTGGTGTAATGAATGTGTATGTTCTTCCTTCTTTGGTGGCTATTATACGAGCCGGGAATCCCCATTTACATTTTATTGAGTTATGTCTAAGGATTTCTGTAGCCTCTTGAAATGTCTTTCTTGCTTGCATGGTTTGGGGTGATAGATCTGCGATGAATTGTAGGTGGGCATATTTGCTTGGTATGTTAGATCTGTTCCTTGAGACCAACATAAGTTGTTCTTTGGTTTGGAAAAATAGGAATCGTGTTATCACATCCCTTGGTGCTGTCTGAGGGGCATTTTTTGGTTTGAACAGTCTGTGGGTTCTGTCTAATGTTTTTTCAATTTTTGGTATATCTGGTAGTAGTGTTTCTAGTAAATCCTCCATGTAATGGTTTAGTTCAGAGTTTAGAATATTTTCAGGTATACCTCTGATTTTAATGTTGTTTCTTCTTGACCTGTCCTCTAGGTCTGTAATTTTATTCTGCATTAAAGTCACTGTCTCATCTAAGTTGTTATGAGCATCTGTCAATTCGTTAAATGATGTTGTGAATTCCGCCATTTTATTCTCTATATGGTTGGTTCGTTCTGCTATTTGTATTATATCTTTTTGGATAGTTTTAACCATTTCTGAAACATCTAGCTTGAAAGCTTTGTGTTGTGAAATCAACATTTCTTTAAGTATGTTTTCTGACACTGGTGTGTCTTTAGTAGGAAAGTTATGTAGGGATCTTTGAGTATGTGATGTTTCTTTTGTGACCACTTCTACCTCCTCTTCTGATTCTTCATATTTGTTATTTTTAACAGGTTCTTTCTGTGCTTGTGGGGATCCTGCTGGTGTGGCCTTACTGCCTTGGGATGTGGGGAGATCTGCGTCTCTGTAGCTTTCACTGGGGTTTGTAATCGGTAAGTATTTATTGTTTTTTCCGCCATCCGGATCTGTGTTAGAGAAAAAGTAAGTAAGCTTTTTGTTTGCTGCTGCTTGCTTACTCGTCGCTGTTTTGTTTTTGCCCATGTCTAGGGATGTTGTGTGGGCTGTCTACTGTGTCCAGTCCCCGTTTAGGTCGGTTTGGGTTGCTGAAATCCTGGTAGCTACTTCCCTCCAGGCTAGCTGGCCACGCCCCCCCCCTTAAGATATTTTAATGTTTGTTAAAGGATTCTTTTTTGGATTATGTTTTGGGGTAGATGACCTTGCAAGAAGCAATCTGATTAGATTTATGCTAAATAGATTATGCCAAACAAACTCACTTGTGTTATCTGAGAAAGTGAGTTTTGACACTAGTTTAATAGCAGATGGGATTGCTTAGATTTTGATAAGGGTTTGCTAAGATTCAGCACTTCAATACAATAATGTATATTTTAAAGGTAACAAACACACACACACACACACACATATAGACATCAATCAAACTCAGGATTGCAATGTTTTAGAGTAAGTTTAAACTTACTTATTCATCAGACAAGGGTTGCAAACAGAATGATCCATATCTAGTAATAATCCTATATAAAGATTTAACAGGAAGTGACCTCAATATTGGTTAACCATACATAATGCATAAAAAGTAACCATGTTTACATTATAACATAGATATATGGAACATATGATGAAGTCCGCGCACGCGGACGAATCGCGCCAGCCAAATTTTATAATTGCCCTCGCTCCTTCTGCCTTCTAGTACTGGTGTACCTTTGGTATAGTATCACTGTGATCAGAGCCTCACTGCTATTGTTACTTGAACAATATTGAATGTATGGCTAGGGGTTGATCCACTGAATATTTGATGCTGCATATATATTATAAATAGATTCAATATACCGGTATATTGTACAAGGTAGGCAGGAATCGGTCAAGAGGGGGATGTTTTTAATGTATTTTGGGAGTGTTTTGGGAACGTGCAATAATTTTGTTTATAAGTGGTTTATGTGAAATAAAATTGATTTTTTTGTACTGAATTAAGGTGTTAGTGTGCCCAGTTAGTACCCATACTTTGGTTTTTCTTTTTTTTGGTTTATTTATTATAACATAGATATACAAATTGCCAATACTAAAGAGATCAGATTGGAGGCACTATGCAAGCAGTCAAGAAAAGTCATAATACTTATTGATGCCAGTGGGGACCAGAGTTTTAACCTGTGGATGCAACCCATTTCTTTCTTTCTCAATAATAATTCCCTCTCTCCATTAATTACTATGAACATCAGTTCAGATTCATGATGACCAAGTTCAATAGCGTCTAGACACTGGTAAAATTGTATTACCTCTACTAATTGTTGATTTATTTTGTGATATGCAGTGGGGGGAATCTCAACCGAGCTATATACTAAACCTAAGGATCGAAATCAGTTGTTACACTTCAGCAGCTATTACCCTAAACATACATTACAGTCAGTACCTGTTGGTCAGTTTACATAGGTAAGGAGAGTGGTTAATGATGATTCAAAGCAAGAGGAACAATTGATAATTGATAAATATGTATGACAAATTTAGAAAGAGAGGATATCCTAAAAGTTTTTATGGAGAGAACTTTGTCTGCTGTACCATTACATGTACCTTTTGCCACACAATATTCTAATATTAGTGGCATATGTTAGGCAGGACTTTGAGGAGACATTGGGGTATTCTTAAATACGCTTACCCAGATATCAAGAATGTTGAGTTACCCCCTCTAGTTTCTTATAGAAGGTGATGTACATATTATACAATTACCTTACAAACCTGACCCATACAATTATACAATTACCCAAACAAACCTGACCCATTCAAAATTCACTGTGGTTATTCTGAGATGTAAATTGGGTAAATCTCAGTTGCCTGGCCCGATGCAGGATTCTAGGCCAGATCCCACCCCCAATCAACATACCTCATAAAATTTGGATATGCAAAAGAGGGACAGGAGAGTAAGGAAGATGTGGTGTGCGTGACAGCATGCCAGTGCAAAAAAATCTGACCGTGCACACTTTTCTAAGACCACACCTGCTTCATTTAGTTTATGCCCCTTTTAATGAACACACATTGAAGAATGGGAGGTAAAGGAGCCGTGTATTACTTCCCTTTCTTCAATAAAAAGTTCAGGAGCCGGTAACGAAGGTAAGGTACTTACCTGATCACTTGCTCCTCCGCCGCGTAATCTGACAGGTCCCGAAAACTTAGTACTCTATGCACATATAGCTAATGAACCCAAGGGCTGAGTCAACCCCAGCTAATGAACCAGAGGGCTGACTCAACCTTGGCTAATGAAACCGGAGGGCTGACTCAACCCTGGCTAATGAACCGGAGGGCTGACTCAACCCTGGCTAATGAAATGGAAGGATGACTAAACCTCAGCTACAACCAGAGGGCTGATTAAAAGTTGGTGTACACCTTATCTTTCATTCACCTTATGTCTTTCTATTATCTTTTTCATTTGCCTTGTTCTTTCCCTGTCACTTGTAAAAAGTAGGTTTTATTTTATTTTTTCAATCTAACTTTGTTCTATAGTAAGGAGTCTTCATCCATTGGATTTCAGTGAAATCTTTTCTAGCTAGGCTACACTACGCCAGGTGGCAATTACGATCCATGCAAAAATTTGTTATTGCATTCACTTCAAAAAGGGCCACCCACATTGACATGCTCTATGCTGCATGTCGTGGTCGTAACTGCGTGAAAAAATGCGATTATGTGGTCTAGCCCTTACTTTTAGATAGGTACACTATAGAGAAATGCAGTTGTACTAGAATCAGGTTCACTTGATTATCCTCCCTCTGCAGCCCTGTACTATGTTATTTCTATAACTGCAACTCATAAAGGGGTAGCGTTGAAGGTTATGAAATCTGTGAAAGACTGTGGCAGATTTAAAACAATTCTTAGGAGATATGAGTAGATTGAACACTATCTAGAAGGTTTTGTGACAGATTGAGTTTAAACTCATATAATATTACAAGACTACATGTATGTAACAATTAATTATGACATGATGTACAGAATGGATACATTTAAATTAATGTAGCCTGCATCAGATTTCTAATTTAAATAAATGCGTTTGGGTCTTTAAGGGAAAGGTGACGACCGGGTTGCCAGGTCATTCTATTAGGGACACAATACATGTAATTAGTAGAGGTGCACTGATTGCAAAGTGATTGCAACTAAACATTAATTAGCCATGCTGCATCTGTTTTAATATAGAAGTTGTTGCTACGTATCTAATGATCTGCTACACAGCCCTGTAATGTGTAGATTTCATATTTGCTCAGGCTCAATCTGTCACAAGCTTCAAAACATTTATTTTATTCTGTCACAGTATCCTAGATATTGCTTTCAATCTGCCATTACTTTCAATCTCTTACAGATTGCATTTCATATGTGTGCCCTTTAATATTACCCCTTTAGTAGATATACTTATAGAAACAACATAGTACAGAGATGCAGAGGGGGGATAATGAATTGAACCTAATCTTAGCACAGCTTTGTGAAATGCATTTCTCAATTGTGTTCCTATCGGAAAGTAAATGAAACCGATATCGGTAAATAACGGTCGTTATCGGTAAATAACGACCGGTATCGGTAAATAACGGTCGTTATCGGTAAATAACGGTCGTTATCGGTAAATAACGGTCGTTATCGGTAAAAACCCGGTCGTTATTTTACGATAACGATCGATATTTTACGATAACGATACCGATCTTTTATAAATGGGGCCCAAAGAGAGCTAGCAGAAGATCTCATTTTAAAGGGCATGTCCACCCCCAAAACTATTTTTTGCTGTAGTGTAGGGAATGCTATCCTGTGTACTTTTCCCATATACTTTGATTATTTTTTTGGAACAGTTATCAAGTTATTTTCATTTTTGTGTTTCTTATGGGTGTAGCAATTGATTTCTCTCCTCCTATAGTGGGCAGTGTGCTTGTAGTCTATGGAGATATGTCCACCAATCAGAAGGATTTTGCATAATGGTTAAAATAGCCCTTTCTCCATTTATTAATTAAACATGCAGAATCTGAGCAACTGAATTGCAAGTGCCACCTGGGATTCTGGGATTTTACATTAACCCATTCCCTTCTTCTATAGTCATCAGAACGAGTGCTGATCGCTGCTGTTTGCTCTATAGTAAGACACAACAGTTGTTACAAGCAGAGCTGCATTTATTACAGACTGGTTACTTTTACACTTGAATTTATTCAGACTCAGCTTTGCTGCATGTGTTTCTGATATCCCTTTAATTACCATGTTGCTCTCTAGACTGGTTTGCAACCATCTCCCTCTGTTCTATTACTGGAGATTATTTCTGGAAAAATATTGGAACCAGATATTCCAACACATCAATAGCTCTGTTGCTCAGATCTCCTGTTGAGTATTTATTTGGGATAACAAATCATACTTTTACTGTTTTTTTTTTTTTCTTTAATCTTAGATACTGAGAACTAAATTGAGAGCCGTCTGAACTAAGGACTGCCCATTCAAGCTACTCAGCCAGAATCACTCAATAAACTTATATCCCAGTACATGCCTCAGAACAATACAAAACTGAAACTAGCTCTCCTTACTAAACATTCACTATTTGTAGTGACTCCTAAACCCACCCCCAATATCTGATTGGTCCAACATCCAAGATCCAATCAGATTTAAGATTGTATCTAGACCAATCAGATTTTGGGGGGTTGTTTATGAGACACTATAAAACAGCATGAAATCTTCAGAGCAGCTCAGTTTCTAATCAGCAGTCGAACTAGCAGGTCTTGCCTTTGTATTTAGGTTAGAGATTTGCAAGTAGATGGCTGGTTATTTAGTTGGACCGCAGAAATGAATGTTTTGTAGCTCCTGGGATTCATACCTTCATTAACTTCATGGTGTTGTTGTATAGCAGTCTATAAACTGCACATATATGTTGATATAACAGATAAAAGATAATAATAGTGTTTTTATTACAGAGCTTGTAATTGCTTTCCTTTGGCCAAATAGCCTGCAAAATAGTGACTAACCCAAGTGCCTATGTAGTTGCACTACTAGTTTCACCATTCCCTGACAAACACTCTCAAACAGCAGAGGGCAGATAGGGAATGTATAGGATAGGGGTTGTATATTGAAAACATGCAGTGTAAATACAACCAGGTTGTAATTAGTGCAGCCCTGCTACTTACATTTATTATAAGCATCCCCCAATAATGAGATGATCTGATCACTAAATATATCTCCACTTACAATATAAGCTTATTATAAAATAAAAATATGCTTAGAAATGCAAAATCACAGTTTATTCCTGTGCTGAGCAGGCAAATTATTTCTCTATTGCCCCAGAGCACTGCATAGCCAGGAAAACCGAACTTGGATACCTCATTATACAGATAGTGAATGGTTGGGTAATCCACTGGAATGGCGCAACTAAAGAGTTACTATGTTATGTAAAGTTTACTTGTTAAGTAAAAAAGACCTTTCAAATGTTGCAACAAAAATGAAAGTTTATTGCAAGCACTTTCTGCACATTTCCTTTAAGGTAAGAGGTATAAAAGGACACCAATACTGAAAAAAATTGTTATCTTTAGATATCCAATCTAAAATATATCTTCTGCTAGGTGCAGTTTTGCTATAACTAGAATGGAGACAGTGTTCATGCAAATCATGTTAATTGCATGATGGGAAATTCCCTCTTTCAATGCTGCCTCATAGTGATTACTGAGCATGCTTGCCCTCATAGAAACCTCTACAAAGAATAGTTAGAGGCAGAAACAAATTACACCAGAAATAGCTCCTACTCTTTAATTTCTGGGACTTTGAACAGACATTAGAGGAGAACCGTTGGAGCAGAGGGGTAAGATGAGGATTTTTGAACACTACACAGTGAGGCCAGTAGTAGGTTAAATATTAGTTTTGGGGGTGGACATGCCCTTTAATTCCAATGAAAGAATGAATGAAAGAAGTAAATAATAAAGTTAGACCAGGAAATTGAAATTAAAACTTTAAAGTTAGGAGAAAGACATAAAGTGAGCTTCATTCATTTGTGGGGAAAAGAGACAAAAAAAAAAAGACACAACTAAACATTTTATTAGCTGCCTTATTTACACCAGACTGCTGCAAACCTTGATCTCCCCTTGCTTCCATCAGCAGCTGCCTGCAAAACCCCAGTACTAGAGACTTTTTATTTGAATGGTCAGCTTACCTCTCTATCTTGACTCTGGCTAAATCACAAGTGAGAGGAGGAGACATAACATTGTGATATAACATGTTCTGCTCCTAATGATTGACAGCTCTATACACAACAGGACAAAATTAAAAGCAAAGCATTGTACCAAACTGGGACAGCTGCAGGAATCCAGAAAACGTAATAGCTATTTGGGACAGCAGAATTGGGGTTAAAAATTAGGACGATCTGTGACATTTGGGAGGTATGCAATTAACTTAGGTGATTACACGATTAACCACCAGATGGCAGCACACAGATTAATTAATTTAAATAGTGAAAATAGGGGTATGGGGTGGTAAAAAGTAAAAATTAAAATGTTTTTTCTGAGGTCCTGAAATGTATGTATACTAAGTCACATGAAAATTGTCCCAGCCATTCAGAAGTTTATCTGGAGCATACGTACATACATACATACATACATACATTTTATGTATGTTGGTATTTATAATTTTATTTATAAAGCGCCAATTGGGAACGCAGTGATGTACATTATAAAATACAGAGTATAGAAACAAGGGGATAAATAAAATGCATTATACAGATAAATAATAATTAAATAAAGTTTCATATATAGGTTAAGAATACACAATTATACATGACTTGATGTAAGTATGGCATTCCTTGACACATTAGGAATGAGATCCCTGCCCCAAAGGGCTTACAATCTGAGTGGGTGGGACAACATACAGATACAAGTGGGGGGATGAAATAAAATCTAAAATTTTAGATTTGAAAGTATTAATGTTACCTGGCAAAGTGAAAGAGAGAGAGAGTTCCAAAGGAAGGGAGCAGCAAGAGAGAATGATTTAAAGGGCATGTCCACCCACAAAACTATACTTAAACCCACTACTGGTCCCACTGTGTAGTCTTGAAAAATCCTTACCTTACATCCCTGCTCCGAATGGCTGCCCTGCAATGTCTCTGCAAAGTCCAAAAAGGGGAAGAGAGGGAGCCTGGCTGTGTCCCTAAAGGTTTCTGCCTTGTACCTCTCCTCCAGGAGAATTTTGGCTGAAGCCTCCCTCCCGTCCCCTCTCTCCCATTTTTCTCTCCCTTCCCCTAACTCAAAACCCCTTTTCTGTAATGTAGTGGTCCCTATCCCATCCCCAACCGCTATGTTTATCTGTAAAAAAAATAATCCGAACATTACTTACTTTTCTTCATTCCCGTGGCGGTCTGTAATGCCTGCAGTCATGTCCGTAATTGGCTGCATCTCAGCTAATGACAGGTGAGGCTGCAGGTCTGGCCCCCTGCTTGCAGTTCTTGCAAGCAAAGGGGCAAGATTACAGCACCGGGGGAAAGTAAGTAATGTTAGGATCCATTTTTTTTTTCCAAATAAACATAGCTTTTGGGGGTGGGATAGGGACCACTATAACAAATATAACAATTGATCTCAGGGTAGACATGCCCTTTAAGGTGGAAAGAATATATATATATTGTGTATATGTCACCATTTTTCTATATTTTTTCCATTTTTTTCCCCCACTTTTTCTATTTTTTTTCTGCCATGCTATTTTAGTGTCTTTTTTTTTGTTTTTTGTGTTTTTCCACTGCTGACATTTTTGTTTTTGCCTTAATTTTTTGCCTTGTATATTTTCTGCAATAATCTTGCATATCCTACTATCTTTTTAATGGTTTCCCATGGCTGGTCTTTCCTTTTTCTCCACTGCCATTATTTCCTCTTTTCACTGCAACATCACCATTTTACACTACTTTTTCAGTGTTTGATTTTCCTTCTTCTACCCAATACGATTCAATTTCACTGCAGAATGACCTATATGTTTCTGATATCCACCTTCTTGTGACCGCACACCAATAACTATAATAGTCAATGGCTCTTTTTAAACTTTATACTGATATTCTCTATATTAGAAATAAGGAATCACTGGCTGCAGTTTGATGACAATATAGAGGGATATTGTTTGAAATTGTGAATATGAAATGAATTGAAAGTTTCATTGTTTTAAATTCAGCTTGATGAATTAAATTTAGCCTCACAACACTATCACTCACCTTTAGAAATGGGATCGAACCTGGATCCAACACGGAACCCCTCGGTCCTGAAAGATCAGTCCGAATCCGGATTTCGGGACTTCGGAAGACATTTTCGATAATCATAGAATAAATGGTGCTATTTTTAATACTTTTCGGAAACAGCCTCGAACGTTTCGAAAATTATCGAAAATACCGTTGGAGACCATTTTTGAGTTTACGATTGTATTTTGGAAAATCAAACGTTCAAGGCTATTTTCGATAATCTTAGAAAATAGCCTTGAACATTCCAAAATGGTCTCCGATTTTCGATAATTTTCAAATGTTTGAGGCTATTTTTAAAAGTGTTTGAAAATAGCCCCGTACATTCGAAAATTATCGAAGATTCGTTCTGGATTTCCGGGTTTTCCGGTGAGTTTTGGCCATCTCTACTCACCATCACTAACAATTTTTAAAAATCCTTCAAGACAGATCACTTAACTATGTTAAAGAGAGTATATACACACATGCTAAATACTCTATAATATGTTAGGTTTAGTGTTGCCAGGTATCTCTTTTTGGGCAGATTTGTCTCGACTGCAGGAACAAAACCCAGAGTCCCACAGTCAGGGATGAAATTAGCTCTGGCCCTAACATCCCTGCCCTGGGAACACCCACTTCCCTAACCTCGCCTCCACTCTGCCTACCATGTCATCACCGTCCTGCCCCCTCCTTCTCTGCGGCAACCTGGTTAGGTTTCACATATTCTTGAATGATCCCAGCCAAAAGTTATACAAAAGAAGAATCAGCTATTTGAGCAGATACTGTTGGTATTAATACCTTCAATTACTACCATAAGCATTATATACTTACATACAATAATGCAGGTGTGAAAACTCTAGGTGTGAACCACATCTAGTTCAGATATCAGACATATCCCATCATTCCCAGTCAGCTGTGAATTACAGGTCAGAAAGACTTTAACATCTCTAAGGACTTTAAAACCAAAGGATAAATTTGGATATTTGAATTAAAAGAAATGTTAGAATTTTTGCTGTCAATTTCCCTCCTTACCACCCCATTAGATAAAAAAAGATTAACCTGTAATGCACTCGATGAATTTGCATTAAGCTGTACAACGTTTTGCTTTGAAATAGCAATATAAAACGGAAGGCGACAATTATGATCCAGAAACTGGTTGTAAACAAATTGGCTTTGCGACTAATTGCTTAGACAATCTAATAAAGAGATGTTATCACTGGCAAAATGCATCCCTCCCCAAGACAAGCAATTAACCGGATTATTTTCAGCAAGCTGGTAAATGTTTGCTTTTAATTGTACCATAATGGTAAATTAGAAAGTGTTGTGTTGCCCTCACTGCCTCCCTGCAGCCTAAGTTTCATACAACCTCAAATTTGCTCCATCTCTGTAGGTTTTCCATTGTCTAATGATGTTCACAAATGGAAGGCAATTATGTTTGTGTTACCTTCTGTCACCTTTTAAAGTAAATGTTTAAAATTGACTTCTTGCCTTCATTACATGGTTAAAGAAATATTCTCATTCAAAAAAGTATTGATCTGGAGCCAGTGAAATGTATAATCAGCACAAAATCTCTTTTATTGGTATTATACAGCTCTGAAAATGCAAATTGTTTTCTTTTGTGTCTATGTGAAATTAGATTTTTATTCAAAATCCCTTACTTTTATAGCTCCAAAATAACATCTAACTCCAAATAGCATCACCCCTTCCTGGAGCAATATAAACAGGGGATATTTAACAGTTTGTTTACTGTGCTGCTTTTAACCACCCTATTCTTAATAATACAGGTGGAAAGCTGAAGGGACAGTGAAGTCAGAGAAAAGAAAACAGACATATCTTTTTTTTTTAAGTAAAATTTAAAGCTAATAAAAACAAAACTTTCAATTAGTCAATTTTAAGCGCCTTATATCACAAAGAAAATTGTTAAAGTTAAAATGTTTATTTTACATCCTTTAAATTATACTCACCTCCCCCTTGCTACATATCTATAAAGAATCACTAACATCTGCGATATCATAGACCGATCATTATTATTATGGCTATTTTTCTATAGCCAGACTCAGGTCTCAGGACCCCCCTCCCACTTAGAAGTGCCCCTGTTGCAGTGACCCAGTGCCTTTGTTGGGGGTCCTGCAGCTCAAAAAAGTCTTCTTTCTTGTTACCGCCAATGTTGCCGCCAACGCTAAATTCAGTTGCTGCTGACACAGAGGCTGCTGTTGCAACCAATGTCCAGCGTTACTTTTGAGAAGTGCCGCAATAAAAATGGGTTTATAAATATGCCCCCTAAAGTTAAAAAACAAATTTGCAGCTAAATTAGTAAATAAAATAGTAATATTACAAGTAAAATTTTTCTGACATTGTTGCCAAAGTACAATTATTTTGCTATTTCTTGTCATATTACTTAGTTTTGCTAATTATTAAGGGCCTTTAGCAGGTATTACCAAAACAATGGCTTCAAAAATCACTAGTTTCTAGCACACTCTCAGACTAATAGTGGAACCCCGGAGAGCTCCACATCTGAGAAAGATGTTAATAATGGGAGCAGCACTTGTCCTTAAACTAAAACATTTTTCGCTAACCTAAAAAAGCTTAGAAGAAGAACTTTTATTTTTAAATGTGCCCTTTATTTGCAAGTTGTTAGTATTAATAATTGCTACTTAAAATGCATACAATGAATTAGCAAAGAGTGGCCATGCCATTAACATGAAATGCACAGTATGTTGGCTTAAGCATCAAAATAAGAGTAAAATCAGAACAGCTGTGCAAACACCTAGCATCTCCATTAATCCCTCTGTGACTGAACAATCAGTTAATGCTTCTACACTCTACCTATTAGTTTCTTGCAATAAATGTTTTTTAATGAATTGATATAAAGGGGGTTTATTGCCTTCAGTAACACAGTAATACTATATATATTAAGGTCTACTATTGGAAAGTTGCATTTTTATGTCACCTGCTAAAAAAAAACATTTAAATTCTGTAGCATTCAAGGACATGGACAAACTGAAAGAATTTTTAAGGGATCTAAGCTATTCACTTCATTCTATCAGAAACATCTTTTACAATATAGCAGTTATTGGTGCATGCTTCTGTGTATGGAAAAAGATTTTTGAAATGTATATAAAAATAATGTAATGATTTTGTTAGAGGCATTTATTATGTGGATGAAAGGCATAATTTGTATGTTGTATTGAGTTAAAAAATCTCCCAATTTCTTGACATATCCTTACTGCTATTAACTCTTTCCTTTAAGGTAAGTAAGAGGAACATTTTTAAAATGTGACAGTTCGGTTCAGCTTCTCATTACACAGGGAATCATTTAAATGCCCTTTTAAATAAATCAAGACAATTCTGTTTGTGTATCTTTTACTTTAAGCATGCAAAGCAACAGCATTGATTGGCAGGGCAGTAAACCCTTCCATAATAATTAAGAGGATGAACCTAATTAACTATTGGCCTTACTCTTTGTACTTGGATTGAAAACTGGTTTAAAGATTATGTTACAAATAGTTCTAGTTGACCCAGTGTTATTGTGTTCCTTACAGGTCTGTCCTGTGGCTGGTTCTTTTTATTTATTTATTTATTTATTTACCTAGAATTGGGCATATATAATATAAAACGGTACTGCACTAGGCTCAACCTAGCAGAGGAATTTAAAGGGTATCTCCACTGCTAAAAGTCACCTGGGTTGTAAGGATAGATATGTGTAAGGTGGAAATGTACCTGCAGTATCCTGTGTCTGTGAGCAGTAGTTTAGAAGAAATCCAATGAGTTTGTCCCAGAACGCTGTGGATGGTGCAGGTCCGCCCACTTTCATTGACTGCCTGCATGTAAAATGTCCGACGCACGTTTTCCTTTAGTGCATGCGCAGAATGTGAGAGGATCCGTCATGACTGCTGTCTGGTCGATTCTACACACACACGCACGCACGCACGCACGCACGCACGCACACACACACACTGCTAAATGGAGGAATAATCACATGACCATCACAGCTCTCCAAGCTACTGAGTTCACTGCTAAATGGAGGAATAATCACATGACCATCACAGCAGCTTGCTGACCTCACTAATTAATGGAGGAGTAATCAGGTACTACCTTTTTCTCTCTCCCACTCCCTCCCATACCAGATTGCCTCATATTCCCAGCATCCCCTATGAAATCAATCTTAGAGTTAGACACAAACAAATCTTTATTAAAAACAACACAAGTTCCCCTGTATTTGTTACAGTAGTGTGGGAAGAGGGTTTAACTTTTCCTCCCCTGTCTCTCTCTGCATAATCAGCTGGAAAAATGTTGTCTAAAGTCAAGGGAGAAAATCCTAATTCTGTTTATCTATACCTGGTATCAGGCCTAGTATTTTTATTTTGTTTGCAAGTGGTTTCCTTTTTTGGTAATTTAAAGTTTACATTTAGTTGTCATAGGGACCAGTAACCACTGATTAAAACATATTATTTTTAATTTATTAATTTAAATTAATTTAAAATTAATTAATAAAATTAATTTTATTTCTACACAAAGATCCAGAATTACAAGATCAAAAAAATCTTTCAATACAATAAGTCCTTTAAGATCTTTCTCCTCTCTCACCCATTAAGTTTACACATAATTAAAGGATCTAATACCCAAGAAGTGACACAAGGGCTCTCCATTAAGTACCCCATTCTCCTGCATGTAATAATTAGAGATGGACTAGAACTCAAACTCGAACCTGAGTTCGAGCCGAACTATTTGAGTTCGAATGAATTCGGACTTTTCAAACTATCCCGGACCCGGATTTTCGATATTTTCCGGACTTTCGATAATTATCGAAAATGTTCGACGGTTCAAGGAAATCGAATATGCGAGTAAAATGCCTATTATACCTATACGCAAGCATTGAATCCACAAGTAAAATGCCCATTAAAACCTGTACGCGAGCATCGAATCCGCAAGTAAAGTGTCCATTAAAACCTATACGCGAGCATTGAATTTGTGAGTAAAATTTACATGATACCTAGGCCCAAACATCGAATGTTTGAACACGAGGGCTCGAAAATAGCGTGAGTGAGAGTAAAATTGATTTTTGAATGTTCTGGATATTCGAACATGTTCCCCAGACCATTTCCCGGGTCCCACAGCCATTTACATTAAGTTACCATTGAACCAACTTTCGAAATTTCGGCCATCTCTAGTGATAATGGGTACAGCCAAAGTGAAATTCATTGGTCTGTCTGTTCTGTTGAAAGATTTTTTTCTGCCCTAGCTGGATTATTTTGAAGGTGTCAATTAGTAAAGCAAGTTATGTGTCGCTACTGCCATATGTGAGATAACATGTTTTAGTCTGTAGAACAAAATCCTAACTGAGCAGATTATAATTTGTTGTTTTGCTTTAATTCACAGATACATATTTTGTTATAAGTAAGTAACACAGGAAAATGTGTTTTATCCTGTAGATATTTCAATGTTTTGTCGTAGGAATTTAGCATTTTAGATGTGTGATTTTAGTTTTTCTTTGTGCAGCTAACCCATGGGTAGAATAAAACCTGGGTTCTGTGTAAGTAGACATTAGGAAGATTTCTTCTCTGAATGAAACAAGGAATGGAAATTATTTTGCTAATATACATTCTCTTGCCCAGATACATTTAAATTTAAATTTTCAATGATGGAGCTGTAAGAAAATGTACAGCATTTAACATCTTGGTTTAGTAGAAAGAGTCCAAGCAGGATAAACAATGGTGGAGGTGCACTCTGTCCAACTGTGGGTGCAGACACTTCGTAGGTTCTTCCCTTTAAAACTAGCAGCTTCACAGGAAAAAAGATAACTGAGGGTCGCACTCCAAATCTTTATAAAATTTTTATTGTGAACCACACGTCACAACGTTTCGAGGGAATGCCCCTTCTTCAGGTGATCACCTGAAGAAGGGGGCATTCCCCCGAAACGTTGTGACGTGTGATGTGTGGTTCACAATAAAAGTTTTATAAAGATTTGGAGTGCGACCCTCAGTTATCTTTTTTCCTGTTTAGTAGAAAGAGCCCCAGAAAGGAAGGCCTGCAGCCATAGGCTTGTTAGAATTTTCAATAATTCAGGGACCATTGATCAACTATGGGAGGGCCCTTGGCAGACATCCATAGACCTTCAGTGAACCTAACAAGACCAGTGAACTTACTTTGAAATTCCTGAAATATCTGCCTGGTTACTTTACTAAATTATTGCAGAAATAGATTCATGCTGCAAGTATAAAACATTCATATGATGTACATGTGGGAGCTAGCCAAAGTCCATTTTCTGCTCTCTCAGGTCAGAAATACCAAAACACTCCAGACGTCATTCATTTGGTGCAATGACAGCAAACTGATCAAGTGGCAACAAATTGGTCCAGTAGGGATTGTACCTTTAACATGAAAAGGCTGCTGCAAATGAGAAATATTACAGAAAAACAGTATGACAGGTTTACATTATAAATCGTATCTATGAAACACCCTGGATAATTGGTCTGTAAACGTATCTGTTGAGTGAAATGATGAGTCTGTTTCCTATGTTTATAACAGATTGCTTGCAGTCCATAACTAGTAAGACAAAAAGGAACATACAGTTGTCATTACATTGTAAACATTGGACTCAAAATAATGGAAAATAATTAGAATACATTGGCATGAAGCAAAATAGATATTTATGGCATTTCTGAAGGTGTTGTGACAAAATATAAAATAATAATAATAAGTAATTAACTCCAACTTTAAATTTTGAGAGGCAGTGAAGGGTGCACTTATATAGTATGAGTAACCCCCAGATTCTTTAAAAAATCACAACTCCCCACCTACCCACACCCACTGCACAACCTCTGCTGCTAAGACTAATGGCCATAGATCAATGCCATTTTGGTCTTGGGTATAAAAATGCATGTATGGGTTTTAATGTGTTACATAACAGAATCCAAATTAAGGTAGGATTTAAATAAATTAATTGTTATGTGTTTGAGTATCACAATCTATGCTTAACTCATGATTTTTGTCATAGGCTTCGATTTAATAATTTCCATTTTTATATTTACATAGAGTACCATCAGAAACATTTCAACATATTTTACAAAATAAACAATAAAATTGAAATAACAAACTTTGCATGATACACAGTAACATGTCTGTCGTCAGGATAGAATATGTTATCAGTATGTAATTGGTTAGAGCTTTCTGTCATGAGAGAAATACTATTTATAGCATTATCCTTGTCATCATCTTGTTTAAACTTCCACTCAAACAGTATAGGGGAGTAAATAACCTTTTTAAGCATTGTGGAGCTTAATTTAAATTATATTGTACATTAAGTTTACTTATTGTTCACATTAAACTCTATTGTTTTATTTTCAATTTTAAATCTAAAAAAGCAAAACATAAGTAAATGTTTAAATACATCTGTAAATTGAGGCACAGTAAGCAAACTTTATGGTAAATTGCTTCAGAATGATGTTTGTTTTCTTTCTCTTTAAAGGGCATCTATAGTGAAAAAAACACATTGCCCCATTGCAAAGTTAAATTCATGTACTCTGTGCTGCCTTTCTCCTACCTCTGTCAGTGATTCTGTTTTTCCATGGTGTCAGATCTCTCTGCAGCACTCCCCCCTTCCCCCTCCCCTCTGTTACCTCCTCCATGTCTCAACTCTGGCTAACCGACAAGTTTCTCATGTGCAGTAGGAGTTACAAGTTCAACATACTGAAAAACACACCCACGTACAGTGGCCAATAGAAAGAAAGCTGTCCTGGTGACATGGATCTCTTTGTGTCCTGATCTCTCTGTTTGTGACCCATCATCAATCAGTGAAGTCTATCAAGAAGGGGGGTCAAGTTCAGCCTTATCTCTGCCATCAAAGCTACCTCTCTCCCCCTGCTAATGCTCTTTTCTCTATGTTTGTAACAGAGCAGGAAGGAGGGAGGGTCTTGAGCAGGGAAGAGGATCACATCACAGATTTGATTGACAGTTCAAGTAGAGGAATGCAATCAGGTATTCTTCTAATGGGTGTATCTCAGGACAGAGAGGGAATCTGAAAAAAGTGAAGACACTCTGGGGGTTGGGGAGAAATATAGAACACATGGAAGGAAAGGGGAAAAAAGTTCATTTTCTCTCTATAGATGCCCTTTAAATTATAACTAATAAACAGAACAAATATAAAACTGTTACATGGATAAGCTTACCCACACTGTACCTGGGACAGTTTTATTGTATTTGCTGACTTATTAGCAAAAAAAAAGTTATGTTTTGTTTTTACACGTTTAACATTTTTTTCAATAAAAATGGTTTTCTTAACTTTTAGCAAGTAAACTTTCTATACTGTAATTTTTTTTTTACTTCTAATCTAGCAAGCGCTTCAAAATAAACACCAGTACATGATTTTGAATTGAATAAAGAATCACACTTACCCTTTAATTCAGATTTAGATAGTAGTATACATTCCAACGTTAATTACTGAATGGAGTTTTTTAGTTGGTAATCTGTTCAGTGTAGAGTGTATATACATAGCTTTTAATTTTTGTAGAAGTTTTTTGACGATTATAGGTTATCTGGGTTCTTTTTATTCATATCCATAATGTTGAGATGTTATTTCCCTAAACAATTACCTAACAACATAAACAAATGTTTTCGGGAAGCATTGTTCATTAGCAAAGAAATTAATGTTAAAGGGGATTTGCATATTAGGTCAAGTTGTTCCTCTATTCTAAGAATGCTATACTCCATTTTACTTATAGTTGGTATTTCATTTTAGTCACAAATGTGACTTCAGTATTTTTATACTCACTCCTTCTGATTGCTAGCAGAAGTACATTTGTTGGTAATGTGACCATCTCAGCCAACAGATTTATGAGATATATAACATGATTTTAAAGTTCACCCCTCAAATGAAAAATTGTATATAAGTCAATGGATCCCTAAATCCACAATCTACAATAGTATGAAAACTGACAGATAAAAGACAACTCTGAAATTATGCCCAATGTTCTGTTAGCCCTCTCTCCTGGTTTCCTGGTTCTTCCGGTTAGCAGTCAGTTATAGATGTTACAGTTAACACCACAGCCAATAACTGAATGCTATTCCCCCAGCTGCCTCCTCTGGGCTTGTACGAGCTTGTAAAGGAGTTTGGAAAGAAAGCAGAAATGTTTTGAGAGGCAAAGGGAATGGGGGGAAGAACATTTAGAAGAACATTTTGCTACATGACAGTTTAATCCTGGTCCTGTCAGCTTTCTAACAATTGTGGGTTTGGTGGGTGATTTACTTATATATCATTTTGTTATTTGAGGGGTAAACATGCCCTTTAAGTATCATTGTTTTAATTTTCACACTTTTACTTTTCTATGGTGACATTGCAAATATTACAATTATTTTCCACCTAATTGCATTTATTTGTCTTTAGGCTAGGGATGTCCAACCTGCATCCCCCAGATGTTTGAAAGCTACAATTCTTAGCATTGCTTGGCTGCAAATGCAACCCAGAACCCAGGAATGCAGGTAGTTGTAGTTTTCAAGCATCTGGAGGGTCGCAGGTTAGATATTTCTGCTATACTGTAGGTTGTTAAATGTCTATAATTTTCTCTTTCAGTATATATATTAATAACATAGACAAAAAAATGTAATATTAGCAAAAAAAATTAATTCTAGTTTAATTCTGCAAACCTGGCCTAGGCTTATGATAAAAAACACCTTCTGAGGCAATAGACAAACAGAAACAAATCAATGATCCTATAACCAGATAATGTTGTTGCATTGCACCATAAAAAGATTTTGAAGACAGGAAAAACAATAAAAACAACTTTAGCTGATCATAGATAGAAACTATCTTCCCCTGTCTGGCCTTGTAGTGCTGGCATATCCAGCTGCAGATGGAGGGAGGTGAGTTACTCCATGATTATGATTTAGTGAAGTGCAATGTCTTTTTAAAAAAAACAACAACAAAAATACATGTTACACATGGGAAAAAAAGCGTAAAAAAACATACATCTGAGTCACACAGACTCAAAGTCAGCCAACAGCCTTGGGTCTGTCTTTCTTAATATAGCTGGAGATCATTATTTTCAGGTTAAGATCCCTATTTAATGTAAAACTTACAAACGCAAGAAAAACATGCTCTTTTAGCCCTGATAAACAAGACCCCTGTCCAATATATTCCTTGACCAATGTACAAGTCGATAAACCAATCAGTAGTCTGCTGGTCAACTGATTTTAACATGTCAGTTAGGAGAGATCAGTCAGCTGCTAACTTACAAATGATCTCTGGATGATGTGATCAAAAAGGTCAGATCAGGGATCGATTGGTCAGAAATGATCTGCATTTTTGTACCAGCCCTTACCTAACAAATATGGACAAGAAATGAAAAGCTGTGTCACCAACATGAAAACAGTGTGACTATATCAAAGACAGAAATATGGCACTGCTCTTCATTCTACTTTAGCAAGCAGTCTGTATAAATGCAGATCAAATTTTAAATGTTTATATTGCATAATTTTTGTTTGTTTTTAGTTCACAACAAAGGTAAAAGCAAACTAAAATTACAGCAAAAGAATCATATGAAATAGCCACAGTGCATTTGATGTTTCTAGTGACCTCTGGATTTAAATGCATCAGTTATCCACCAATACATTAGGAACTGATTGTTTTAAATGTCCTGTCCATTTTCCGAAGGCCAATCCCATAAAAATGGCTAAAGAAGATGCTTTATCCTATTGCATATGTGTCAGGTATGAGAGAGGCAAATGAAAATAGTCTTAATTGGCTTTTAAACTGATTCTATGACACCACAGGGAGCTACGAGCTCTTAGTGAATGATTGCACAAAGCAGTAATAGGTTGCTGTCTACAAGCTGTCTTACACTGAGTGTGTCATAGAGAGAGAAAAAGGATTTCAATGCAGGTTTCAGAATATAATTGCTATCATTTATAGGTAGAGATGCCATTTCATAAACATAATAGCTCTGGTGGTACTATTCATTGTGTGGTAGGGGGTCCACAGCGTGTTACCAGTAAGAGTTAACCAAATTCTGTGCCTTTGACACATTCATTTACTTCTGTTTCAAGCCCTATAAATGTGAATTTGCTCACATTTCCACATATTCTAGCCAGAAACACTCCACTCTGTTCAAAACAAAATTTACTGAAATAATAATTCTTTAGAATGGCTGCCACTTCAGCTAATTGCTGCACTTCTGCTTTTATTGTCTCATTTTCCTCTGTGCTTCCACTGTTCGTTTCTATTCTACTAATTTGGGTTTAACCAACAATATCCTAAATGTTAATACAAACCAAATGTTGGCTTATCTATTAGAAACACAAAAAAATATATGCCCCCGATTATGAGTGGCAGAGAAACATAGATCAACATATCATACCATGGCATACAACTTAACCATACAGTACTCGCAAAGAAATACATTCTGCTTCCTTTTTTTGTCTGAAACCAGGCGAAATGATTTTTTGAATTTTTTGAATTTAAGAATAATAACTCAATCTGAATAACTGTATATTGTGGTGTGTGTATATATATATATAATATATATATATATATGCTTTTTGCAAAACTTAAGATGTAAAAATGATATACAGCAGGCTGATCTGATACACTGTAGTTTCAAAGTATATTAGACCTATGAGATGTTCTACACCGTTTACATTTATCCAACAATCTTCCTGCTAGTGCCGTACTTTAAAAAATCCAGTATATGCTAACTAAACATCCAGAATGCTACACAATGGTGTTCCAAGTTAATATATATTGTAATGTTGTGAAAAAAATATTCTGTGTATTCAAAACTTCTTTTTCTGCAAAGTGGTGAACTCTCTAGAAAACTAAATTCCAAAAGTTTAGGATGAAGTTAAAAAAAATATATTGCTACTAGCGAACTACAGAGAAACATAATTGAACTTATATCAAAGAGAATAATGGATTTCCTCCATGCTATGCTTTTCTTATAAGTACAGCATCTATACATTTGTTAGCAGATGTAATGAAAAAATGTTCAGATGGATCATGGAGTTTGACAATTAAATGTGTACCAGGGGGCGCTCTCTCATGAAATCAAATTACTAAGGTAGCAAACCTCCAGTTAGTTAATTTAACTGAGCTTCGTCTGTATGTGAACAATGTGGGATGTGTTAAAATATCATAAATTCGTGTTCAGAAAAATTGAGAATTCTCACTGTGTCTGGTTGCCTTTAAATGATGAAACCATTAAAACATGTTTAATATAGACATGATTATGTTTTGAAAAGCAACTAACATAAACATAGAACCAAATAGTTATTAGTAAACTCATCTACTACATTTGTTATTACACAGAATAGAAATAAAAAAAATAAACAAATGAAAATAAATCTGAATGTATGCTAATATCTCAATTTGTGATCATTTGAATTTAGTCTTTAGCAGCACAAGTGATTTATTTTAGAATTTAGATGTGGAAAGAAAAGATACTATTAATTATTAGAAAACTGATATTTATTTTTTTGCTGCAAATACACTGATAGGAATAGTTAACCTGTGCATTATATGACAGATTAATATTATTCAAATTTACTGGGATGCATTTTTTTTTAGATTGTAACTAATGGCAATGGCAATGTTATTAAAACTGTCTCCTAACTTATTCACTTAAAAACAACAGGACACACTAGCAATTCTGCACAGTATTTGTAAAACAAATTCTGTAATGAGTGCAATTGGTTTGCCACACCAGAAATGTTCATTGAATGTCCACCGACCAAGAGCCCATACATGTGCAATTCTCGTCCAGAACAATCGGTCTGCCCCAGAGGTTAACTAATAGACTTGCAATGCTTCTTTGCTTTTTGTTAAATATGAACCATGTTTTCTTTGTTTTGCATACCCTATTTCCATTATTTCATAAACCTAGAGTTCTTGAATACCTTAGCTAAACCATGGTGTCTTGTAAATCAGGCACTGACAATAAACTGTAACATCAGAGCTATTCATTTCTTAGCACAACATCATACATCTTGCAATGCTAGAGGAGAAAAGAAAACATTATAGGCACAAATTTATACAACAATCTCTTAGAACCATATTTGCGTATGTCATTAACTAAGAAAGAAGGAAAATGCATAAAAAGATATTTAGCTGACATGATATGCTGAGTTTAAAATAAGCGGTTGTTCTTTGAGTAATCTAAAAAAAATCCTTCTTAAATGTATTATATATTTCCTTGCGATCCTAATTTAAAAGTCCAGTGAGTTTAAAACAGGTTAATGGACGGATTCCTTCATCTTTTTCCATGTTTAAAGTACATAGATGTTGTATTCTCTTTTGTTAAGATTATTCTTAAGATTTGCAACCCACACAGTCTTTTAAGATCAGTTTGTTTCCTTTAAGAGGTATGATGTCATTTTTCAGGGATTTTTCCCTCATTTGTCTTACATCATTATGGCACTCCTCATAAATGTCAATTTGGAACTGTGATATCTGGTGATATTAGTTGTTGTAAAAGATGTCCCTCGAAAGTGGAGTACGTAAGATTTCTGTGAGTCACTTTGGCCCATGATGCAATTAGCAACTTCTTCGAGTAAGTTCTTAATCTGTCACAGAAACTATCGTGTGACCTGTGGAACAACAACAAAAAAATCAATAGATTATATAAAAATAACATAGTTAATCCAAAATGTAAACTGTAATATATACACAGACAATTGTTAGGGGTGAGGTGGAGCAAGGGGAGCATACGGCATGAATTATTCTGCAAGACTTATATATAATAGTACTAGTTTCTAATCAGTGTTGCATTAAAAGTGAGTAGGATCTGCCCAGTGTATTATAAATTAAACTCCATAAAGAATTTATTAAATATATTTTCTGAGATTTCCTATGCAAAATATATTAATGTCAATGGGAGACAACATTTAGAATGGAAATAATATAATACCTCAACCCATTTCTATAGATAAAATTAAATAAAGAAAAGAAATGTTGGCAAGTGGACTGGCAGGCAAGCTGACTGGTGGGCTGTCTGTCTGGTTGGCTATTAGAATAAGCAAACTACAAAACTTACAAAAGTGTCTTTTTCACCCAGCTCAAACTGTCAGTTATCCCTAACATACCCAATATACTGGCAAATAGCTGATAAGAGTGGGAACATTAATTTCATAGTCAGGGATTACACAAAATAAAATGTCTGTGCTAGCTGGAGTGTCATTTTTGTGCATTGCATTAATTTCAGAAAACTTTGCATCTATTCTTAAGTTTTCTTTTTGAAACACACCTTGCTAAAAAAAAAAAAAAAAAAAAAAGGCTTTCAATTCAACAAAACACTGCCTAAAATAGCAAACTATACCTTGTGCATATTTAAATGTACCATTCACAATAAACATACACGATTGTTCGACATATAATTTATTTTGTGCATGTTTAAAAATCATTTAATTAATTTAATAATTCATTATTTTGAATTAAAATGAATTGTGATCACCTCAAAAAACAAAACAAAAAAAAACCTGAGCATAAAAAATGTGCTAATGTTAGTGGATTGCATAAAGATTTAGTCCACAGCAAAATGAAACCCAGTTTGCATGTCAGATTTGTGATTATAGGGGGTAATGTTTTCATGCCCTAAAGCACTCAAGGAGCAGTAACCAAGATAAATGTTGTTTTTGATAGGATTAAAATAATTATATATTTTGAATGAGATTAATGAAATCAGAATAGGCAATTTTTGGGCTCATATTTACAGGTCATTCATCTTTTCTTAGATCCAATATAAGGTGTATTAAATTCATAGCAATGGGATGTCGATTACTGCTCAAGTGCAAATTTATGAATATCTTTTAGGGTAATAATTTATTTATGACAGTGACAAAAACACATGTAGTGTATATTACTATTATGTACTGCATAGTCTAATGGTCATGGCTTTTTATTATAATGTGTTTTTGCATTTAAAATGTATAATCTATAACAGGCTTTTAAATATAGTAATATGTATATAAATCTATAAATAGATAAAAAGAAATAAAAACAAGTAAAACGAAAACACCTTTTGACATCCATGGAATTGTAGCTATCAAACATTTTATAGGTCTGCAAACCATCCCGGAATAAATTGGTATAAATAAATCCATTACAGCATAAAAAAAAAGCACATTAATATCTCTGTGGTATTCAGTTAGATCAACTGGACTTGAAGTTTAGTTCTTAAAGACATTTCGCTAGTCATCCGACTGGCTTTCTCAATTCAGAATGACTTGTACAAGAATCTGTGGCAATAAATACACTAGAGTGTGTCCCAATTAGCATATAACAGCAAAGTGTCAGGGCCTCCTGAATGCAAGGTGTTGATGGCATTGTGGCTAAGAGGTGTTATCGAAACTGCTCAGGGTAAGGCATCAAAACAGTTAGTCGGATGGCTAGCCAAAAGGTATTTAAGATCTAAACTTCAAGCCCAGTTGATCTAACTGAATACAACAGATATACTGTGGCTTGGATGAATAAGAACCTTTAATATTGGGCTCAGTATTTAGAGAGGCTTAAAATCTAAAGTGTACAAATAAATGTCTAATTATTTTTATTCAAACAGAAGCCTATACTTGGTTCTTGTTCTTGAGCAATTAGATCTTTCCACCAATTCTATCTTTCCAGACAATGCCATCAGCAAATTATTGTCATTGAGGAAATCATGGCCTATCTGCCAAATTTATGTATCAAGTAGCTGAATTGTCAGATGCAAAAAAGCAAACAAAAAAACCCAAATTAAAACAAATCATCATAGCAGCATTAGAAAGTTGTAATGATTTAGTGATTGATGAAAGCAAAGGCTATTTATACATTAAAGAGACCTTTTATTTGTTAACTAAAAAATTAGATCTAGCAAAGCACACACTATTATACACAAAAGAATATACTGTAGGAGCACCAAAATTGCACAGATGTTATCTCTTGATACACTGGCTGTCATAAAGTTAATGCTTTATCTCATAAAATTAGTTGAACCAATGGCTTCTTTGCCAGATGGATGACACCATTTTAGCTCCGTGTCTGTCATAAAAAATGGCTATGAACTGACATGGCAGCTTTGATATCCATGACATATTTTTGGATTTATGCTAGTCATTTTTAAGAACTCTGGCATTTGCATAAATTAGCACTTAAATGTAACCCTAAGGAATAGTATAATAAAGTACAGTTTCCTGGGAAGGTGATTTCAGCAGGAACTGTAACCAGATGGATCTCTAAAAAGTTCAAATTACAGCAAATTAGTGGTGTCAACAATATTTGTTCTCTTTCCATGTCCCACTGCTGGACCATTAAGCCTCCCTGGCTGAATTGACTGATCTTCGCATCATCCAATGGCAGGTATATAATTTGTACTGTTCCTCTCTCCCCTACCCTTGAGGCAGAGCAACTGCACATGTAAGGCCCCAGTGGAATAAGAATGGAGAGCAAAGTTTGTGTATTTTATATAATATTTCCTATACACCAGGTTTTTCACACAGCAAATGGTGACAGCTCAGAGCATGAGGAAACCCCCACTTTCTGTATTGTATTTTTGAGGCAAAATAAATGTACAATAATGTATAAACTTTGCCATTCTGCTTTAATAATTGTTCTTAAGCAGCGATGCCCAACGTATTATGATCTACAGTAATACTCACTAAATTCAGTAAGAAAAAGAATATCATAATAAGAGATATTCAGTAATATAAAATATAGCTAAGGGGAAGGATCATTTAATGTATATATTGTATATAATTATATAGAGGAGGGGAAAACATTGAAATAATCTGTTATTTTATGAGAGGTGTTTTGTGTAAAAATTTGTATGCAATGTCTTGCTGTTGAATCAATTGAATTAAATTGAACAATCAATTCCATTACACTGACAGCGTAGTCATATTCAGTGAAAAAGGATAATACACAAAAATGTAATTTGGCCTAATAAAAAAAATAAAAAGATTCTAAAGCTTTATAGAAGCATATTTCCTTTTATGATGTGTAACAAAATAATTCAATATTTAAAAATCACACTAATCAGTCCGTCATTTAGCTTTATAGGAAAATCTATGGATTCTTAAACGATGACTGCTAAGTAAGCACTGTCATAAAAATGTGAGGGAAATCAAAAATGGCTAGAGAAGAAAAAATAAAATAGAATTAATCAAATCCTACTATTTGCACAGTGAAATGTTCCTACATTCTACCAAAATTATCATAGATTGGAGGCAATGTACTGAAAGACATTATCACTAAAATACACACACATTCTCCATACACAGATGTATTTATATAACATTTAAGGAACAGAAACTTCTGGGGAATTTCCATGGCAGCTTTTAGGAAAGTATCGGGGAGATCCAATACTCCACGCTGCGTTACTTACCTTAGACCAATCCCGCGATACAATAACTGACGAAAACGAGATTACGTCAGTTATTGCATTGCGGGATCGGGCTAAGGTAAGGAGCGCGACCTTAACGCTCCCCAACCTTTCCCATTAAGTTTCGCGCTACGACGGCAGGGGTTTTGGATCGTTTGCACATCGCTATTTCCAAAATTCCGCTCTAAATTCCATCTAAAACCCACGTTAACCCGTAATTTTTTCGGGTTAACATGGGTTTTAGATGGAAAAGGGCCATATTGTATCTCCCCCTATATCTTTAAAAAGACTTTTATGGAATTCCACAAGCTAAATGCAAAACCAGAACGCCAACTACAGACCGGTTTCGGCTTTATTGAGCCATCATCAGTGTAGTGCAGGCCTCTGGTTTTGCAGTGTGAAGCGCCTATGGACAGATAAATTAAATAGGATAGGGAGAGAATAAAAGCTCGCTTTTAAAATTTAAGACCGCAATAGGAGATGTTTTTGCATAAGTATTTTAATGAAATGGTGAGGAGCTGACAAGTTTTTATGAATATATTCCTGTAATTTTTTAAAATTTGCTATTAACTGAGCAGGTGACCATGGTCCAAAAATGACTTTAGGACTTTGGGTGTTTTTGTAATTCACTTTCATTATTTTTTTTTTATTTAGTTATGAATATATTTAAATTTTTATGTGTGATATGAAAGTAGCATCCTGAAATCCCCTGCACTTCCTGCTTCCTGCTCTAAAACCATGTGGCAATCCCTCTTCCCTGTGTCTCCTCCTCCCCTTGCAGGCTCCCATTGGCCCCTCACCTTGCAAGCCCCCCTTGGTCCCTTCCCTTGCAACCCTCATTGCCCTCCCACTCGTGGGAGCCATGGTTCCTCACACTCAAGAGTCCCACGGCCCCTACCATTGCAGCCCCCTTGGTCCCTCCCCTTTCAGCCCCCTTGGCCCTTTTATTTTCAGCCCCACTTGTGGGCAGGTCCATGGGGCCCTCTCCACTCACAGGCCCCATGGACCTGCCCACATGTTGGCTCTCCCCCACTCATACCCCAGACCCATACACTCCAACAGAAAACTGTATAAAAACAGCCTTTACAAGCAGAATCAGAATCAGTAGTTCTGTCTTAACCTGCACAGGCTGTTTTCACACAGTTTTCTGTTAGGTGGGAGGGTATGGGTCTGAGGTACTGTATGAGTGGGGAGGGGCCATAAGGAGACTAGGGGCTATAGATTCCCTTACCTTGGGATCCTGGTATCTTCACAGTGAAGGGAGGGACTTCCTGTTTCCTTCATACACTCTGAAGTCTGAGGCTGTGCTTGCTGGCGGCGAGGTGGAGAAGCAGCCTTTGGAATGCCATCTGTTATTCACCCACCCGTTAACTTTCTGATCAGAGATTTCTTTATATCTTGGGCAGTAGAGCACGTAGAGAGGTGGTTGGTTGCTCATTTTAAAGGTAGGAACCTGATCTTTAAAGAATAACATTATCCTGCTAATAAATGAAGCTCCGGTGATTTGCATTATCAGAACCTAAAATGCTATAATTTTATCTTTTAAAAAATACCATTGCTTTCCTATGGCTGTAAAGTTTCTCATTCACCCAGGTCAAGGTATATCTGCGGTATTGAATTAGATCAACAGGATTTGAGGTTTAAGTTTTTGATGGTGGTTTACTAGTTATTTGAAAGGAAGAATGGCTTTCACATTTCAGAATGGCTTGTAAATTACTTGTTGATATAGTAAACATTTTTATAGCTGCAATCAGGGTTGATGCTACATCATCTGATAATTCCATATATTTAAAGGTCCTTCACCCACTGGTCATGATAATATTAGAGCCATATTTAAAAATCAACTTGCAATACCTTAATGAGTGTTGCCACTAACTCGCCTTTATAAATATGGGCCTTATTTTCTTTAGATGTAAATAATGGAATTGGATTAAAGGTCCTTGGTAGCCCCCCGCCCATTGAAAGTACCCATATATTTATGTCTCATGCTTGATATTCACTATGCAACTTTAGCAACTATGTTCTGATATTCACTATGCAACTATGCTTGATAGTCACTCTCGGGGTACACCCATACAGAAATGAATGCTATATAAGGATGTCGATAAGTATGGCACTTTATAAATTGTATATGCATTTAACTGTTTTTTGCTATTCTGTTTCTAAATTGGTGAATTACCTTGTCTAACTGGGGCATATTTATAAAGGTTCGTCAACTTTTCGCGGCCGTTTTCGCGGACATTAACGCATAAATCGCGTTTAACGCGATTTATAAATGTCCGAAAACGGCCGCGAAAAGTTAACGAAGCGTTAACCCTTCGCGGCGATACTTACCTGTTACCGCCGCTTCTATTTATAAAGCGGCGGTATGTGTATCGCAGTGCTAGTATCGGCTGTTTTACTTCGACACCTTGAAGGTGGTGAAGTCAGCCGATACTAGCCTCCCGCGGCGGGGATGGGCAGGCAACCCGCGGCGGGTGGTCTCTGTATTATTAATACAACATAACAACATACAGTATCTTCATTTATATTTTATTGTTCTCAGGAAATACAAAGTACCCTCAAAGCAACTAAAGAGAGGTAAGTAAGTAAATAAAAGAGTCTATTTATAGGTATTTGTGTTGCTTCTGGACAAAGTACTGTATATGTAGTCAGAAAACTACCAATTAAAATCCATTTATGCTTCTCTGAACAAAAACTATTTGCCCAGAGCCAGCATGGACAAGGTAAAAGAGTAGGAGTCAGACATTACAGTATATTTAGTATGGCAAAGGTCTTACTGCCTAATGCTGCTTGCTAACCATGAATATGCTATACAAAATGTGTAATACAAATTTATTGTAGTTTGCAGCCCTAAATAAAATTCTTGCCTTTTGCTAACATAGAAAACACTACATGAAACACAAGAATAATCAATGAGAAACACTTTACTGTTGCTGTCTACGTTTTAAAGACCATTAAATTTAAATGTGTTTTGTCATGTACATAGGGCTCAAAATGCATCATGTCATTGAGAGAAAAAAACCAAACAAATGAAAAAAAAAAAAATAACATAATACTATCATATAGTGTTGGAAAGATAATGGATACCTAAAACATGTATTGGGTTATGTTGTTTCCACATTTATGTTTCTTTCCTCTTCTCCATTCCAATAAAGGGGCATGCCCAATCCCCAAAACCTAGACCTTGCTAGATTAAAGGGCAGTCCAGTTTGAAATGTGAAATATATAATTCTAACCTGAAATCCTGCACAATGACTTGTTGCCCCAGTTTCTGCTTCCTGGTTCTTCCAGTTAATAATTGTCAGTTATGGATTTGACAGTTGACATCACAGCCAATGACTGAATGTTAATCCCCTGTCTGCCTTTTCTGAGCATGCCCAGGCTCAGTACAGGTTTCTAAATTGCTCAGTTTCCATGAGGCATCCAGAAGCATAGCAGGTGTACAGTAATGAATTAATAGGACAAAGTATGATATATCAACATATTTTAAAGAGGCCATTCTTTCTAGAAGATGTTCGTATGAGGGTGGAGTTGTCCTTTAAAAAGATGTTCCTAAGTATTCCCTAGCTTCTCTTTAGAGGAATATTGAGGACTAGTAATGGCTGCCAGTGATGTCCACTATTAGGAAGTGAAATAGAGCCAGCGAGGTATAGGCTGCTGGTAAGTATGTTTAGGAGCGTCTTGGAGCATTTTAAATCTATCAATCTCAGGATTTGGGGGAGTGATTAACTTAAGTTTAAATTTTAGTTTAGGGGTGGACATGCCCTATAATAATATATTTTTACTGCTTTTTTTGCGTTGAAATAGGTTAGAAAAAGATCAGCTATTACATAAAAGCTATGGCACCAGGGAGAGGAAGAGTCTAAAATCAGTTTAATGCTTTAAGTATCTTGGAAACCCAGGAGTTTTTAAGTCAAATTTAGTAGTCACTTAAAAGGGAAAAAAGGAGACTGGCCAAAATACTTTTAATATGTTTGGGTTTTAAACTATTTGCTCTAAAATTAGAAAGCAGTACAGCAAAATCCAATGTTTCAGTATGAGCCAAGTGCTTGCAAAAATACTAAACACTAGACAAAGGCTTGGGGCAAAGTCTTGAAACTCTTCCACATGGGTTTAATAAATTAGCGCTTTCCTTTAGATTATGATAAATAAAAAATAAATATTGTAATCTATTTTTTAAAATGTGATTTATGAGGGCTTAGGGGACCTTTATAAAAGCACCCACAGACATAATGACACCAACAAAATAACTTGAGGGCATTTTTATAAAATGCTGGTATTTACTGTAAAGGGTAAATTGGTTGTAATTTAGCGACCTGTTAATTCCATTATTAGTATTTACCCACTGGCTAATTCAGCAGCCATTTAATAGTGTCGTTAATATAAATTAACAACTGCACTACACATCAATTACTAAATAATGATACCACAATATTTACAACACTGTCTGTATTTTCTACTGTACTTAATACCACAAAATTACAAATATGCAATTGCTTGGATACCTTCCAGTAAGCAAAGGCTTTATAGTGCATTGTGGTTATGGGGGTGTAGAGAATTATACACATTGATTGCAGCATTTTAGTTTTGAAACTATTGTAGCAAATAGCAAATTGTGTGTTTTTGCTGCCCAGTCACCCTTATATTTTCATAGACCTCACAGAGCATTATTTAGTTTTATGCATATACTAGGTCAGTGATCCTCAAATTACAGCTCTCCAGCATCACCACACTACAACATCCAGCATTCCTCAACTACAGAGGGAAGCCTAGGAATGCTGGGAGTTGTAGTTTTCAAACATCTGGAGAGACGTAGTTTGAGGATCCCTGCACTAAGCCAACACTTCTGTAGTTTTCAACAGATCAAAACAAGGAAGTTGCATCTTTGCTTTCTAGAAGCTGACAGCCAATCATATAACAGCACAGAGATCTTCCCTCTCACTGACACAGAACAGGGATTTCAGTAATTTTTTTTTTGTTCAAACACATTTAATGCTCTTGTCATGACAATGATATAATCATTTGTTTTTCATACCTAAAAGAAAAATAATCTTTGAAGTGTATTTCTTAGCTATCATGGATGTAAGAAACAGAATATTAACATTTAAGTAAAAAAATGTAAGTCTAGGGAATTGAACCTGCAACCTCATCTAATCTGTCTTGCTAAAAGTTTTTACCCCTAACCAACTACTGGAGCTCAACTAAATGTAGAATATTAATCTTTTGCTAGGAACATAATTGAAACAAAAAATAAAAGTCTAGGGATTAAAGCGTGTGGTCTTTGTGTTTCTGAAACAAGTGCTTTAATAGGCGAGACACTAAAGCAAATTCAAACAGCTTTATTTTTGCTAGGGACAGAATTTAAAAAAAGTTTACACAAGAAGGCTGTGTGCAATTCACACTGGCTTGTAAATAAACTGCAGTGTAACAAGCAGATTTCAAATTCTTATCCGGGACTTTCATATTGTAGTGAAGACATCTGTATAGAAAACACTCTATGCATAGGGATAGTTAAAACTGGGGTCAGGGCATGGCCCTTTGAAAACTAAATGGGCCTTCTTAGTTGCAGAATCTATTACTTACATGTACTAAATGCAACTTTCTAGAGATTTAAAAAATTAAGATGAGTTCTCCTTAACCATTTTGACTACCATTCTGATGATGTAATGTTGGCAGAGGTAAGATCTTAGTGGTAATTAGATGGATGTTTACACAGTAAGAAGGTTTAAGTTTTTACAAAATACTAAATTATGCTTTAAATTTATACAGAATATTATGAGTGGCACTTTTATCTGCTGTTTTCATTTTTACATTTAAATCACCTTCCAAATCTATGTACTTTACCCATATTCCTCTTTTCATCCTTCTATTAATACTTACTAACCATTTTCCTTTTCTCATCTTCTGCTCTCTTCATCATTTATATTTGCAAATGTCACACTATTTCTATGTGGGGAAATATCCAAAGGAACATATAATACGATTCTCTAAAGAAAATCCAGTTTCAAATATTTTGAATCCAATAAAGTCATTCTAATAGTTCCTGTGCTGACATTCAGCATAGTACTTAATCTTTTTCACACTGGAAGGGAAATTTAATGAAGTCACTATATTTTGAAACAATATTCTGTTTCTGGAAGGAACTAGAGATAAATGTTACATCTGATTAGGAAAACTCATACCGCTAGTCAAATTAAGAACAATGATTGCAATATTACACATCTGATTAACCGTGACACATAAAGTCGTTATTTATTTCATCTCATTTAATTGCACCTTGTCCTGCAGGACATGTTGCATTGAGAAGAAGATCAGAATGTCTCCTGTCGATGAATTTTTGTTCTGTATGAATCAACACATATTATACTGAGTTAATATGTTCTACTAGAGAAAAAAAAATGTCCCCAGAGTGTGCGCCAATACTGAACACACTGCAATATCTATAATTATACGATCAGCTAGTCTGGCAGTACTTCAGTTACTGTGCAGAAGCAGTAAAAGGGAATCAATTCAGAAGCTTTGCAAAGAGAGTCATTATGACAATGTGTGTGTGACTGGAACACTTAATAAAAACACAGAAGTTGTATATTCATTTTTCACCATTTCTAATTACATTTGTTCAGATGCCCCTAGTGCTCATATGTTTTTGCTGTAATTACATTGAATGTAATGTGAACGGACAGTATGTACTTGACCATTTGTTTAAAGGCTTGTGGAGCATGGATTCCATTTTAAGAATTAAGTCATGTTTGGTCTACACAGTGCCACAGTAAGGGAGTCCCCATAAAACTATCAGGGAGATTCAATAAAAGTTCTTATTGTTAAAAATTGTGCAAATTTTGCCCCAACCAATCAGATCTTATTTAACATTTGAAAGCTAACATCTGATTGGTTGGGGCAAAATTAGCACCATTTTTAGGGCTGAAAACTTTTATTGAATCTCCCTGTATGTAAACTGCCCTTTTCCAAGCTACACAAAAAGTGCCCACGCTGTGTGGAGCACTTATATTATAGTTATCTGGGTGGGGGGCCATTTCTATCACAATTGTCTTCTTTACTTTACCCATTAACCACCAGTGTCTCTTTTCCAGTTATTCAACTGTTCCTTTGACTGTTAACCACCAGCTTCCCAGTTATCCACTTTGTAGCAGAATATTTATCCTCTATATCAATGATACTATCTATCTATCTATCTATCTATCTATCTATCTATCTATCTCTATTTGCCTACCTGTGACCCCAACCCCTTGTAAAGTTTACATTTAACAAGTGTTTAGCCATGGCCACAACTAGAAGCTATGCCCACCTAATACAGCTGGGAATTGCCTTTTTACAAAGTTTGACTCAGGTGGCAAAAACCCTAGAAGTGCCCCTGGTTGTAGTTTGCAAACATCTGGAGGGCTACAGGTTGGGATACTATAACATATATGAACTGGCAATGGCAGTTCTTGAAGCTAAAGCAATGAAACCATACAGAAGACCTCTTAGTAGCCACCTTGTTGACTAAAGGAGAGGGTAAATTTCAAATTTCATATCTGCAAACAAGTATTATGTGTAAAAATGTAAAACAAAAAAATAAAAATTCTTAATTAAAAGTTGAGTATTATTATCCACTATTATTGTCCAGGAATTTTATCTACAGATATGATATATGTACAAATTGCATTCTGACTTGTTATTAAGGCATGCTTGTATGTATATAATATTTTATAGGGCATTGCTGATATAACAGCATATGATTATTTGAAGCTATTTGACTGTCTATGTATGCTGAAATAGCCCTCTATTATATTATAACATAACAATGAGAGGGAATTGAAAACAATTATTGAAAATACAATATAAAAACAGGAATACAGCATTTACACACACTTATGATTTATCTATGGGCCAGAAATGCATCAGATGGCTAGCATATGAATGCTGTATTCTCTGTTTTTTTTATTGTGCTTTCAATAAAGCCAATAAAGCAACATCGTTTTTGATGGAAGTGCGCCTACATTTGATTTTCTTATGCTACGAAGAGGGATTTTTGGTCTGCCATTGAGGTCTATGAGTGGTCCTGATTGTATATATTACCACGAGTTTACTTGCGCATGTGCTCTATTTAAGCCCGGGTGCAAAAAACTCAGTCCACATATAACTCCTACCAATGAGTGCACACTCAGGCTTTCTTCATCTTGTTCACATTTATTGGTTATCAAACGGTTGACACGTTTCAGCTCACATATGAGCTGTCCTCAGAACAAATCATCCACGTGTCCTAACCCCTTTTAGCACCTAAAAAAATCCTGTCCCTGTGCAAAACATTATCAATAAAACCCTGCAACCATTATAGCATAAAATACAATATAAAATACATCATGTAAAAGCACTCACCTCCCCCAGGCAAGATGTGATACAATTGGGGATACCATACTCCCGGGCTATGGGCACAGGTCTTATACATCATTAACAAGCACGAGAGACTTACCCTCATTACCACGCTATATAGTCCACCCGCCGTTCACGCCCCAGGGGTGTGTGTCTCAGCTGCCTCCCCTACTGTTGCTATTAGACCTGACGCTCCCCCGCTACATGAGTGTCTGTACGATCTGACAGCTGTAACATGTGGATTGGAGACCCTTATACCGCCCACTAACTGAGGACCATGACACCCCATTACCACTACTATTGGCTCCAGCTGCTTGCAACCCGCTTCTACATCTTTACTAAAAAACATACATCCAAAGTAGAGAGCTAACTCAGACCTAACATCAATGGAATATTCTTATAAAGTGTGTCAATCACCATAAAAGAGAGGGACCCCAAATTAAATAAGCCACCCCTACTAAATCTTTTTTCTACAGTTTATAAACATTACTAACCATAACATAGCACAGTTAACCCCCCATAAACCAGGAGAAAACAGATAGAGCAGAGCTGAGGAGAAAAAGAAAGAATAATTCAAAAAAGCAAAAACAATATATAATAAGGGACAGGCTAGAGAAAAATACATAGAGAGGCAGGAGTGTCCAAAGGACCAGTCCTTCTTAGAAAACACTGCAAGGCCCATTGTTCATTAAGTCCCTTTGGGGATAAGGTGTCCAAGTTGTAAATCCACTGGGCCTCAAGCCTCAATAGTGCAGATTTCTTGTCACTTGATGTGGCATTAGCATCCAGACTGTCAATTATCATGCACTAGTGTTTGATTAAACAATTTAAAATGTCAGGCCACTGCCATATCCCCATATTTACTATTAACCTCTCTCTTTCCGTCAATAACATTGTGGATGGCCATCCTGTGGTTCGCCATCCTTTCGCGAAATGTTGTTGTTGTCATTCCTATATAATATAGGCCACACGGACAGCAGATGAAGTAAATAATGCATTTACTGGTACAGGAGAACCTTTGCCTGATTTTAATCCACCTGCCTGTATGGGAATGTGGGAAAGAATTTTCACTAACATGCTGTTACAGGTAATGCAGTTGGGGCACCGAAAGCACCCCAATTTTGCATGCTCCATACCACGTTTAGGGGCAGTGTCCATAGTCACCAGTAATGAGCATAAATTTTGTCCTTTTTTGTATAGATAACGGCATTTAGTCTGGGCAACTGTAGACATTTTAGTAGGGGTGATTGACACACTTTAAAAGAATATTCCATTGATGTTAGGTCTGAGTTAGCCCCTTTGATATCCTCTCCGGGGTGTGAGTAGTGATTTTCTGGGGCTAGAGGGACAGAGTTACGCACTCTACATTGGATGTAAGTTTTTTAGTAAAGATGTAGAAGATAGACTGTGAAGCAGGTTGCAAGTAGCTGGAGCTGACAGTACTGGTAATGGGGTGTCGTGGTCCTCATTTAGTGGGCGGTGTGAGGGTCTTCGATCCTCATATTACAGCAACAGTAGAGAAGGCAGCTGGGGCTTGAACGGCGGGTGGAGTAGATAGCGTGGTAATAAGAGTAATTCTCTCACACTTGTTAATGATGTAAGAGTCCTGCGCCCATAGCCCGGGAGTATGGTAGCCCCAATTGTATCACATCTTGCCCTGGGGAGGCATGATGTATTTTATGCTATAATGGTTGCAGGGTTTTATTGATAATGCTTTGCACAGGGACAGGGGTTTTTAGGTGATAAAAGGGGTTAGGACACGTGGATGGTTTGTTCTGAGGACAGCTCATATGTGAGCTGAAATGCGTCCACCATTTGATTACCAATAAATGTGAATAAGATGAAGAAAGCCTGCGTGTGCACTCATTGGTAGGAGTTATATATATATTATACATACATATATTCTACCTAATTCTGAAGATGAATTGTATCATTTTGAAATGCGTTGATTGTTTCAAATAAAATGAATTTTTTATTTGCACAATAAATTTTTTTTAAAGAAGTCCCTGGAGTGCTCAGCCTTAATCCACTTATACATTCCACATGTTTCATGAACATCCTAAAAATTATCCATTTCCATATGGTGGTTAGCTATGTCATCCGTTATTGGTGGTACTTTTCTACGTCAGCATTGTCACATGACTTTTGTGATAATGTACCCCCTACATTAAAATGTTAGGATATTAAAAGTCACCTTGGAGTAACATGACTGTATTATCACACTCGGCCTGTGGCCTCTTGATTTTATATGCTCATGAACCTGCCTAGTGACTTAATTGCCTTAAATTCTTACAATACATCATTCACGATATAGATGTCTCAATCACTAGAATATAAACTAGAGCAATAATCTATGATTCTGAAAAATAATTCAGACCAATGACAACCTTTAAACTGGTATAAGGATTTTGCTTTAGGCAGATTTAACAACAGTCTAACTAATGAGGTTCTGTCCTTGAAGACAACAATGCAACATTGTTCAATATTTTCATGTAAAAAAAGAAATTCATAGAATTGCTTCCCACATGAGTTGAAGAAATATCCAATAGAGAACAAAAAGGTTATCTCAAGGTTTTATTTTATATACAAATTCAACTCTTAGGTGACAAGCAGCTAGTTCATGTCCATAAAGAGTAGATTTTTTTTAGCTTTGCGAAGGGTAAAATTGAAGTCAGCAACGTAGAGCTAAGATTCTGAAAAGGACAGTCCATGGCTGCTTTTTACCTATGTACAGACAAGTCAGAGTCACTAGAAACACTACAACATTACAGTAATTAGTACATTATGTCATGTACATTGCTGCTTACAGACCTGCATGTTTAGGCCATTAAATATGGATGTCACCAGGATATTTTGCTGTGCATCAAATCGCTGTATACTTACAAATGACAAAACAAAATGTTTATAATAACTTACTATTGATGTTTATTGATGTTTATACCTTAAAGGATAACTATCGTGTATAAAGTTTATTTAAAAAAAAAAAAACAGGTAAACTGAAAAGTACATGGGACAGGGATATAGGATTGGTAATTCCTAACTCCTGATATTGTCTCTGTGAGGAGCACCAGCCCAAAGAAAACCGATTCTGCCAGTCTTCCTCCTGTTTTCAGCACTGTCACAAACCTCAACTATATCTTTAATCCAGGAATAGTCCAAGACTAACCTGGCAAATGAAAACTGTTAGTGCTGTAGCTCCTCAATTAAATTATATTGTGAGATAGGAATAATCAATCCATCCTCCCTGCCCCAGGTACTTTCAATTTTTAAACAGTTAATTTTAACTAATCTGAACTAATGGATTTTTTAACTCCTATTGACTTCTATGATTTTCAAATTTTTGATTTTTTATTTTAAATCTGTTTTTGGAACGGAATTTGCCTGTTTCGAACATCTCTAGTTATAAATGATAAATATCTATTGTATTCAATTAGATCAACTGGACTTGAAGTTTAGTTCTTGAAGACGTTTCGCTAGTCATCCGACTGGCTTTCTCAATTCAGAATGACTTGTACAAGAATCTGTGGCTCCTCTGAGATGTTTCATTTCTTTAGCCTTTGCCTCTGTGCCAACTGTCTGCCATGTACAATGCTGTTTTTACACCTTACTCTGGGTGTTCCTATAAAACCTCTTAGCCACTATCCAATCACGCCCTTAACACTTGACTGTGATATGCTAATTGGGATTTTCCAGGGTACATAATTGCCACAGATTCTTGTACAAGTCATTCTGAATTGAGAAAGCCAGTCGGTTGACAAGCAAAACGTCTTCAAGAACTAAACTTCAAGTCCAGCTGATATAATTGAATACAACAGATATTCCATGACCTGGATAAATGAGAACCTTCATAAGCATATAAATGATAAAGATTTGAAATCTGTAGGGAATTGGTGGCCACAAATTCTATTTATTTCCCAGACCACAGAAAAGTGAAGTTTTTTATGTGAAGTCTAAGATGATGTGAGTTCATTGTTTCAATTGTCCATCACATACATATAATTGTATTTATAAATGACACCAATACACACAGGTAATAACCACCAACAACACTGATCAAGCTGAACTGCAACTAGCCAGGTTCCCTCTTTGTAGGTTTCATTGCATCAAAGTGTCTGTAAATATATAGAAACATTCAATGCCATTGAAGAATGCTGTTTAAAGCTGCTACCTTCCTTTCAATTTTATAGTCACTTTCCTGCTTGATTGGAAGAGCTTCGTTTAGTCAGGTAATCATGTATCTTGCATCTGCTTTATTCCAATTAAAAAATCAGTGTGATCTTGCCTTAGACAAACATTGCTTATCAAGCCCCATTGAACTTTGCCTATTATTCAGTGATTTTTTTTTATAGAGAAGGCACAGACACTCTGTTGTTTTAATAGTTCAATATAAATGTAGCAATGGAATTTGCTAATGCAAACTGCTGTGAAAACCTGTCTTATTTTCAGCTCCAAAGAACTTAGTTCAACAGTCTGTAACTGTAACTATAAACTTGTAAATTAAGTAATGCAACTTCTCAAACAGTGTTCCTCCAGATGTTTGAAAACAACAACTCCCAGCATTCTCTGTATTTCCTATGTAGTAGAGGAATGCTGGTAGTTGTAGTTTTCAAACATCTAAAGGTATACTGTAAGCTATTTCCCAACATTTTTGGTAATGGTGCAAAAGGAGCGGAACATGTTTTTCTCATTTGGGTGATTGCGTCTGATATTATATTGCCCTGCAAGAATTTAAGATAATGCAAATTACCCTGACATCTTTCATTACCCTGAAACAGCAACTCCATTACAGCACGATTGACTCAGAGTCAAAAACATTGGCAGAAGCATGACTGACAAGTGGATGCAGTTGGCCTTAGTGTCACATCCTAATGAAAGGTAATTACAATCTGATTTTCTTTGCTAGCACATCATTAGTATATATGGGGTTCCCAAGGGCTGCTACAGGAATAAAAAACAGAAAAACCTGTGTAAACCCATTTGAAGTGATGTTTTAAGAATTGGTTTAGGATGGATTTAGTGGTAGTAAATTGGAGAGTCTTCAAGGTATGTAATAAACATCAATGGATAATTATGGTCTAACCAGGTCCTCACCTTGGGTTTTCTGTCTTTCCATTGGCCAGGCTGGGACTAGATACTTAAAACTGGAATTATAAGATAAACTTAGCTGGCTTTGTTTAAGATATGGACAGCAAATACAGGGGTGAAAACCTAGCAGTTCAGGTCCTCACCCTGGTGATATGGGTGTTTTTGTAGGGTATAACTGGCCTTTAAAACAGGAATTGCAGAATGTGTACTATTGTAACTGAAAGACAGTTTTCCAGTTCTTAAAGGAGAATTTTTTTTTTTTTTTAAATCCTAATGTTAAAGCTTTTCTCCCCAGAACACCTAAACATTGTAAGATTCTTCCCTAGTAAGTTGCATTTAGTACATGTAAGTAAAAGGTCCTGTAACTAAGAAGGCTTCGATGTTGTTGCCAGTACAGCCCACAGCCCATGAAGTAATCAAAGTGCCACACCTCCTGACCCAATATTCACTATCTCTGGATAAGGCCAAATGTACAATAGTAATTTTCAGAACAAACAATTGTCAGAAATTTATTCACTTTAAATTGGTTCTTAAAAGGCATAAAATCCAATAAAAATCTATATTAAATGGTTAAAAATACACTTACTTTCTTTAGTAAGGATTCTGGTCCAGCCAGTTTATTTTAAACAAGCTTTATTGCAGATTCACTCACACACAGTAAAATAAAGTGCAATAGCAAGCTAGAAGATATTGCACATAACAAAACACTATCCAGTGGTTGTAGAGGATCCCCTAGACTATATGGGTCTGCAGGCCCATATACAGTAGTCTAGGGGATCCTCTACAACCACTGGATAGTGGTTTTTATGTGCAATTTAAACTGGATGGACCTGAATTCTTACTAAAGAAAGTAAGTATTTTTAACCATTTAATATATGTTTTATTGGATTTTATGCTTTTTAAGAACTTTTAAAACAACATACAGGGTTATTCAATAAAAGTTCTTATCGTTTAAAATGGTGCTAATTTTGCCCCAACCAATCAGATGTTAGCTTTCAAGTATTAAATAATATCTGATTGGTTGGGGCAAAATTAGCACCATTTTAACTGATAAGAACTTTTATTGAATCTCCCTGTTGGACTTTTTTTTATCTCTTTTTATCTTACATATGAGCGCAACCAATTCATTGTGAATAAATCTACATATCTATCAGTGGAAAAACTTTGGAGTGCTGCTCTACATTGTTCCTTGAACACCACTTGCGCTGGAAGTATAACTACCACAATTGACAGAATGTGATCCAAACTGGGGTTTGGTCAGTCAAACAACATCTTATACTCATCAGAGGAACTATTTTTTTATTGCAGCATAATCCAGCCAGGTCAACCAATTTACAGAACAATAAACGCAATGGATGTTTGGTCATCATAGAGGCATTGATTAATATAATAAATGTACGCATTAGAGGAAGATGTACCAGACAAGTACAGAATTATGGTTAACGCTGATTAAATTGAGCTTTGATATTTCTTCTCTCTTTCTGTTATACTCTCTCCAAGATATTTTATGTACATAAGAGGTCTTGATAATTGGACACCTTTATGGACTAATTTGTGCAGTTTATTAATATAAAATTAGAATGAAAGATAATCTACATTAGGCACGAATGAATGTCATGAAGCAGAAACACATTGCATTATTAACAACACTTTGCTGCTGTCACAAAGGTAAATATTTGTGCTTTTTAACATGCAGATTTAGTTTCCATAATATGAATACTAGCATTCATGGTTGCAATCCTTTTCAGATCTATATGACGGGAGGACAATTTTTTTAATGAAGGAGCCATAATATTTTTTTATTACAAAGACATTACTGTCGGACTTTTAAATGTCTTTATTTTTCACAGGTACAGAGGCATTTTACAATGCAGCAAGGTAATGAGAAAGTTTCTGTGTCATTTCTTTTTTCCTTTCTTTAGATCAATACACCATTCGGGGGGAAAAAATAAAATAAATAAAGAAAAGAGCAGATTAAGTGAAACATTTGTCTAGACTGTAGCAACAGCAGCAGCATGTAATCAGGTGTTCATGAATCTCATGAAGCACTCACTAATTCTTTTCTATAGCATGCACACAAAAATGTAGTGTAGAAAAAGAAATGTTGAGTAGGAGATGGCAGGTATGTTGAGTTTCTTTTTATTCTTATTAAAAGGGTGTGTACAGAAAGACTGGGTACAATTTACCCTTGACACATTTATTAATATTACAATTTCCTGACGGCTTACATACTAACAGAGCAATGCACAAAGCAGCAACTTCAATAAACACACACTAATCCAGTGATGTTCCAGGGGTTTCTCTTAGGTATAAGTGGAATTTTGCAGTAGTTGCATCACTATTGAAAATGTTGTGAGTAATAAGGGCACAAGTAGGTTAATATTAGAGATGAGATCCGGATCCGACACGGAACCACTCAGTTTCCGAAATACAAATGTTTCGGAAGGATCGTTCGAATTTCAGGACTTAAGACCACGTTTTCGATTTTTATCGAACCTCGAACATTCGATAATCCTCGAAAATAAGATCGGAAACTTGAAAATAGTTTCTGATCATATTTTCGGGTATTACAGAACGTTGGAGGCTATTTTTGAAAATAGCCTTTGAACGTTCGATAAAAATCATACAAATGCTCCGAAGTCCCGATTGTAAGTTCCGTTTTCGGATTTTCAGATCTTCAGGATTTTCCAGAGATCTGAAAACCCGAAAACGAAACGAAACCTAGCAGTTTCGTCCATCTCTAGTTAATATAAGAGCACAAGCAAGGTAATATAAGGGACCAAGTGACTTGAATAACAGGGAACTTTAGTTGTTACCCCTTTTGTATTTACTTTCTATTAAATGATGATCCTTATTCTCCTGCTTTCATTATAGAAATTTAGAAAATATTGTATTAAAATTTTAGCAGATTCTTTCATGTGTTTTTTATTTCTATTTGTCAGTTTTTGACAGCTCTATTAAAGGAAAACAAAAGCTAAAATATTGAGTATTCTAAATTAATTAGAGTTAGGTAGGTAGGTCTCTCACCTCCAAATCAGCAGCAGCAATGAGAAGTGATGCCAAAAGAGGCAGCTGGAAGAGTGCAGATCCCCCTTCTGCTAGCCCAATGATAAGGGAAATGTGAGACCTCTGGGTTTTGCTGAATAACATTACTTCCGCAGCTCAGTAAGGAAATATCAGCTATCTAGTATTTCTATAAAAAGGGATTCTATATTCATGCAGCGACCAACAGCTCTCTGTCTCCACCCACATGTTTGCCACCCTTCCTTCATTAACATATGCTTGCCTTGTGTCAGGTACACTGACAGTTGGAGGAGCAAGAGACCAGTAAGTCACTGCATAGGTATTGTGTCCCTTTAGAGAAGCATTTCAGGATTCTTTAATACTAACTTACATTCCCCACAAGGTAATATTTCCATTTTACTCTTCTTTAAGTCCCTCTAATTGTCTTACAATTCAGTTTTAGACACAATATAGCCCATACGAGACTTCTTTTTGCCATGGTCCTTATTAATTACATATGTGGGGATACTGGTGATGCTTTTGGGGAGGCAAGTATCTCTTATAAAACTTAAAATACAAAGAATACATTTTTTGTTTTTCAGCAGAGAAAATGAATTGGTATTTGTGGATTCATTAAGAGAAAAAACTGAAGCAGTCAGATCACTAAAGGCTTTTCTTCTTCTCTTCCTCCCACCCTACATTTCCATCCTGTTTATGCAGGGAAAATACTGTTTATGCATTCCTCATGAACTGCCAGCTAGCAGAAGAGATTAATATAATTTCCTTTTACATTATACGTGATTTTTAGCTTTTTCACTGTTTTATAGAACAATCTGGCAAATTCTAGTAAGTAACGTTTTACATCTGTGTTTCTGCTTCCTCTTAATTAGTTACTGGATCTTGTTCAACTTAACCCAAAAGGTTATTTGTTTGCTTATTAGCATGTTACTGTTAATTTAATGGAAAGACCTTCAACCTGTGGTTCACCAGCTGTTACTGATCTGCAATCTGCACTGTCCCTCAAGATGTGGGTCACACATTGCAGATGTAATTGTTATGCATTCATTTACTTATACCTTATCTATTCTAGTAAATTTTGTACAGTTATTAATCAAGTGTGTAGGGATGAGTCTTAATCTTTAAAACTGTAGATTTCTTTGTGATTCTCTATGTGAGGATAAATAAATGCTAATTAATGGCCGATGAGTTTGCATGTAATAGATGCCTTTTTGTATGCTTAGCACCTTCTTTAAAACAATCCAAGTATTCACATGCTACTCATTAACAGGTAATGTCAGCACAATGTAAAAAGAGGTTGAAGGGAGGCACACTTGAAGGAATATATTTTCAAATAATCATTTATTCAAGTGCTGAAAACCAATACACAATGTTTGGGGGAGACTAAGCCCCCTTCCTCAGGTGTGACAAGTGTGCCTCCCTTTAAACTCAATCAGGGAGATTCAATAAAGGTTCTTATAGTTTAAAATGATTCAAATTTTGCCCCAACCAATCAGATCGTATTTAACATTTGAAAGCTAACACCTGATTGGTTGGAGCAAAATTAGCACCATTTTTAACGATAAGAACTTTTATTGAATAACCCTGTTTGTATTGATACTTACCTATTGTGGCACAGATTATAGGGGGTGCACCTTGTACTGTACCTGCTTGGACTCCACAAGTCTTTTTAAATGAATTTGGATCAGCTCAATGTAAGTCTAAGGGTCTTGTGCCAAATTAAGATTTGGCAAGGTAAGAGCTATTAACAACAGCAATGGTCCTGGAAATATAAGAAGCACTTTTTTGTCACAAACTCTTTTTTTAGCTCATCTTTTGTGAAATTGTGTTGATTCAGTATTGGTTAAAATGTAGTAAAAAAAATATTACAAAATGATAACCAACAGGAGTTGGCATAAATTGTATAAAAAAATGCTTCATTCTAAGGAATGAGCCATCATTTGATATTTATCGTCAGCCTTTCTTACCTTTGTTGTTTTGACTTTGTTTCCACTACTACAACTCCATCCTGTCAAATCTGGTAGAACTTTGCAGTCTTCACCTTCTAAACAAGGATGCATTTGACACCACCATTTTTGGATAACTATAGAAGCTGGAGAGAAAACAATAAACTTTGTAAAGTAACGCTAAAGTAACTGAGTCCAGCTGTGTTTATTGAAATAGATAACTTGACTTATATATTACAATAGAAATTTGAGTATTTGGCTACAAAACTGTACAAGACAAAACATAACTTAGCACGTGTAGTTTGAGGAAACACATGTCTAACGGCAGCTTTTTTTAAATAATGCAAACTCAACACCAACTTAGAAACAGCAATCCCAGGATGCTGGCATTCTCTGCAGAGTTGCAAAGAATAAGCCCCATGTAAGCATGGCCAATAAAATGGACATAGACACCTTGGAGATGTAGGAAACCTGGTCATATACATGTACCAACATACTGTAGTTTCTGTATTGCTTGTGTTAAAAATTCAATTAAAAAAAAAACTTACATAAGGCAAAAGAGCCAAGGCAGGAAACTCTGATATGCTATTTACTGTTGATAGTTATTAACAGCATTAAGATCTCTATGGTGTATTCTTTGCATTTATTTATTTACTGAACACTTGTTTACACTTAGAAAACAGACCTTTCTCAGTAATCTTAAACTGCCACTAATGAAGGGTAGAATACTAATTTAGCATAACTCGACTCTGTCAGGTTTTTTTGTCTTTCTTTTTGTGGGCTACACAAGCAACATTATGGCTGATACCTGTTATTGGTAGATGATGGCTTTGTGAGATGTCCAATGACAAAATTGTGCCAACAAATACGGTCCGCTTTTGCTATTGGACATGGCAAAAAAAAAATTGTATCGATATCATCACTGATAGTATCAATGCATGTATGGCCACATTAACTGTTGTACTTTATATTTTTTAGAATCAACACAATGAAACCAGTGCTTACCATCCACACATGATGGTGCTGCTTTTGTGGTCCCTGCAACCTGTCCAGGAAAACAAGAGCATTTTACTGTTTGTGATCGTTCCTCGATCTTGTTTTTATTGCAGCATCTATGAGCAGCGATTACCTCACAAGTACCTGGTTCAACATGAACTGTAACAACAAAAAAAGAATTCTTTGTTAGATGACTTAAAATCAAAACTAAACCATAAATCTCTGATTCATATTCATTCACTTTTAAATAGTCCAATTGAAATTAATGAAGATGCATTTAATCTAGAATTCGAAACCAATAGATGTATTCATGGACATTAGGAAGTTGTGAGACACAGCAGTTGGTACTACAGGTAAATACTCATCTCCATCTGCACAAGAATTCTTCATGCAAGCTTTTAGAATCAAGGAATCACAGATATTGTGAGCCTGCGGGGGACTCATTATATGATCTTGGCAGTCAGGTAAACTCATCTGTAATTGATAGACAGATACATTTACTACCTACTGTGCCTAATAACCTTATCTTTTACTCAATGCCATATATGAGAATGAGGCCATGCAACACAAAAAGAATTTGTTTTTCATGGTGAATATATAAATAGTTCCTAGGATATCGGCTGTCAGTCTTATAAACAAAAAGTCTCTGATCTATGATCATTTTGTTTTTGATCTATCTTAAAAAAGAATCAAACTATAAAGCAGGATTTTTGTTTTCAACTATCACAGACATCAATTTTCTTTTTTATTGCATGTAGTGACCCAGCTCAGACTGCAATCCTAATGACAGGTGGGCTCAGTGCCTTATTTGCGCAGTGCCTTACTGCTTTTTTCACCTATTTTCCAGTACAATATATTAAATGCAGTTGATTAAAACACCAAGCTATCTACCCATTGATTAAATGTGAACTATTTTGTATGAGCCAACAGATAATTAGTTGATTTTTAATAACATGCAGCAGGACACCATTTTCAAATTACTGTGACACTGTTGCACTGTTTAATAATTGATATTCTATATATAGAAAAGGCTGGTTAATTTAAACAAATAAACCATATTAGCATCTTCTATTTTAATGGCACAGTAGCCTTGAATGGTTTGTAAGCATTTTTATTAACGTAAAGTAAAAAATAAGACACAGTCCAGGTGGTTTCTAGGCAGGAATTCATTTTTTACTTCTTGTTTCTCTTAATAGTACAATACAGCATGATAAAAAAAAACTAAAATGATAAGCAAGTTGTATTCTTATTCAATGCACAGAGCTTTGAAAAACAGATAGTAGTTTGCCAGCATGAGATTTAGAGTTGAATTTAAAAGGCAATCTACACAGGCATCAGCATAGACGGAAGAAAAAACAATGAATTATTCACCAGAATCTTTGACTTGATCAACATGGCAGTCTCTATAAAGTGAACATGCATTAAGAGAAGCCATTTTCATCAATCTACCAATTGAATTATCAAAGCCATTATGAGAAAAGTAGACATTTATAACAAACCAAAATACTGCAGTATGGATGGTGGTAATTTTTAAATTGAATTATCATTACAGCTTAATGTATTTGACTTACATAGAATATATTTAGTTAAACAACTTAGGCTTGCATGGTTCTGGCATAGATAGATATTGCCTTATGTGACTTCCACAAAAGTTGTAGACAGGAGGATATCTATTTCTTGACTATGAATGAAGCAGTAGTTCAGTAAATACTCATTAAAGGAGAACTTAAGTCCAATAACACATTAGGCAGCAAAGTGGTTCAGTGGTTATCACTGATGTCTTGCGGTTCGAATTATTAATCCATATCTGCAAAGTTTTATGTTATCTTTGTGCTAGCATGGGTTCCCTCCAGGCACTCTGTTTTCCCCCCACAATCATAAAAGATATGCTGATAAGTATGTGTTAGATAAAGTGCTTAAATTGAAAGCTCTTCAGCTTAGAGCCTTTTGTGAATTGATTAAAATATTAAAATAATTGGGCTGCATAATTTGTGTAGCTCTCTCTCTCCTTTATATTGTATAAATATATTTCTATTTCTATGGAGATTGCATTAAGGTTTTAGGAGCAACTAATTAGGTTAGGGTATATAACACTATTACACATAGGAAAGGTGTAATTATCACTATTTAATTAATATCACCATAACAAATTACACTATACAAAGTATACTACTACTAACTTATATTTTAATTACAAAACAAATGGTATACAATTAATAAAGTATACTACAGGCACAAGAGCGATCCGCTTTTTTATCCTTTGTGATATACATACTCATGTTATTGTGAGCGTGTGTGTGGGCTTGCGTGTGAGCGTTATTGGTATTTCACACCTACCCACTCTATACAGTGATGATTATAGTTGTTGTGCAGACTGTGTTCCTCAACTGCTGATTCCTAAACGATAGGTTTTTAATCTGCGTGCCGTAGTGCTGTACTTTTTGAGGTATGTTAATAACCCCTCCTAGCTAAGCTAATAGATTCTTCATTTCTAGCAGCCCTAATCGAAGTTTCCCTATTGTCAGGCCTACCTTGTTCCACTTGAAATGCCCCTCCCTTAGCATGCCAAATACATTATTTTGTGGTGTATGTCCCAATTAGTCTCTCCAATCAGTCCATACCTAAACATACACACAAATAATTCCCAATGTGCACCAATGTTGCACATGTATGTGTGAAATAGTGAAATATTGTGCTTAGATTGTAAGCTCTTTGGGTCAGGGTCTGATGTGGATGTATCAATGTACTTGTAAAGTGCCACAGATAATGTTGGCGCTATATAAATCCATAAATATATATTCCCTTATTAGGTCTTTATTTAAAAAGATAGAAATCAAAAGACAGCTTAAAGTTTACCCTTCAATGCAAAAGAAAATACATTCTGAAAGCAATACAGTGTTTAAATGCAAACTCCTTTCTATGGTTATAAATGTAGTGCGACTAGAATCTGATTTTATGGTGTTCTTGACCTGGAAGTTAATTCACCCTTCATTTCAACTCTTCTTGGCATTCTGATCAGGAATGGTTCACATATTTTACAACTTGATCCTTTTGTCATTTAGATTCTTGCAGCGCTTTCCATCTGTGCTATAAAATAATGATAGGTCATCATAGCATAAGGAAAAATGTGCAGCCAGGAAGAGGAACTGAAGCCAATGCTGCAAAAGTATATACTAGAGCATTTAAACGAGTTCCAGGCATACCCTGTATGTTTGCACGTGTGCATATATGTACATTTCCATTATTTGGGTACATTTATTTATTCTTTTACATAATCTTTTATTTTTGAATATGTTTCCATACAAAGGAGTCCATTTAATATTCTGCCATTAAACACATCCTATATTTCTTGATAAACTTTTTGTACCCTATTCCCATTTCCCATTATCCCCAAAATGTAAAAAAACTGCAGTGCATTATGATAATCATTACTGTAATGATATGGTACAGTCATAACCCCACCCAAGGATATGATCATTACTGTAATGGTATCGCACAATGATATGGAACAGTCATAACTCCACCCAAGAATATAATAAGTTTATGATAATCATTATTGTAATGATATGGTGCAGTCATAACTCCACCCAAGGATATGATAATCATTACTGTAATGATATGGCACAGTCATAACTCCACCCAAGGATATGATAATCATTACTGTAATATATGGCAGTCATAACTCCACCCAAGGATATGATATCATTACTGTAATATATGGCCCAGTCATAATCCAACCAAGAGATATGATAATCATTACTGTAATGATTTGACACAGTCATAACTCCACCCAAGGATATGATTATCATTACTGTAATAATATGGCCCAATCATAAGTCCAACCAAGGATATGATAATCATTACTGTAATGATTTGACACAGTCATAACTCCACCCAAGGATATGATAATCATTATTGTAATGATATGGCACAGTCATAACTCCACCCAAGGATATGATAATCATTACTGTAATAATATGGCAGTCATAACTCCACCCAAGGATATGATTATCATTACTGTAATAATATGGCCCAATCATAAGTCCAACCAAGGATATGATAATCATTACTGTAATGATTTGACACATCATAACTCCACCCAAGGATATGATAATCATTATTGTAATGATATGGTACAGTCATAACTCCACCCAAGGATATGATCATCATTACTGTAATGATATGGCACAGTCATAACTCCACCCAAGAACATGATAATCATTACTGTAATGATATGGCACAGTCATAACTCCACCCAAGGATATTATAATCATTACTGTAATAATATGGCAGTCATAACTCCACCCAAGGATATGATTATCATTACTGTAATGATATGGCACAGTCATAACTCCACCCAAGAACATGATAATCATTACTGTAATGATATGGCACAGTCATAACTCCACCCAATGATATGATAATCATTACTGTAATGTTATGGCAGTCATAACTCCACCCAAGGATATGATTATCATTGCTGTAATAATATGGCCCAATCATAAGTCTAACCAAGGATATGTTAATCATTACTGTAATGATTTGACACAGTCATAACTCCACCCAAGGATATAATAATCATTACTATAATGATTTGACACAGTCATAACTCCACCCAAGGCTATGATAATCATTACTGTAATAATATGGCACAGTCATAACTCCACCCAAGAATATGATAATCATTACTGTAACAATATGGCACAGTCATAACTCCACCCAAGGATATGATAATCATTACTGTAATAATATGGCCAATCATAAGTTCAACCAAGGATATGATAATCATTACAGTAATGATATGACACGGTCATAATTCCACCCAAGGATGTTAAAGGACAACAATACTCTATCCCAATACTAAAATCCCCTTTTAAAAATGAAACGTACCTGGGGCAGGGAGGTAGGATTGATTACTTATATCTCTCAATTCGGTTTCCTTGAGGAGCTAAAGCATGTTCAGTTTTTTTATCTTCCATCTGCATTACAGATGAAACTGAAGCCAGGAGGAAGACTGGCAGAAGCAATTTTCTTTGTGCTGGTGCTCCCCACAGAAAAAAATATTTGGAGGTAGGAATTACCAAACTGATCTCCCTGCCATGGTGGCACTATTTTAACTGTTTTTTTTTTGTTTTTTTTTTAAACTAATTAGTGAGAAACTGGTGAGTTTCATGCCAAATGCTGTTCTGTAGAACCTATTAAAGTTCTGAAAATTAGGGTTTTTAATATTCTTTAAAAACGAATTACAGATGAATGAAACTGTCGAGTTTCATGCGAATGCAGTTCTGTTTTTTACACCCCCTTTGTCCATCTCTATGGCCCCCATGTGTATTTCTATGCATGGATATATTCCCTGTTCTTTCCTTAATCACTCACTTTACTTTTCTTATTGAATTCACATTTATTCGGGGCCAATTTAGAAAAAATGGGATCAAATTAATTTCAGAGGTGTTTGACTATTTCATTAGATGTTCATTGGTCCAGCGCATGTCCTCAAATATTACAGAGTTTGAGAATCATATTTCTTAAATCTTAAAGGACAACTGTGGTATTGAAACAAGTTAGGGAGATATTATATTGTGGTGAAAGTTCAAATTTCCTGCTTTTAGTAGGTTGAGGGACATCACCTGGCCCTCTGCTCCTCCCCTCTGCCCCAGGGTTGAAGCATGTTCAGTAAAGACTTAATGCTAGGAAAAACAGGAAGTACCTGCACAAATATATAAAAAAATGTATAGTTGAGTAAGGGAGACTATTATTACAGGCAGAAGCTGGTCACATGACTACAAGGTGGTCACATGACCGAAAACAGGAAGTAATGTTGCTAAACCTCTCCAGCAATAACATATTACAGATTTTTCCTAGAGATTTGATTTATGGTGCATTTTGGAGGTACAACGAAAATCTTTTTATATAGCCCTTGTTTGGAAAAATTGGAGACCACAGACTTTAATGTAGATTTTTCCTATTTAAGTCCTTATTGAGTCTTGACTGTTATCATCCTCTTCTGTGTGCCATACCTTCTTTGTTTTTTTTATCTATGTTAGTTTTTACTCTGTACATCACCATTAAAATACATGTGTTTTCACCTATATGATTTATTCTATCTTTGTGTATGCCTCTGTTTTCTCTATTCCTGCTTATGTTTCTTTCTCTCTGAGTTCCTGTGGCTCTTTGAACAACTTTGGGTCCATAATGAAGCCAAATTTCATGTCAACAGAATTTGAAATTAGCTATACTACAAAAAGCTTTTCTATTATAGCTTACTTGTTATCCATATATAGACTAAAAGAGTTGGTGTTTCATCTCTTCTTTCTAGTAAGGCGTATTTAATGTAATTGAGTGACAAGTATTATTCACTCATCTCAGGTCTGATATTGGAAATGCCTTCAATTGACTTTTTGCAGTAGTTTGGATTTAACAATGCACTGACATGACTTCAGAACAGTAAGATGAGATCTGCTTAACCCCCTCACTGACAGAAACAGAGATAACACATGCTGCACTCTTTCCAAACAGCAAAAAAGGTTAATCCCTCCAGTCCCTCATCTTCAAACAGATTAACAGAGTCCAATTTTAGATGAAGTGGGAGCACTAAGATTTTTGCCTGCTATTGCAGCTTTCCTTATTAAATTGCCAACCATAACCAAGTTATTCCTGTGCTGGTGTGTTATACTACCATTCAACAGATGGTGACTGTCAGAGGACTTGACTTTATTCAAAATTTTTACATATATATTACTTTTTACATAAGCCAGAATCAGGAGTTCAGATTGCAAGAAATTTGTTCAATTCTCTGTTTCTCCCCTGGAGTCCGAAATAACTGTTTCTAGCACCTGCTTTGAAAAAGGAGCATTTGGAATTTTTTTTTACGCTTAAGGCTGGATGTGTATGATTTTTTTGAGTACATGCTGCAGAAGCCATATCAGTAGCTTTGCAAGGTCATTTCCAAGGACGTTTAATTCCCCAGCCTGACAGGCCTCTTTTGCAGTTTGTCAGTCTTTTATTGCACTTATACCTTGCTCTCTGTTGGACCCAATTTTTTTTTTTTAATTTGTTCATCAATGTTTATATTCCTCGTTCTGTCTGGTTCCTGTTCATATATATATATTTCAGAGAAAAGTTATTCCTATTGTTAATAATATTATTACTATTATTTGTATAATCAACTGAGGATCATTCTACAATGATCCTTGCATCACCCTCTCTGATTGCAGATAGTGTATTCAAGCACTAGCGAAAACTGAAAAGTTTTATGGCCAGGCCTTGACACACACCCCTCCTCCCAAACAGGTAAGTTATGAAGGGCCCGGAAATCAGCTGTTTTAAACACCTGATCGGTGGGCCCTCATAGTTCCCAAGCCCCCCTTCTAGCTACGGGCTCTGCAGGCCCTGTAGTTATGCCACTGTACCCATGCCTAACTTTAGACTATAATATATCTTATAGATGGAAGCAATTTCCAATTGGTCTTAAAAATGTCCACCAGATTTTCTAAATCAGTTGTAAGTACTGCATTTGTTTTTTTCATGCAGTGCAGAACATGTTAGGCAGCACTTGTATGTATGTATAGTTAATTTACAACTAATTTAAGCAAGCAACTTATGCCCTTACAATCTACACAACATGTAAGACACAACCTGTATACAATGTGTATATCCTTGTGATTGTGTGGCAAACACACATGAGCTTAGAGAAGACATTGAAACACATTTCAGATATAGCTAAGGGTGGATTTGAAAAACACAAAACTGCAAAGGACGGTAATCATGCTAAGGGATGATCTAGGAATCTTGAATGATTGAATTCAATCATTAATAGTAAATACAGTAAAAAAAAAAAATATTTCTTACATGATCACAAGTCTAATCGAATGTATCCATCTGTGTGATTCTATACTCTGCATTCAATTTCCATATACATTATTTAATCATATATACTGTGCAGTTGAGTGCTACTGTGCTCCTCAACTCTGATTACATGAAGGAACTTTCATTTAACATTAATCAAACTAATGGCTGTCATGCTGTGAAAATGAAGGGATATATTGAAAATATTATATCAAAATATGGTGTAGATTGGTAAAGTATTTAACACACATCCAGGAAGTTAAAAGCTAAAAATGAAATAGAGAGACCACCATTCCAGAGTGGTGGTCTCTCTATACATTTAAAGGGATTTTGTACATTTAAAGGGATATTAAAATATGTATGTGTTGAATTAATTAAGACTTGCAGTTGCTCATTTACTTAATGAAGTAGGCAGTTCTGAGAAGCATTAAAGGAGAGTTATTTTTTTTCTCCTAATATGCAAGCTTTCTTCCTCTGATCAACAAGTGGAAACCTATTGAAGTTCCTAAGATCCTTAAACTACGAGCATAACTTAATCAGAAATTTAAAAAAATTTTCATTGCAATTTTCGAATATTCAATTACATAGTTTAAATTTCGGATCAGAATTTTTAATTTTGGCCCCCCTTCCTTTTTTTCCATCCCTCAAAACTTAACTTCCATTTTTCTTTCTACCTTAAACAGCTTCCTTCTCTGTTTATCAGCTCCTATTTTTGTACATTTGCTTTTAGTTTACTTTATACTTCTTATCCTCTCCTCAAAAAATATTTTGTTCTTCTTTTCTCTCTCTCTAGACCCCTTCAATTCTCAACATTTTTACATCTTTCTGCCTATGTCTTTTTTTCTTTTTTTTTAATTTTCTTTTCTTTAACCCTTTCCCATCTGTTCTCGAAACCCGAGAATTGACCAGATAAAAGGAGGGAGATTCAAAGTTCTGTGTATTCATTTACAAAGGAAAGAGCCTGCCTTACTGCTTACTGCTTACTGCTAGATGGATGGCAACCCTGCAGCATGGTTTCTTGGAGTGATTTCCACTGTATGTGGAATATCATTTACTTATTTTGCCTCAAAAATATGATTTTGAGCTTTGGTTACTCTGCTAAATCCTGGTGCAGGGAAAATATGTTTGGTTACATATAGCCCAGCATTCCAGAATTCTTGCCTTTTGCATATCATTAAATATTATGTATTGTATACATCTAAACAAAATATTGTTAAATACACAAAATTAGTCCTAAATAATATTTAGTAATTTGTTATTTGTATCCCCACTTATGGCTTTGCTACTGCTTTAAATCCATACAATACAAGGATTGTGGAAGCACTCCAGTTAGGCTAATTTACAACTACATTTAGCGGAAGTGCTACTGATCTGTTCAAACATTTATACAAACATAGAAAAGATAATCAATGCACATTCCTAGGCCCCATACAATATCATATTATCTGCACACTGGCATACTTTATAAACAAAGGGGTTTTAGTATACATTACTGTGATCACATGAATGAAAAGCCTTCCAGCCATGTCAAGGTAACCCCAGTCTGGAAAGTACTGCTTTAAATCCCTTGCAGCTTTGAGTTACAGACTGCAACAAAAATATCCAATGTTAGATTAGTCTTTTTGCAGAGGCACATGGCGTCTGTGGCTCTAGGGGACCATACAAAGTTAGAAGAAAATAACCAACCATAATGTTCAAAAAGAAACATAAAGCAAGCAGTAGCCTTGTTCACTACAGATTATAAAAACCTTGTAGTAAAAACACTGCACGACACTGTTAAAACATTTGTCATTGACTCTACACTGTGTTCATTAGTCATGACTGTGCCAAGGGAAGACGTAATAATCAAACACTTCACAACTAGAAACAGTCTATAACAATCTCATAAACTACATGAACAACAAAACATACCCATTAAATAGCCAAGGTATCAATCATAAGTAATTTCCCAGGTCTTCTGGCAAAGAAATGAACAAATGAAACTTCTTAAGCCTATATTGTACACTTAACACTATATATACTGGAATAACACAATCATGCCACATATACATATTTCTTAGGATTTATTAGCTATCATCAGGATGTCATAACAAAACAACTAATACCCTATAAAAGTAGAAGGGCTTGATCTCTGTTAATTCCCTCTTTGGGGGTTCATGACTGATGGCCATGCATTGCATGCTGGATAGTGAATGGTTAGTCTCCCTGAAGTGCCTCAATACTGTTCTCTTCATATTTGGAACCTTTTTATTTTGTACTCTCTTTTTGCTGGACATAGGCAAGTGCTAATGCTTGTTTAACTATATATCCACTATATAGTATAATGGATATAATGTATATGTATATGCACCTGACAAAGGGGACTGCCCCGAAATGTTGTGCACATATCTGGTCACAATAAAGTTAATTTGAAAGTATCGTGAGTGCATCTCTCAAAATCCTTACTATACAGTACATTGCTGTTTGCGGTTAGCGGCCTGGAGAGCCCTGCACCACCACGTACAAATAATATGTGATCAAGGAGACATCATTGCTGGACTGGCTTAATTTATATACCAACATGTTTGACAACAGCCACTAGTCCTTAGATAAAATGCCTCACTGTTGTTTAACAATTATACTATGTGCTCACTATGTGGGGAGAGTTGTAAAGTGAATGGTATCCTACTACCCATCTCAAGAGTTGCGGTTTCCATAGGCCTGTTAGCCATTTACTTCCTTTCTGACTCTCTTAAATGCTCCTATCAACTAGGCATGTACCACATTCTGTGTATACCCCCTTTCTCTAAATTTATTAGCCATCTATTCCAACTGAACCTGTGCCATAGAAGAATCAGAGTTATAATGTAATACTCTCAAAAAGTGATAAAATAGCATCCCCTCCTTCTATGATAGTGGGTGGCAGGTACTAGCATGAAGGATAGTGTTCCTATACCTGCCTCTGTCCTTTTTTAGAATAATTTTCATCCCAACCCTCCCTGCTCCTTAAAGATCTCAGATCCAGAAGGTTTATAGTGAAAACATCACAAGTCATTGTCAATGTAATTGGAGTGGGCAATGAGTTTAAAGCTTTAATTTCTGTTGCTCCTCGACTGTTACGTGCCATACTATAAAGAGATTGTCTATATAGCACCACTTATAGATAAGCAGGGCGATTTACCCAGGAGCGCTGCCGGCACGCATTGCTCCTGCCCCTTCATAACGTCGCGCTAACTGATTTACGCTCAGTTAGTGCGATGATAAGGCTTGCTTTGCGGTTGCTGTGTGAGATCTGGAACAGGACACTTGCGCAGCCCTTGCAAACCCGTTTACCAGAGGCTGCTCGGCTCTAAAGACGTAAGTATTTAACGCCACTAATAGCTGGCGTTAAATACTTACATCAGGGTGAGATTCACCCAGAGCCGCGCAGCCTCTGATACAAGTTGTTCTGAAAGATGCTTCTCTAGTAAGTTGCATTTAGTACATATAAGTAATAGGTTCTGTAACTAAAAAGGCTTCCATGTTTTTGCCAGTACAATTCATAGACTGTACAACTCAGAGCTTCGCCCCCAGACCCCAAGATTCACTGTCTTTATGCACAGAAGTTTCTGAGGTTTATAGTGAAAACATCACAAGTCATTGTCAATGTAATTGGAGTGGGCAATGAGTTTAAAGCTTTAATTTCTGTTGCTCCTCGACTGTTACGTGCCATACTATAAGGAGATTGTCTATATAGCACCACTTATAGATAAGCAGGGCGATTTACCCAGGAGCGCTGCCGGCACGCATCGCTCCTGCCCCTTCATAACGTCGCGCTAACTGATTTACGCTCAGTTAGTGCGATGATAAGGCTTGCTTTGCGGTTGCTGTGTGAGATCTGGAACAGGACACTTGCGCAGCCCTTGCAAACCCGTTTACCAGAGGCTGCTCGGCTCTTAAGACGTAAGTATTTAACGCCACTAATAGCTGGCGTTAAATACTTACATCAGGGTGAGATTCACTCAGAGCCGCACAGCCTCTGATACAAGTTGTTCTGAAAGATGCTTCTCTAGTAAGTTGCATTTAGTACATATAAGTAATAGGTTCTGTAACTAAAAAGGCTTCCATGTTTTTGCCAGTACAATTCATAGACTGTACAACTCAGAGCTTCGCCCCCAGACCCCAAGATTCACTGTCTTTATGCACAGAAGTTTCTAGCTTCTGTTTTTAATGAAATATAAAGTTTCTAAATGTACAGTCAATGTTGACTTGCTGGTGGCACACCATGTAAATGCCATGTTTTTAGGAACACACAGCCCAATAATTCACAAGTTCAAATCCCCTCGCTTACCTATGAAACAATAAAAAATAGTCTACTGCCTGAGTTTATAATATTATCATTAGAGATGTCCGAACTTCGCAAAATCCGGTCCGCTCGAGGATCCGCGAATTTTCGAAAAAACCCATTAAAATGAAAAATACCTTCGCAATTCCGAGATTATTCGTATTTTCGAAAATTTTCGAAATTGCTGAGTTTCGCGTATATTCTCGGAAATTTTTGAAAATACGTGAAAACTCGTAATTTCGCAAATTTTCGAAAATACTAAAAATCCGCGAATCGGAAGTTCGGAAGGCGGAAAATCCGGAAAAATCCGCCGTTCGCGAATGGGATAAATCCACGGCGGATCCGGGTTCGGATCCGTGAACCGGCCATCCCTAATTATCACGTAGAAAAATATAAAAGTTCTACATATGTACAAACTTTATATACAGAAGCTCTGTTTTTTGTTTACCAACCAGTGTGAATTGCTAATAGCCTTACTGGAGCAATAAAAATAGTGAACTGATTTTACTGACATTTACTGAACTCTACATGCATTGATAGCATCTGCAGTGGTGGTGCGCTGCTAAAGTGCTGTTTTAGGAAACAAACAGACCATTGGGACCCAGGTTCAATTCTACAGGCTTCCTTTTTTCTTTTTTGTTTCTATTATGTTTCTAGCAAAATATAGAGATTCTACATGTACTAATATTTAGCCTAGTAGCCCTTGGGGAATAGAGGTAGAAAGCTTTCTTTTTAACAAAAAATTTATATACAATGTTGTAGGTTCAATTCCCCATACTTTTACTGAAATGTTAATATTCTGTTTCTTACATCCATGCTAGCAAAGAAATAAACTTCAGAAATTACTTTCTTTTTTTGTATAAAAAGCAAAGGAATTTATCATTGTTAGGGACAGGAGCATTTTTAAAGGACTACTAAAGCCACAGAAAAACACTGAACCAGAAGGCAGAACACCTTGATATAACACCAGTCATCTGTGTCTTACCTCTCATTTTGATACAGACGCTGGGAAATTATCTAAATAAAATATGGTTTGTGCTTTACTTCCCAGCATTCTAGTATCACACAGTTTGGTCAACGACCATTATGTTCTGCACATGCTCAGTCCTCATCTATGTCAGAAACTTGTTACAGTTGGTCACACCCATTAATAATCTCTAGCCAATCCTTTTACAGGATAGATAAATCAAGGAAGCATGTGACTGAGGCCAGGAGGTGTGGTCTGACACTGCCCATATACACAGATACTTCATCCAGTTCTTAACAGGCTTACATTTACTTTAATACAATTTACTGGAGTGGGATTTTACAGCTTATTGGGGTTTTTAAGGGGGGGTGTTTTCAGATTCTGGGGTATAAAAAATTGAGTTTAGTTTGTTAATGTGTTAACAAAAAAACTGTGTTCTGTGTCAGAGGGAGGAGTGATCTTTATGCTGCAACATTATTGGCTGTAAGCTTCTAGGAAACAAGGCTGCAGCTTCCTGTGAAGTGTACTGCGTACACTTAGCTGGGTGTTCCCAGCTAAGGTAAATTATGGGACCTGATTCCTTGTACCCAAGGTTAATTTCATAAATCACCTGGCATCCACAGCAAAGGGAGAGATTAGACACAGCTTTTTGTATCTTTGTGAATGTGCTCTTTCTATTGGGACAATGTTGTCTGGGGACTTTAGTTCTCCTTTAAGGAAAACTATTGACCCCATTCTGGCAAAGGAAATAAGCTTCTTCCTTTATGCAGTCAATCACGGCTGTGACTGCTGACATCACAGCCAATGTTCTTTTTTTCCCCTGCTGTCCCCTCTGCCCATCCTCAAGTTTTAAAACCTCATTAAGTAGGGGGAGGAGGCTAATCATTGCCAGAAAGGGAGACAACATGGGCAATAGTTATCATTAATTATTAAGTGCTTAAAATAGCATTTTGGGTTAGGGGCAGACCCCAAAATATTGTGCACACTGCTTGTCACAATAAACCATATAACTTGAATTTGTGCATCTCACTGTATTTATATTTTAAATATTAAAGAAGCTACTAGTGGTTGGTAGTGTGGGGGAACCAGCACCATTCAGGTTTTAACAAATAAACAAGGAGTGTGAGGAGATACCATATACAATAAGCCAAACTGAGCAGCTGAAGAAGGGGGCATGCTCTTCCCAAAATGTTGAGTGATTTTCAGCTTAAGAAATAAAGCACATTAAATAGTTTTAAGAGTGTTTCTCTCTCTATCTTTATTGCCTAAGCCACACTGCATGCCCTTTGGCCCATTTTTCTAACCACGTCTGTTTGCATTCTGCAATTACAGCCCAATATAATCTAAATCAAAAAAGGATGCCACACTGGAATTATGCTTCACTATACAAGATGCAATCCAACCTGTTTCTGTCCACTACAAATGCATTTTACTCATTGATATGAATAGCAAAACATTATTGCAGAAAAAGCATGTATTTATATTATGCAATACACAACAAATTTTGCAGCTAAGAGAAGCTACCATGTAACTTAATTTCTTTATATTATGCACCCTTCTCTAACATTTTAAATGGTACCAAGATCACTTGTTTTTATGAAACAGAGAAATTACTGCCCTACAAATTTACAGTCTTCCTGCTTCAGTTCCTGACCTAATGTCACAGGCACCCACTGCATAGCCCCAGTACAGGTGGTATAAGCTTAGGCCCTGCAGACCTAAAGGGTAAACTGTTGTCTTCATACAAGGTCCTTTTTTTAGGAAAGAACTCTCTCATTAGTGGGGTCGTTGTATTGGGGCTGCTTCTATTTAATCTGTTTATTAATGATTTGGAAGTCGGTATTGTCAGCAAGTTTTCTGTGTTTGCTGACGACACAAAAGTTTGTCGACCATTAAAAACTTTAGAGGATGTGCAATAGTTGCAGGTGGATCTAGATAGATTGTCACATTGGGCAGATGAGATTCAATCGAAGGTGATGCATTTTGGAGTTAAAAATCCTTGTGCCGCTTATACTATAAATGGCTCTGTGTTAAGTGAATCCCTGTTGGAAAGGAATCTTGGAATTTTGGTGGATAACAAGCAGTGCCAGGCAGCAACAGCTATAGCCAGCATGGTATTGCCTTTTATAAAGAGAGGTATGGATTCAAGGGAGGAAAATGTTATTCTCCCAATTTACAAAGCATTGGTAAGGCCTCATTTGAAATACGCAGTGCAATTTTGGAATCCTGTGTACAAAAAGAACATCTTTGAAATTGAAAGGGTTCAGAGAAGGGAAAATAAATTAATAAGGGGGTGGGGGTGCTTGAATATGAAGAGAGACTGGATAAGTTACAATTATGAACGCAAGAGAAAAGACTGTGTATAAATACATTAACGGGCCATACAATAAACTATCTGGGGCATTGTTCACCAAAAGAGCATGTCAGAGGACATGTGGATATCCCTTAAGACTTGAAGAAGAAAGGTTTAGGCTTCAAGTTCGGAAAGGGTTTTTCACTCTAAGAATGGTAAAGCTATGAAACTCTTCCAGTGGACATTAAGATGGCAGGTTCATTGGTCAGTTTCAAAAGAAAGCTGGATGAGTTTCTGCAAACAAGGAATGGTGCAAGTTACTGGTATTGATATATAAAGTAGAGTTGATCCTGGGAAATTTCTGATTGTCACTTGGAATCAGGAAGGATTCCCCCCCCCTCATAAATTTAGTGTTTTTTTTCCGCCTTCCTGTGGATCAACGGTTAGGCAGAAAATGAGGATATTGCTGGATGGGTTGGACTGGATGGACATATGTCTTTATTCAACCTCAAATACTATACTATACATAACTTATATGTATGATGTATGATGTATCTAACTTCTCTTAAGTTATATATCTAGCTTCTATTAAGTTATACATCTTTGTCTGGCCTGACTGTTTAAGTCTGAGACAGTTACAAGATGTGCTAAGGATATGTAAGAAGACCTGCAACCATTCTCTGCCCATTCCTCTACCTATAAAGACTTTAAGAAGAGAAAAATGTTTTAAAGCTTGTGTCTAGCTTTAAAAAGGATTTAGAACTTCGGAAGCAGGGCATATTATGCAGCTCATGATGCTCTGTCTGTCCCAGCAGTGGCCATGCTCCAATCTTAAACTTGGAGGCAGACCCCACGTGCTGGTGGCTCACAGTGGTAGCAGGAAAAAAAAAACTTTATACGGCTGTAACTTTGGATCAAGTCATTTTAAAAGACAGTAAGAAAAATTCCTATCCACATCCAACCCCTACCCCCTGGGGTAAGTGGTATCCAATTTTAGAAGTAGTACATGGAAGATCGCACACCAAGGTATCTATTGTGAACTCTTTAGTGAACCATAACACACAACGTTTTGGAGGGTTCCACCACCTTCATTAAAGGCCACTTGTATGGAGACCACAGTTCCACTTAAAAGCAAGGACAGTGAAGAAGCTCCCTTTAGATTAGCTGATGACAGAGGGCTAATTAGCATACTGCTGTATCATTGTTGGCTGCCTATGGACTTTAGGTTTGACCCTAGTGATGAAGATAAGTATTGAAAATATTTATTTGCTTGTGCATAGAGTAAGCATTCTTTAGGTAAATGTACACAAATGTACATCTTCTAAGCTTGTTTATTTCTAATAAAGTCAGATGCTTGGCACTGAAGATGTGGCAGTTTGCTAATTAGCCACCCATCACCAGCTATCATGGAAGGGGCTTCTAAAAGATCAGTAGTGCTGGATGGAATCCTTAGCAGGGTTGTAACTTCTGTTCTGCTTTAGAAAACAGGAGATCCTTTATTTAAAAGGCAAAAGAAGGTACTTTATTATAATAATTGCACATTGTATCAAGAGCACAATTACCTTTCATCTGAGGGATTAGGGATGGCATAGAACTCGAAGTCGAACCCGAGTTCGAGCCGAACTGTTCGAGTTTGAACGGACCCGGACTTCTCGAACTATCTCGGACGCGGACTTTCGATATTTCCCGGACTTTCGATGATTTATCGAATGTTCGTCCGTTCGAGTATCGAATCCGCGAGTAAAATGTACATGGTATCTAGGCGCAAACATCGAATCTGCGAGTAAAGTCTCCATTAAAGCCTATAGGCGAGCATCGAATCTGCGAGTAAAATGTCCATGTTACCTCGAAAGTTCGAACCATAAGAGGGTGCACTAGACTGTACATAAGAGGGTGCACTAGACTGTACATAAGAGGGTACACTAGACTGTACATAAGAGGGTGCACTAGACTGCACATAAGAGGGTGCGGTTCCAGAGATTTTATGTGACATAATAAAGGGATCCACAGACAACAACACTAAATGAGGTAGAAAATGTGCAAATAAGCTTTTAGTGTCCAACCTTTGAAAGGTTGATAGGAGGTCCTCAAGACATAGTGACAGGAAGTACAGATATATACAGAAATATTTATTAAACTATCTGTTATAGTTATATAAATTATGTATTTTGAACATGGGATTAAGAAGATTTAAAAAAAACAAATACATATTTTGGGGGTTCACATAAAAATAGTTTCAAGGGTTCCCCGAGGAATATTTCCTCTGGCTAACAGAGGATAAGGTACAGAAACAATTAGGCAAAGTTCATATCCTCGTATCTTAAAAGAGATTAGTCGAGTTTTATCTGTTTCTTATCTTTTCAGATTCCTTTTTGTCTGGGGATGTGCCGCTGGATTGGAAAAAAACTGATGTAATATCAATATTCAAAAAGGTAGTCGTTCACAGCCATGGATTCATGAGAAAAGGATTTTTTCAAACTAACTTGCTTGGTTTTTATAAAAGGGTAAAAAATAATTTAGAATCTGGCATAGCAGTGGATGTAGTGTACTTAGATTTGGCTAAATCTTTTGAGACTGTGCCTGTCACGAACCCCTCACGAACCCAGTCCTGTCCGCTTATCTACCTATCAGTTATCGAAAATGTACTCCAAGAAACCAACAAATAAAACAAAAAGGACAAGGAGGGGTAGTGAATAAAACTATATAGCACACATTTACCTATACGATATGCTGCCACCACATTCCGAGACAGGGGGATGACCTGCTAAATCTATCTATGAGGTTATCCACACCCTTAAATTATAACAATCCTGTAAGAAAAAGGTTATGCACACCTATAACTTATAAAATATAAAAAGAGGGGAATAGTTTCAAGAGAGAAAAACATTATTCTCCCTCTTTACAAGGCACTGGTAAGGCCTCATTTGGAATATGCGGTGCAGTTTTGGAATCCCATATACAAAAGGGACATCTTGGAAATTGAGGCAGTTCAGAGAAGGGCAACTAAATTAATAAGGGGAATGGAGGGGCTCGAATATGCAGGCAGATTAGACAAGTTAGGGCTGTTTACATTGGAGAAGCGACGTTTGCGTGGGGACACCTTATACAAATATATTAATGGGCCATACAATGAACTCTCTGGTGCATTGTTCACTAATAGGTCATATCAGAGGACTTGTGGACATCCTTTAAGGTTGGAAGAAAAGAAGTTTCATCTTCAGGTTAGGAAAGGTTTCTTTACATATACTGTATATACAGCTAAGCAGTTAAAGGGTAACTCCAATGAATAAACAAAAAACAGTTGAAGCCCTTTGTTTACTTTAAAAACAATCCCATGGTGAGACTTTCTACTTGCAAGTAGGGATGGCATAGAACTCGAACTCGAACCCGAGTTCGAGCCGAACTGTTCGAGTTCGAACGGACCCGGACTTCTCGAACTATCTCGGACGCGGACTTTCGATATTTCCCGGACTTTCGATGATTTATCGAATGTTCGAACGTTCGAGTATCGAATCCGCGAGTAAAATGTACATGGTATCTAGGCGCGAACATCAAATCTGCGAGTAAAGTCTCCATTAAAGCCTATACGCAAGTATCGAATCTGCGAGTAAAATGTCCATGTTACCTCGAACGTTCGAACACGAAAGCTCGAAAGTAGCGTGCATGAGAGTAAAATCGATTTTACTTAAGTCCTGGATATTGGAACATGCTCCCCAGACCATTTCCCAGGTCCCACAGCCATTTACATTAAGTTACCATTAATATTTTAGTTGTATTTGACTCGAACTTTTCGAACTATTTGCCTCCCATAGACTTTAATGGGTCCGTTTTCGATATCTGTAGAAGTCACCTTGGAAGTATTGGTTCAAAGGTGATACATTGGACGCCCTTTGTGTAGTTAGCTACCAATCTCGCAGATCCAAGTCAACATCTATACTAATAAAAGGCAAAGCCCTCACTCACTCACTCACTCATCACTAATTCTCCAACTTGCCGTGGAGGCAGACGGCTTAAATTTGGCAGGCTCATTCATTGCACCTTACTTACAAAAGTTAAGCAGGTTTCGTTTCGAAATTCCACCTGTAACGGTGAGTATCTGACATTGCACAGACTTATGGTTACCTAGCTTACAAGCTATACAAATCTATATGCTTGGTCCGATTTCAACCATATTTTGTATGCATATACTCCTTTACCAGTAAAAGGTTAACAAAATATTTTTTTTAGGGTGGGGGTGAATGGGGGGGAATAGAATTTTGAACTCCTGCACACTAACGGCTGGACCGATTTTTACCAAAAATTCAGGGTGTGTGCGGGGACTGGCTGAGGTGTAAGGAGAAGTGTTTGGAGGGTGGACAGAGAGGAATAGTGGGGGGTATTGGGGGCGGACGGGGAGGGGTGGTGGGGGTTATTTTCACCAAAATTTCATAGTTGAATAAAAAATATAATATTAAATTAAAGTTAATGAGTGTTGCATTATCGTAAAGCTTATTGAATTGTCTTTCTTTAATATATCAAGTGCCGAGTGATTACAGCAATCTTGATACATTATTGCTTTCTTACTAAAAAGGTTATTTCAATACATCTCCGCTGCGAAACGCGGGTATTTTGCTAGTAGTAAATAGCTGTAGATAATAGGCAAAATCGGATCTAAAAGCTTAATGCAAAATGCGCCCTTGTCAGTCGCATGAACTGTCGGCCGTAGCCACTATTGCTGTCATTTGTCCCGCTAGTAGCGAACTCTTGGTCAGGACAAATAATCTCCCCGTGTGTACCCAGCCTTAGATAAAGTAACAGACCAGTGCACTTAATACAGCTACCTAATCCCTCACTTTGTGCTATAGAGAGGGGTAAGTCTTCCATCTCACAAATCAGGTAATTTAGTCTGAAGTCTTTCCATACTATCTGTAGTTTGAGGCAATGGGGCTAAAACAAATCCCACTAGAAAGATCCAGCAGGTGAGTCATGACGAGTCTTGGTTTCTAAATGATCCGGGTCTCAATTCTAAACTGGCAGTTTTCAAAAATGTTGCGGATCGATGGAATTTTAAAACTCTGAACTTATCAAAAATCAAAAATGATATCGGAAAATTGTGTTCGAAAATCCAAAATTCCTATCGAAAATTCAAACATTGCAATCGAATATTCGAAAATTGCAATTAGAAAACCAGAAACATTTTGATTCAATAGAGTTCGCATGAGATGTTTGAAACTTCAGTTCTGTGGAACCAATGGTGGAAAGAAACTCCCACATTGAGCTTTTTCCGTTGCGCTATGACAACTGTAAAGCAGCATTTAGAACACCACACTGTATACAATCCTTTCTTGGCTTGTGGAACCTCTTCATTTAAACAGAGCAGGCTACTTGTGTATGAAATGCTTTAGACAAAGGTTTTTGGAACGATTGTTATAAACACAATTATGTGATGAAAACATTTGTGTTAATACAATATATTGATCAATTTGTGCTCTATCATTGTATTTATTAATTGTTTAGATTATTTTATTTTTTTATAATTTCAATTGTTTTTTATTGGGGTTTTTCAAATATTACCGCCAAATAAAGGCAATAGTATACTTTCGTACATTAATATTTACACTAGACATTAAGCCCGCTACAATAAAGGGCACTAGAAGCACAGAGTGCCCCCTTACTGTCCCAAGGCCATAGTCCTCCATGTCCCAAGGTCAGAGTCCCACCTCTGTCCAAGGCCAGGGGCCCCCTCTGTCCCAAATCCAGCCCCCCCCCCCTCTGTCCCAAATCCAGGGCTCCCCCTCTGTACCAAATCCAAGCCCCCCCTCTGTACCAAATCCAGGCCCCCCCTCTGTCCCAAATCCAGGGGGGCCCCTCTGTCCCAAGTCCAAGGGCCCCCCATCTTTCCCAAATCCAGGGCCCCCCTCTGTCCCAAATCCTGGGGCCCCTCTTTCCCAAATCCAGGTTGCCCTGTCCCAAGCAACCTTACCTGCAGTCTGTTTAATTGCTGTTCTCCCTCCGTGTGTTTCCTGTGTTTCTCCCTCTAGTGGTGAGTCAATAGGAACTGCAGACACTCTCCCTTTAGTGGTGAGTCAATAGGAAATGCAGAGACTCTCCCTCTAGTGCTGAATCAATAGGAACTGCAGAGACTCTCCCTCTAGTGGTGAGTCAATAGGAACTGCAGAGACTCTCCCTCTAGTGGTGAGTCCATAGGAACTGCAGTGACACGGACACAGGGACGCACACTTAGGGTTTTATTATATAGGATTAGAAAAAAAAGATAAAGTATAAATAATAACAGTCGTTAAGAACTTGTTTATAACAATATTGGTCACCATATAATAAGGTATGAAAAAATAGTCATGTACGAATTGTTTGGATTATAATATCTATGAGAAACACAGTAATGACTTCACGTTTGGCAGGATTCGGCGGGTAGACAGAGAACATTTTATTGACCTTTGCTTTCTGTATCCCGAGTTATTGGTTAATCTCAGCAAGATAAGGATCTGGAGATTAAACTCTTATTTCCCTCTATAAAAAATATATTGTCCATAAAGTTTTATAATAATCTATTTTATTTAACGATTGTTGCTGAACATCAGATCTTTTGTTTGATTGGGGAAGTCAAAAATGTTCCAACCTGACATAAAAAAATGTTTCTCTTTTGATGTAGAAAATGATCATTACCAATTAAGACCTTTTGTCTTTCCACTATTTATTTGAGTGAAGCAAATCTGCCCTACATATAATTGACTTACCTGGATCTTGGCTTTAGAGTTGGTTAGCAATACCAACAAGGGCAAAAGCTTTCTTTTTTTACGGACGTACTTTGCTTCACATATTTTAGTTATTATTTCTAGTGATGAGAAGGGAGGGATGAGATCTGGGTCCGATTTGAACCTGGTTCTGACTCGGAACTCCTGGTTCCAAAGTTCCATCGGAACCGTTCGGAACTTTCATATCTGGTATTTTTAGTAACCCTCAAAAATACAGAGCTACTTTCGAAGGCTACCAAATATACTTTCGAGGGTTACCAAAGCTAATTTGGAAAGTTATCGAGGCTAATGTTGAGGGATACAATATCTACTTTCGAGAATTACTGACCTTTGAAGGTTACCGAAAGTTAGCTTGTATGTAGGAAATGTACATGTTCCCCTAACCATGCTCTCCCCCCCTCCTATTTTACTTGTATTTTTCAGATTTTTTTCCAATTGACTTCTATGGGTCTGTTTTTGAAATTTTTATAATTTTTTCGTTTTTTCTGAAAATTCGAAAACGGTTCAAAACTGGTTTTAAACTGAACCTGGTTCCAAGGCAGAAATGCGCATTCCAAACTTTCTGGATCAAACAGAACTTTCCAATTTTTGAAACGTGGAACTTCGGCGAAATGTGGCGTCGAACATTTAGAAATCAGTCTTAAAAAGCCAATGGCTTCATTCATCTCTATTTACTTTCATTCTTCGAATGCAGTTAATAAACCACCTATTTTCAATACTCGGACTTCTTCCTCTCGCCTTAAACCTTTCTCTCTTGTGGCCCCCATCCTCTGGAATTCTATTCCCCTCTCGCTACGTCAAGAAACCTCAATTATCATGTTTAAATCTACCCTTACATCCTACCTATCTGATAACCAGCACAGTATATGGTATCTATATATCTATATGTGATAAATCTACCCTTACATCCTACCTATCTGGTAACCAGCACAGTATATGGTATCTATATATCTATATGTGATAAATCTATCCTTACATCCTACCTATCTGGTAACCAGCACGGTATATGGTATCTATATATCTATATATGATAAATCTACCCTTACATCCTACCTATCTGCTTTCAATAGTTCGACCATCTCTATGAGGGATACAACTGCCTTTGACCCTTTTTTTGTTTTTTCTTTTGAAAGCTTTCTATAAATCAACAGGAGACAGGAGCAGTGTGTCCTATCTCCCCTATTAATACAGAAGCCACCACTCTCTCCCCTCCAGGCTCCCTCTCTCACTTCCCATGCACACCTATTGTGTTCCTTCTAAGTCCAGAGTCAGAGGGGTAACTGTTATTTAGGCTTCTACACTAAGAAGAATGATAGGAGCAATGGCTGCTATCTCCCACTGAGTTGTAGAAAGCTTTTTTTTTTGGGGGGAGATTTAGTTGCCCTTTAATACTATATTCCTGGTTAAACAGCTTCTAACACTGCATTAGTACACAGTGATCAGTACCTATCCATGATGTAGAAACTTTTTTCTGGTACCCCATTGACAAGTATTTAGCATCACTGCTTACGCGTAGCACAATGAACGGGTTTTCCTTTTCTGATCTTTTAGAAAAACAAAAAAGGTAAGACAATTGCTAATCGGATTAAGGAACCATTTCAAAAGGATTCTAGGAAGTACTGTATGTTTGCTTAGTGCCTCTGATTTAAACTGGCTTAATGAGAATAAAAGTTTTAAACTAATTTGTAAACTGCACAGAATCAAACTGCACCCAGAAAACCAAAAAGTACATGACTTAAAGGTGTATTCAAATGTAATTAGAAAAGATAATAAAAATGCATTGAAACCATATAGTTTTCCTTCAACCAGTGAAATGCAGTGAGAAGCAATCTTAACTCACTTTTGAAATGAGCAATTTAGTGTTTCCCGGAGGCAAAAGTAAGAAAAACACATTTGTTTTGATTCCAGATGCAGACAGCCTAGACACCAACCTTGTCTGGAATATGAATATAAATTCTGTGATTTCAGATTACAGAGTACACAGAAAAAGAAGTAAACTGAAAGCACTTGAACAGCGAGCACATAAAGAGTAGTCATAGCGGGTACAGAATCAAAAGAGTCTTGATTTATTAAACATCAAGCAAAAGCCTGTTGGACCATGTTTATTTCAAAGATGAATTAAAAATTGAAGATGGAGAGTACAAGGGAAAGGTTGGATGTTTGTCCATGCATTTCAAACATACACACCCACATATACAGTATATCTACATACAATATACAAATATTGTACATATTTGGGGGAATTCACAGAGCCGACAAGCGAAGTGGGGTTAAAGTCACCCTAACCGATCATGCTTGCGGTGGCTGCACTAGTATTGCGAGTTGCTCTTGCATCCACCACAAGCTATTCACCAGCGGATGCACACTTTTTCGGACATTGCTGGCATAAAATCTCAGGGATATACATGAAATTATGTATAGAATAAGAAAGGTGGGCCAGTAATGCAGGCAACTAAAGATAATCACAGAAAAGCAAAATGTCATTCTTTTATTCTTTTAGCTAAATACAAACATGCAGATAGTTGTCTTTAGAAAAATCAAAATCCTTTACCAGGATTCAAAGGATAAAGACCAACTATGGAGCTCATACCGTTAAAACCATAAGTAAATCTTTATTGTAACACGCCTGTAACACGTGTGTTACAGGAAAGATTTGTATATGGTTTTAACTGCATGAGTTGAGAAGTTGGTCTATATCCTTTGAATCTCGGTACATGCAAGCTACCATTGGTGGAAATTTTTGCTTGAATGTTGTCCTAGCGACAGGTTTGGGGCTCTAGCACCTGGGCCAACAAGACATCTGGGTAAGTGGACTTACCACTAACGCTGCTAAGATATTGTGGTAGCTCCGGCCCGCGGTAGGGACCGGAGCGTCTGACCTGAGGCGGGCGGGGCCAGCGGGGGATGTTGGGAGGTGTAGTCTCGGGTCGCGGCCGCCTCCTGGCGAGTTCCCGCGAGAGTCCGGAAAGATGACGTCAGCGGTGACGTCATCAAAGTTATTTAAAGGGGCGGAGCACGAGGCTCGGGCGCCATTTTGTTGAGTGCTAGCAGGGAGAAGGATCGCCGACGCGCACCTGGGCTGTTTAGGTCTCGCGTACATCGTCATTCGCCCCACGGCGGTGTGTTCCGCTGCTGAGGTGTAGAGGCACTTTCGAGATGTTACTCCGGGCTGAATCCTGCGCCAGACACGAGGAGCAGATGGGCATGCTGGAGCCTAAACTTGTAGGCCTCCATCCACGCCGCGGCTCACAGAGGCCGGAAGCAGACGATGTGACAGGAGCCATTGCGTGCGTTAGCGGGGCTGTGCGTGGCCGGAGGCTCCCCCGCTGCGGCCGCGACTGGTGCCGGCCTGCATCACTCAGTCCCGGCTAGTTGACACCCTCGTTGTTGTGGTGGAACCTCCATGTTAGGCATTCCGGATAGCCACGGCTGACCTTGGACCCGGGCCGTACAGGCGCGGAACTTGATATTTCTTGGGTACAGCTTTTTACAGGCGTCGGGCTTTATGAAGACGGGCCCAACTCAGAGCTGTTTATGGGAGTTCAGGTCGCACCACCGCGCCGTAGTCCATACCGGCACGTTGTTTCCCTTTCCGCACAGCGTCTTTACCCTGTTGCTTCCATACGTTTTGCCTGATAGCCGTCTGCTGTCACTCGCTCCCTCGTTCCCTCCTACACTGCACTTATTGCGAGACTGTTCACAGCAACCTAGCACCCCGCGCCCAACCCCCACTCCCCTGTCCCGAGCAGAACACAAAGCGCCCCACCCCCAGCCACCAACAAACATTCACTATGCAAACTATAGTTCGCGTGTGATAGTCCTCTCGGGAGAGGTGGTGGGCCACACAACGCATTACAGAAGCATGACAGGCTATAGAAGGAAGTCGATAAGTATGGCACCTTTATAAAGTGGATAGGCATTTAACTGTTTTTTTGCAAGAGTCGGTTCTAAATTGGTGCATTCCTTGTATAACTGCCGGGCATTTTTTCTTTTTATTATATAAAGGGTCAGTCACTTTTCGCGGCCTTTTCGCGGGACATTAACGCATAATCGGTTTAACGAGCGATTTAATAAATGTCCGAAACGGACCCGCGAAAGTTACGAAGACGTTAACCCTTGCGGCGATACTTACCGGTTACCGCCGCCCTTCTATTATAAAGGCCGGGGGGGGGGGAGGCGGGTAGTGATTTAGCGCAGTGCTAGACGGTGTTTTTACTTCGGACACCTGTGAAGGTGGCTGAAGTCAGCCGATACTAGCCTCCCGCGGCGGGGATGGGCATGCAAACCCGCGGGGGTGGTTCTGTAATTATTATACAACATTAACAAAAGTTAACAGTATCTGCAGTTATATGTTATTGTCTCAGAAATACAAAGTACCCTCAAAGAATAAGAGAGAAGTAGTAATATAAAAGAGTATATTTATAGGGTATTTGTGTTTGTTGCTTCTGGACAAAGTACTGTATATGTAGTCAGAAAACTACCAATTAAAATTTCATATTGCTTATCTGAACAAAAACTATTTGCACAGAGCCAGCAATGGACAAGGTAAAAGAGTAGGAGTCAAGACATTACAGTTTATTTAGTTGGCAAAGGTCTACTTGCCTAATGCTGCTTGCTAAACCATGAATATGCTATACAAAATGTGTAATACCAAGTTTCTATGTAGTTGCAGCCCTAAATAAAAAATTCATGCCTTTGCTAACATAGAGAAAACAATACATGAAACACAAAGAATAATCAATGAGAACACTTACATGTGTGTCTACGTTTTAAAAGACCATTAAATTTAAATGTGTTTGTCAGTACATAGGCGCTCAATGCATAATGTCATGACGGAGAAAAAACCAAACAAATGAAGAAAAAAAAAAATAACATAACTACTATCATAAGTGTTGAAAGATAAAGCGATACCTAAAACATGTATTGGGTTATGTTGTGTAAACAATTTATGTTCTTTCCTCTTCGTCCATTAGACAATAAAAGGGGCAATGCCCAAGCACTAAAACCTAGACCTTGGCTATGATTAAGGGCAGTCCAGTTTGAAATGTGAAATATAAACTAATTCTACCTGAAATCCTGCACAATGACTTGTGCCCCAAGTTTCTGGCTTCCTGGCTTCCATGTTAATAAATGTAAGTTATGGATTTGGACAGTTGGACATCGACAGCCAATGACTGAATGTTATCCCCCTGTTGCACTTTTTGAGCATGCCCAGGCTCAGTACGGTTTCTAAAATTGCTCAAGTTTGTCCATGAGGGCATCCAGAAGCATATAGCAGGATGTACAGTAAGAATTAAGTAGGACAAAGTGGTGATAACTCAAAAACATATGTTATGAAGGAAGAGAGCTGGGGCCATTCTGATCATAGAAGATGTGTTCGACCAAAATGCGGGGGAGAGTGAGTACCCAATTGAATGTGATAACAAAACAGTTCCTAAAGTCTCCCTAGCTTTGCTCTTTAGGGAATATTGAGGACTAGTAATGGCTGCCAGTGATTGTTCCACAGTCGGAAGTGAATAGAGCCAGAGAGGGTATCGGCTGCTGGTAAGTATGTTTAGGAGCGTTGATCTTGGAGCATTTTAAAGTCTAATCAATCTCAGGATTTGGGGGAGTAGAAATTAACTAAGTTTAATTTAGTTGGGGGTGGACAGGCCCGATAAGTGAATATATTTTTACTGCTTTTTTTGCGTTGAAATAGGTAGAAAAAGATCAGCATTACATAAAAGCTAGGGCAACAGGGCGGAGGAAGGAGTCTAAAATTCAGTGGTTAATGCTTTAAGTATCTTTGGAAACCACAGGAGTTTTTAAGGCAAATTTAGTAGTCACTTAAAGGGAAAAAAGGAGGACTGGCCAAAATACTTTTATATGTTTGGGTTTAAACTATTTGCTCTAAAATTAGAAAGCAGTCAGCAAAAATCCAAATGTATTCCAGTATGAGCCAAAGTGAAATATGGAACACACAAAAAAGGAGAACATCAAAACACGAGACAAATGGATTGGGGCAAAGTAGTTGAAACTCTTCCACATGGGTTTAATAAATTAGCGCGTTCCTTTAGATTATGAGAAATAAAAAATAATATTGAATTATTTTTTAAAATGTGATTATGAGGGCTTAGCGCGGACCTTTAGAAAAGCGACCCCCACAGACATAATGACCACCAACAAAATAACTGGGGCATCTTTTATAAAATTGCTGGTAGTACTGTAAGGTAAGTGGTTGTAATTTAGCGACCTGTCTAATTCCATTATTTCGTATTACCACTGGCTAATTCAAGCAGCACCTGTGAATAGGTGGCGTTAAATATAAAATTAACAACTGCATACACATCAATACCTAACTAATGATTACACACTATTTACAAAACGTGTCTGTATTTGCTACTGTCTTAAATACACAAAATTACAAATATGCAATTTGCTTGGATACCTTCCAGTAAGCAAAGGTTATAGTGCATTGTGGGTATGGGGGTGTAGGAAGTATACACATTGATTGCAGCATTTTAGTTTTGAAACTATTGTCGCAAATAGAAAATTGTGTGTTTGCTGCCCAGTCACCCTTATATTTTCATAGACCTCACAGAGCATTATTTAGTTTATTGCATATTACTAGGTCAGTGATCCTCAAATTACAGCTCTCCAGAATCACCACACTACAACATCCAGGAAATTCCTCAAACTACAGAGGGAAGCGGGAATGCTGGGAAGGAGTTAGTTTTCAAAACATCTGGAGAGACGTATAGTCTTGCGGACCCTGCATAAGCCAACACTTCTGTAGTTTCAACAGATCAAAACAAGGGAAAGTGTGCATCTTGGCCTTCTAGAAGTGACAGCCAATCAGATATAACAGCACAGAGCTTCCCCTCACTGACAACAGAACAGGGATTCAGTAATTTTTTTTTGTTCAAACACATTTAATGCTATTGTCATGACAATGATATAATCATTGTTTTTCATACCTAAAAGCAAAATAATATTTGAAGGGTCTTTCTGTAGCTATTCAGGTGAGGTAAGAAACAGCATAGAAATGTAATAAAAAATGTACGTCTAGGGGGAATGGAACTGCCAACCTCATCTAATCTGTCTTGCTAAAAGTTTTTACCCCTAACCAACTACTGGAGCTCCACTAAATGTAGAATATTAATCTTATGGCAGGAACCAATTGTGAAACACAAAAATAAAGTCTAGGGATTAAGGCGTGTGTGGTCTTTGGTTCTGCAACAAGTGCTTTATAGGCGAGACACTATAAAGCAATCAAACCGTTGATTGTGCTAGGGACAGAATTTAAAAGAGTTGACACAAGAAGGCTGTGTTTGCAATTCACACTGGCTGTAAATAAACGCGTGTACAAGCAGATTTAAATTCTTACCGGACTTTCCATATTGTAGTGAAGAAAATCGTATAAAACACGCTATGCATAGGATAGTTAAAACTGGGTCAGGGCCATGGACCTTTGAAAACTAAAGTGGGCCCTTCTTAGTTTGCAGAATCTATTACTTACATGTGAATAAATGCAACTCTAGAGATTTTAAAAATTAAGATGAGTCCCTTAACACATTTTGACTACCATTTGAGGATGTATATGTGGCCAGAGTAAGATCTTAGGGTAATTGATGGCGTGGTTACAACGTAGAAGGTTTAACTTAAGTTTTACAAATTACTAAATTATGCTTAAATTATACAGAATATTATTGAGTGGCAAACTTTTATCTGCGGTTTCATTTACATTTTAATACCTTCCAAAACTATGTACTTTAGACCACGTATTCTCTTTTCACCTTCTGATAATACTTACTAACCCTTTTCCTGTTCTCATTTCTCATGATCTCTCATCATTTATATTGCAAAGTCACCACTATTTCTATGTGGGGGGAATATCCAAAGGTACATATAATACGATTCTCTAAAGGAAAAAATCCAGTTTCAAATAGTTGTGAATCAAGAGAAGTCATTCTAAATAGTTCGTGATGACATTCAGCATAGGTACTTAATCTTTTCACACTGGAAGGGAATTTAATGAAGTCATATATTTTGAAACAATATTCGGTTTCGAAGGAACTAGAGTTAAAGTTACAATATGATTAGGAAAACTCATACCGTAGTCAAATTAAGAACAATGATGCAATATTACACATCTGATTAACCGTGACAAATAAAAGTCGGTATTATCTGTCATTCTCATTAAGTGCACCTTGTCCTGCAGGGACCAGGTGCATTGAGAAGAAGATCAGAATGTCTCTGTCGATGAATTTTGTTCTGTAGAATCAAACACATATTATACTGAGTATTGTCTAGAACATTAGAGATGGAGAAAAAAAAATGTCCCAGGAGTGTGCGCCAAGACTGAACACACTGCAATATCTATTAATTATCCGATCAGATAGTTGCAGTACTGCAGTTACTGTGCAGAAGCAGTAGTAAAGGGAATCAATTCAGAGCTTTGCAAAGAGAGTCATTTATGACAATGTGTGTGTGACTGGAAAAATTAATAAAAAAAAACACAGAAGTGTATGTATTCATTTTCACCTTCTAATTACATTTGTTAGATGCCCCTAGGTATATGTTTTGCTGTTAATTACATTGAATGTTAATGTGAACGGACAGTATGTTACTGACAATTTGTTTAACGGCTTGGGAGCATGGATTCCATTTTAAGAATTAAGTCCATGTTGTCTACACAGTCCACGTAGGGAGTCCCAAGAAAACTATCAGGGAGATTCAATAAAAGTTTTATTGTTAAAAATGTGACAAAATTTTGCCCCAAGCAATCAGAATCTTATTTAACAAGTTGAAAGTAACATTGATTGGTTGGGCAAACTTAGCCACACAATATTAGTTAGGGCTGGAAAAATTATGTTTATTGCATCTCCCTGTATGTAAACTGCCCTTTTCCAAGCTACACAGAAAAGTGCCACGCTTTGTGGAGCACTAATTTATAGTTATCGAGGTTGTGGGGGCATTTCTATCACATGTCTCTTTACTTGACCATTAACCACCAGTGTCTCTTTTACAGTATTCAACGGGTTCCTTTGAATGTTAACCCAGCTTCCCAGTATCCACTTGTAGAAGAATAGGGATCCTATATAAAGATACACTATCTATCTATCTATTAATCTATCTATCTATCTCTCTATTTCTATATATATCTATTTGCTACCTGTGACCCCACCCCTTGTAAAGGTATAATTTAACAAGTGTTAGCCATGGCCACAACTAGAAGCTTGCCCACCTAATACAGCTGGGCCCATTCGCCTTCTTTACAAAGTTGACTCAGGTGGCAAAAACCCTAGAAGGGCCCATGGTTGTAGTTGCAACATCTGGAGGGAAAAGGTGGGAATACTATAACTATCATGAAACTGGCAAATGGCAGTTCTGAAGCTAAAGCAACTGAAACCATACAGAAGACCTCTTAGTAGCCACATTTGTTGACTAAGGAGAGGAGTAAAATTTCCAAATTGCATGATTGCAAAACAAGTATTATGTGTAAAAATGTAAAACAAAAAATAAAAATTCTAATTAAAAGTTGAGTATTATGATCCACTATTATTGTTCCAGGAATTTTATCTACAGATGATGATTATATGTACAAATTGCCTTCTGGCTTGTTATAAGGCATTGCTTTTATGGAGTATAATATTTTATAGGGCATTGCTTGAAGAGTAAACAGCATATGATTATTTGAAGCTATGTTAATGTCTCTGTATGCGGAAATAGCCCTCTAGATATTATACCTAACAAGGAGAGGGAATTGAAAACAATTATGAAACAGACAATATAAAAAACAGGAATACAGCATTTACAACACACGTTATGATTTTTTGGGCAGAAATGCATCGATGGACTTAGCATATGAATGCTGTATTCTCTGTGATTTGTTATTGTGCTTTCCATAAACGCAATACAGCAAACATCGTTTTTGATTGGAAGTGAGCCTTACATTGGAGTTTCGATGCTACGAAGAGGGATTTTTGGTCTGCCATTGAGGTCTATGAGTGGTCTGATTGTATGTATACAACCCACGAGTTTACTTGCGCATGTGCTCTATTAGCCAGGTGTGCAAAAAACTCCGTACACTATAATCTCCTACCAATGAGTGCACATAGGCTTTCTTCTTGTTCACAGTTATTGGTATCAAACGGTTGACCCGTTTCAGCTCACATATGAGCTGTCGCAGAACAAATCATCACGTGTCCCTAACCCTTGTAGCACCTAAAACAATTCCTTGTCCCTGTGCAAACCATTATCAATAAAACCCTGCAACCATTATAGCATAAAATACAATATTAAAATACATCATGTAAAAGCACTCACCTCCCCCAGGACAAGAGTGATAAAATTGGGGATACCATACTCCCGGGCGTATGGGCACAGGTCTTAACATCATTAACAAGCACGAGAGACTTCCCTCATTACCACGCTAATAGTCCACGCCGTTCACGCCCCAGGGTGGGTAATGTGTCTAGCGCCTCCCCTTACTTGGTGTGCTATTAGACAGGACGTCCCCCGCTACATGAGTGTCTGTACGATCTGACAGCTGTACATGGGATTGGAGACCCTTATACCGCCACTACTGAGGACCATGAACCCCATTACCACTACTATTGGCCCAGCATGCTGCAACCCGCTTTCTACATCTTTACTAAAAAAAATTACATCCCAAAGTAGAGACGGGGGGGGGCTAACTCAGACCTAACATCAAGGATATTCTATAAAGTGTGTCAATCACCATAAAGAGAGGGACCCCAAATTAAAGAAGCCACCTACTAAATCTTTTTTTACGTTTATAAACATTACTAAGCCCTAACAAGCACAGTTAAACCCCCCATAAACCAGGAGGGAAAAAGATAGAGCAGAGCTGAGGAGAAAAGAAAGAAATAATTAAAAAAGCAAAAAAACAATAATATAATAAGGGACAGGCTAGAGAAAAATACATAGAGAGGCAGGAGTGTCCAAAGGACCAGTCCTTCTTTAGAAAACACGGCAAGCGCCTTGGTCATTAAGTCCCTTTGGGGATAAGGTGTCCAAGTTGTAAATCACTGGACTCAGCTCAAATAGGGCAGATTTATTGTCACTTGATGTGCATTAGCATCCAGGGGGACTGTCAATATTCATGAGACTAGTGTTTGGATTAAACAATTTAAAATGTCAGGCCACTGCCATATCCCATATTACAGTTAAACCTCTCCTTTCCGTCAATAACATTGTGATGGCCCCATCCTGTGGTTCGCCATCCTTTCGGCGAAAATGTTGTTATGTTGTCATTCAATAATATAGGCACCACTACGGACAGCAGAGCAGTAGTAAATAAATGCACTTTACTGGTTTACAGGAGACTTGCCTGATTTTAATCACCTGCCCTGTATGGGAATGTGGGAAAGATTTTCACTAACATGCTGTTAAGGTAATGCAGTGGGGGCACGAAAGCACCCCAATTTTGCAGTCCCATACCACGTTTAGGGGCAGTGTCCATGTCACCAGTAATGAGCATAAATTTTGTTCCTTTTTTGTATAGATAAAACGGCATTTAGTCTGGGGCAACTGTAGACATTGTAGTAGGGTGATTGACACACTTTAAAAGAATATTCCATTGATGTTCGGTCTGGAGTTAGGCCCCTTGACTCCTCTCCGGGGGTGCGTAGTATTTTCTGGGATAGAGGGACAGGTACGCACTCTACATTGATGGAAGTTTTTTAGTAAAGATGTAGAAGATAGACTGTGAGCAGGTTGCAAGTAGCTGGAGCTGGACAGTTACGGTAATGGGGGGTCGTGGTCCTATTTAGTTGGGCGGTGGGGGGTTTTCGATCCTATATTACAGCACAGTAGAGAAGGCGCTGGGGCTTGAGGCGGGGGCTGGAGTAGATTCGCGTGGTAATAAGAGTAATCTCTCAACACTTGTACTGATGTAAGAGCCTGCGCCCATTCAGCCCGAGTATGGTCGCCCAATGTATCACATCTTGCCCGGGGAGAATGATTATTTTATGCACCATATTAATGGTTGCCAGGGTTTTATTGATAAAGGCTTTGCACAGGGACAGGGGTTTTTAGGTGATAAAAGGGGTTGGACACGTGGAGGTTTGTTCTGAGGACAGTCTCAATGTGAGCTGAAAATGCGTCACCATTGTTACCCATAATGTGAATAAGATGAAGAACGCCGGCGTGTGCACTCATTGGTAGAGTTATTATATCTATTATCATACATATATTCTACCTAATTCTGAAGATGATGTATCATTTGAATGCGTTGATTGGTCAAATAAAATGGAATTTTTATTGCACAATAAATTTTTTTAAAGAAGTCCCTGGAGTGCTCAGCCTTAATCCACTTATAAATTCACATGTTTCCATGAACATCCTAAAAATTATCCATTTCCATATGGTGGTTAGCTAGTTCATCCGTTTGGTGGTACTTTTCTAAGTCAGCATTGTCACAGGACGTTGTGATAATGTACCCCCTAAATTAAAATGTTCTAGGATATAAAAGGCACTTGGAGTAACCTGGACTGTATTATTCACACTCGCCTGTGGCCTCTTGATTTTAATGCTCCATGAACCTGCATAGTGCTTAATTGCCTTAAATTCTTAAAATACACTCACGATTATAGATGTCTAAATCACTAGATATAAACTAGGCAATAATCTATGATTCTGAAAAAAATTCCAGACCATGACAACCTTTAAACTGGTATAAGATTTTGCTTTAGGCAGATTTAACAACACAGTATAACTAATGAGGTTTCTGTCTGAGCACATGCAACATGCAATATTTTCATGTAAAAAAGAAATTCATTAGAATTGGCTCACACATGAGTTGAAGAAAATATCCAATAGAGAACAAAAGGTTATCTCAAGGTTTTATTTTATCTACAAATTCAACTCTTAGGTGACAAGCAGCTAGTCTGTCCATAAAGAGTAGATTTTTTGAGCTTTGCGAAAGGGTAAAATTGAGTCAGCAACGTAGAGCTAAGATTCTGAAAAAGACAGTCCATGGTGCTGTTTTACCTATGTACAGACAAGTCAGAGGCACTAGAAACACTAACATTACAGTAATTAGTACAATTATGTCATGTACAGAATGCTTAAAGACTGCATGTTTAGCCATTAAATATGGATGTCACCAGGATATTTTGCGTGCATTCAAATCGCTTGCTATACTTAAAAATGACAAAAACAAAATGTTTATAATAACTTCCTATTGATGTTATTGATGTTTATACCTTAAAGGATAACTATCGTGTATAAAAGTTTATTTAAAAAAAACAAACAGGTAAACGAAAGACATGGCGACAGGATATAGGATTGGTTAATTCCTAACTCCTGAATTGTCTATGTGAGGAGCACCAGCCAAAGGAAAACCGATTCGCAGTCTGCCTCCGGTTTTCAGCACACTGTCACAAACTAACTAATCTAATCAGGGATAGTCAAGAGACGAACCTGGCCAAATGAAAACTGTTAGTGCTGTAGATCCTCAAATTAAAATATATGTGAGATAGGAATAATCATCCATCCTCCCTGCCCCAGGTACTTTCATTTTTTAAACAGTAATTTTTAACTAATCTGAACTAATGGATTTTTTTTTTTTTTAACTCCTATTGACTTCTCTGATTTTCAAATTTTTATTTTTTATTTTTAAAGCTGTTTTTGGAACGGGAATTTGCCTGTTCGAACATCTCTAGTTATCAAATGATTAAATATCTATTGTATCATTTAGATCAAACTGGACTTGAAGTTAGTTCTTGAAGACGTTTCGCTAGTCATCCGAATGGCTTTCTCAAGTCAGAATGACTGTACAAGAATCTGTGGCTCTCTGAGCTGGTTTCTTTCTTTAGCCGTTGCTCTGGCCAACTGTCTGACATGTACAATGCTGTTTTACACCTTACTCTGGGTGTTCCTAATATAAAACCTCTAGCCCATTATCCAATCACGCCCTTATACCTTGACGTGATATGCTAAATTGGGATTTCCAGAGGTAAAGATTGCCACAGATTCTTGACGAAGTCATTCTGAATTGAGAAAGCCAAGTCGGTTGAAAGCAAAAAGTCTTCAAGAACTAAACTTCAAGTCCAGCGGCCAGCTGATATAATGGAATACAAACAGATATTCCATGACCTGGATAAATGAGAACCTTCCTAAGCATTAAATGATAAGATTTGGAAATCTGTAGGGAAGTGGTGGCCACACCCAATTCTATTATTTCCCAGAACAAGAAAAAGTGAAGTTTTTTATGTGAAAGTCTAAGATGAGTGAGTTCATTGTTTCAATTGTCCATCAACCGACCTATAATTGATTTTATAAATGCCACCAATACACACAGGTAATAACACAACAACACTGATAAGCTGAACTGCAACTAGACAGGTTCCCTCTTTGTAGGTTTCATTGCAGCAAAGTGCTGTGTAAATATATAGAAAAACATTTCAATGCCATGAAGAATGCTGTTTAAAAGCTGCTACCTTCCTTCATTTTAAGTACTTTCCTGCTTATGGAAGCGCTTCGTTTAGTCAGGTAATATGTATCTTGCATCCTGCTTATTCCAATTAAAAAATCAGTGTGTCTTGCACTAGGACAAACATGGCTATCAAGCCCCATTGACTTGCCTATTATTCAGTGATTTTTGTTTTATAGATGAAGGCACAGACACGATGTTGTTTTAAAGTTCAATATAATGTCGCAATGGAATTTGACTAATGCAAACTGCTGTGAAAACCTGTATTATTTTCAGCTCCAAAGAACTTAGTTCAACAGTCTGTACTGTAACTATAAAATGTGTAAATTAAGTAATGCAACGTCTCAAACAAGTTGTTCCTCCAGATGTTGAAACAACAACTCCCAGGCATCTCGGTATTTCCTATGTAGTAGAGGAATGCTGGTAGTTGTAGTTTTCAAACATCTAAAGGTATACTGTAAGTATTTCCCAACATTTTGGTGGTAATGGTTGAAAAAGGAGCGGAAACATGTTTTTCTTCATTTGGTGATTGCGTATGATATTATATTGCCCTGCAAAGAATTTAAGATAATGGCAAATTACCATGACAGTCTTCATTACCCTGAAACAGCACCTCATACAGCACGATGGGACTCAGAGTCAAAAAACATTGGCGAGCATGACGGAAAGTGGATGCAGTTGCCCTTAGGTCACATCCTAATGATGAAGGTAATTACAATCTGAGTTTTTCTTTGCTAGCACATCATTAGTATATATGGGGTTCAAAGGGCTGCTACAGGAAATAAAAAACGAAAAACCTGTGTAAACCCCTTTGAAGTGATGTTTTAAGAATGTTTAGGATGATTAGTGGTAGTAAATTGGAGAGTCTTCAATGGTATGTGTAATTAAACATTCAATGGATAATATGGTCAACAGGTCCTTTCACCTGGGTTTTCTGTCTTTCCATTGGCCAGGCTGGGATAGATATAAAACGGAATTATAAGATAAACTTAGCGGCTTGTTTTAGATATGGGACAGCAAATACAGGGGTGAAACTAGCGTTCAGGTCCTCACCCTGGTGATATGGTGTTTTGTAGGGTATAATGGCCTTTAAAACAGGAATGCAGGAAGAATGTGTATATTTGTAACTGAAAGACAGTTTTCAGTTCGAAAGGAGAAGTTTTTTTTTTTTTTACATCCTAATGTTAAAGCTTTTCTCCCAGAACACCTAAACATTGGAAGAGTTCTTCCATAGTAAGGTGCATTTTAGTACATGTAAGTAAAAGGTCCGTAACTAAGAAGGCTTCGATGTGTTGCCAGTACAGCCCACAGGCCATGAAGAGTATCAAAGTGCAACACCTCGGACCCAATATTCACTATCTCTGGATATTAAGGCCAAATGTACAATAGTAATTTTCAGAACAAACAATTGTCAGAAAATTTATCCACTTTAAATGGTTCTTAAAAGGGCATAAAATCCAATAAAAAATCTATATTAAAATGGAGTAAAAATACACTTACTTTCGTCGTAAGGATCTGGTCCAGCCAGTTTATTTAAACAAGCTTATGCAAGATTCAATCACACCACGTAAAATAAAGTGCAATAGCAAGCTAGAAAGATATGTGCACTAACAAAACACGTATCAGTGTGTAGTGATCCCTAGACTACACTATGGGTCTGAGGCCCATATACAGAGTTAGGGGATTCCTCTAAAACCACGGGATAGTGGGTTTTACGGTGCAAGTTAAACTGGATGGACCTGAATTCTTATAAAGACAAGTAAGTATTTTAACCATTTAAGATATGTTTTTATTGGATTTATGCTTTTAAGACTTTTAAAACAACATACGGGTATTCAATAAAGAGTTCTTATCGTTTAAAATGGTGCTAAATTTTGCCCCAACCAATCAGAGGTTAGCTTTACAAGTATTAAATAATACTGATGGTTGGGGCTAAAATTAGCACCATTTTAATGATAAGAAACTTTTATTGAATCTCCCTGTTGCGACTTTTTGTATCTCTTTTTTATCTTAATATGAGCGAACCAATCATTGTAATAAATCTCATAACTATCAGTGGATGACAACTTGGAGTGCTGCTATTACATTGTTCCTTGAACACCATTTTCGCGTGGAAAGTATAACTACCACCAAGTGACAGAAGTGATCCAAACTGGGGTTTGGTCATCAGTCAACAACATCTTATACTCATCAGAGGAAACTATTTTGTAGGGCAGCCTAATCCAGCCAGGTCAACCAATTACAGAACAATAAACGCAATGATGTGTGGGCATCATAGAGGCATGATTAATATAATAAATGTACGCATTAGAGGAAATGTACCAGACAAGTACAGAATTATGGTTAACGCTGATTAAATTGAGCTTTGATATTCTTCTCTCTTTCGTTATACTCTCTCCAAGGATATTTATGTACATAAGAGTCTGATTAATTGGACACCTTATGGACTAATTTGTGCAGTGATTTAATATTAAATTAGAATGGAAAGATTAATCTACAGTAGGCCCGATATGAATGTGTCATGAAGCAGAAACAACATTGTTACATTATTAACAACACTTTGCTGCTGTCACAAAGGTAATATTTGGGCTTTTTAACATGCAGTTTTAGTTCCATAATAGGGAATACTAGCATCATGTTGCAATCCTTTCAGATCTGATATGACGGGAGACAATTTTTAATGAAGGAGCCATAATATTTTTTATACAAAGGCATTACTGTCGACTTTTTAAAGTCTTTATTTTTCACAGGTACAGGGCATTTTACAATGACAGCAAGGTACTGAGAAAGGTTCTTGTCAATTCTTTTTTCCTTTCTGGATCAATACACAGCGGGGGGACAAAAATAAAATAATAAAGAAAAGAGCAGGAATAAGTGAAACATTTGTCTAGACTGTAGCAACCAGCGCATGCTGTAATCAGGTGTTCATGAATCGCATGAATGAAGCACTCACTAATTCTTTTCTATAGCATGCACACAAAAATGTAGTGTTTGTAGAAAAAGAAATGTGAGTAGGAATGGCAGGTTATGTTGAGTTTCTTTTTATCTTATTAAAAGGGTGTGTACAGAAAGACGGGGTAAATTACCCTGGACACATTTATGTAATATTACAATTTCCTGACGGATTACATTTACTAACAGGAGCATGCACAAAGCCGCACGTCAATAAACACCACACTATCCAGTGATGTTCCAGGGGTTCTCTTAGGTATAAGTGGAATTTTGCAGGAGGTGCATCACTATGAAAAGTGTTGTGAGTAATTAGGGCACAAAGTAGGTTAATATTAGAGATGAGATCCGGATTCCGACACGGAGAAACCCTCAGTTTCGAATACAAAAGGTTCCGGAAAGGAATCGTTCGATTTCAGGAATTAAGACCAAGTTTCGATTTTGATCGAACCCTCGAACATTCGATAATCCTCGAAAATAAGACGGAAAAAACTTGAAAATAGTCTGATAATATTGCGGGTATTTACCGAACGTTGGAGGCTATTTTGAAAATAGCCTTGAACGTTCGAATAAAAAAATAGACAAAGAGCTCAGCGACAGTCCCGATTGTAAGTTCCGTTTCGGATTTTCAGATCATTCAGGATTTTCCAGAGATCTGGAAAACCCGAAAACGAAACGAAACATAGCATTTCGTCCTCTCTAGTTAATATAGAGCCAAGCAACGGTAATATCAGGACCAAGTGATTGAATAACAGGGACGTTAGTTGTTACCCCTTTTGTATTTTACTTTCTATTAATGATGATCCTTATTCTCCTGCTGTCATTATAGAAATTTAGAAAATATTGTATTACAATTTTAGCAGATTCTTTTCATGTGTTTTATTCTATTGTCAGTTTTGGACAGCTCTATTAAAGGAAAAACACAAGCTAAAATATTGAGTATTCTAAATTATTTAGAGTTAGGTAGGTAGGTCTCCTCACTCAAAATCAGCAGCAGCAATGAGACAGTGATGCCAAAAAGAGGCAGGCTGGAAGAGTGCAGAGATCCCCCTCTGCTAGCCCAATGATAAGGGAAATGTGAGACCCTCTGGGTTTGGACTCTGAATAACATTATTCCGCAGCTCAGTAAGGAAATACAGCATGAGTATTTCTATAAAAAGGGCTTCTTATTCATGCAGCGACCAAACAGCTCTCTGTCTCCACCACATGTGGACACCTTCCTTCATTAACATATGCTTGCCGGTGTCAGGTACACTGACAGTTGGAGAGCAAAGAGACCAGTTAGTCACTGCATAGAGGTATTGTGTCTTTAGAGAAGCATTTCAGGATCTGTAATACAATCTTAATTCCCCACCAAGGTGAATATTTCCATTTTATCTTCTTGTAGTCCCTCTTAATTGTCTTACCATTCAGTTAGACACAATAGAGCCATCGAGACTTCTTTGCCATGGTCATTAGTAATTACAGATGTGGGGATACTGGTGATGCATTTTGGGGAGGCAAGTATATCTTATAAAACTTAAAAATACAAAGATACGTTTTGTTTTTCAGCGAGGAAATATGAATGTCTTTGTGGATTCATTAAGAGAAAAAAAACTGAAGCAGTCAGATCACTAAAGGTTTTCTTATTCGCGTCCTCCCACCCTACATTCCATCCGTTTATGCCGGGAAAAATACTGTTTATGCATCCTCATGAACGCCAGCTAGCAGAAGAGATTAATATAAATTGCCTTTTTACATTATACGTTAATTTTTCGCTTATTTGCACTGTTTGATAGAACAATCTGGCAAATTCTAGTAAGTAACCTTTACATCTGTGGTTCTGCTTCCTCTTAATAGTATGGATTTGTTAACTTTAACCAAAAGGTTATTTGTTTGACTTATTAGCATGGTGGGTACTGGTAATTTAAGGAAAGAACCTTCAACCTGTGGTTCACCAGCTGTTACTGATCTGCAATCGCACTGCCATCAAGATGTGTGTCACAATTGCCCAGATGGTAATTGTATGCATTCAGTACTTGAACCTTATCTATTCTAGTAAATTTGTACGTTCTTAATCAAGTGTGTAGGGATGAGTCTTAATCTTTTAAACACTGTAGATTCTTTGTGGATTCTCTATGAGAGGATAAATAAATGCTAATTAATGGCCGATGAGTTTGCATGTAAATAGATGCCTTTTTGTATGCTTAGCACCTTCTTAAAAACAATCAATTTCACAGCCCTCTCATAACACGGGTAATGGTCAGCACATGTAAAAAAGAGGTGAAGGGAGGCACACTTGAAAGGAATATATTTTCAAATAATCATTTATTCAAAAAAAAAAAAGTTTTGGCTTGAAAAAAAACAAAAACAAAACAACCAATACACAATGTTTTGGGGCGACTAAAGCCCCTTACATCGGTTTGCCAAGTGTGCTCCCTTTAAACTCAATCAGGGAGATTCAATAAGTTTTATAGTTTAAAATGATTCAAATTTTGCCCCACCAATAGATCGTATTTAACATTTGAAAGCAACACTGATGGTTGAGCCAAAATTAGACACCTTAACGATAAGAAATTTTAGTGAATAATAACCCTGTTTGATTGATTACTTACCTATTGTGGCCACAGGATTATAGGGGGCCACCTTGTATGTACCTGCTTGGACTCCACAAGCTTTAAAGAATTGGATCCGCTCAATGTAGTCTAAGGGTCTTGTGCCAAATAGATTTGGCAAGGTAGAGCTATTAAACAAAAGCAATTGGTCATGGAAATATAAGAAGCACTTTTTTGTCACAAACTCTGTTTTTAGCTATCTTTGGTGAAATTGTGTGATTCAGTATTGGTTAAAATGTAGTAAAAAAATTTACAAAATGATAACCAACGGAGTTGGCATAAATTGTATAAAAAAAAGGCTTCATCTAAGGAATGAGCCATCATTTGATATTTATGTCAGCCTTTCTTTACCTTTGTTGTGTGGACTTTGTTTCCACTACTAACAACGCATCTGTCCAAATCTGTAGAAACTTTGACAGTCTTCACCTTCTAAACAAGATGCATTTGACACCCACCATTGTGGATAACTATAGAAGCTGGAGAGAAAACAATAAACTTTGTAAAGTAACGCTAAAGTCATGCGTCCAGCGGTGTGTTTATTGAAATAGATAACTTGAACTTATATATTACAATAGAAATTTGAGGTATTTGGCTACACAAACTGTCCAAGGACAAACATAACCTTCGCACGGTAGTTTGAGGGGAAACACATGCTAACGGCACGCTTTTTTAAATAATGCAAAACTTCAACACCAATTAGAAAAGCAAGTCCCAGGATGCTGGCATTCTTGCAGAGTTGCAAAGAATACGCCCATTGTAAGCAATGGGCCCAATAAAATGGAAATAGGACACCTTGGAGATGTAGGAAACCTACGTTTCATATAAGTACCACATACTGTAGTTTCTGTATTGCTGTTTTAAAAATTCATTAAAAAAAAAACTTACATAAGGCAAAAGACGCCAAGGCCAGGAAACTCTGATATGCTATTTACGTTGATATTATTAACAGCATTAATGAAGATCTCTTGGGTATTATTGGCATTATTCATTTATGAACACTTGTTGACACTTAGGAACACAGACCTTTCTCAGTATCTTTAAACTGCCACTAATGAAGGGTAGAATACTAATTAGCAATAACTCGACTCTGTCAGGTTTTTTTGTCTTTCTTTTTGTGGGCTACACAAGCAACATTATGGCTGATACCTGTTTTGGTGATGATGGCTTGTGAGGATGTCCAATGACCAATGTGCCAACAAATACGGGCCGCTTTTGCTGATTGGACCATGGCAAAAAAAAAAATTGTCTATCGATATATTCATCACTGATAGTATCAATGCATGTATGCCACATTAACATTAACTGTTGTACTTTAATTTTGTAGAATCAACACAATGAAACCAGTGCTTACCTCCACACCTGATGGGCTGCTTTTGTGGACCTGCAACCTGTCAGGAAAAAAGAGCCATTTTACTGTTTGTGATCGTCCTCGTTTGTTTTTTGCAGCATTATGGCAGCGATTACCTCAAAGTACCTGGTTCACATGAACTGTAAAACAAAAAAAGAATTCTTTGTAGATGACTTAAAATCAAAAAGAGAAACCAGTAAATACTATCGTAGATAATTCATAGTATTCATCACATTTAAAAATGAGTTCAATTGAAATTAATGAAGATGACATTAATCTAGAATTCGAAACCAATAGATGTATTCATGGGGACATTAGGAAGTGGTGAGACTACCGCAGTTGGTTACTACAAGATGTAAATAGCCCTCATCTCCATCTGCACCACGAACCTCTTCAGGCAAGTTTTAGAATCAAGGAATCACAGATATTGTGAGCCTGCGGGGGAATCATTATAGATCTGGCAGTCAGGTAAACTATATGTAATGATAGGACCAGATACATTTATACCTACTGTGCCTAATAACCTTATTCTTGGACGACAATGCCATATATGAGAATGGGCCATGCAAACAACAAAAAGAATTGCTTTTCATTGGCTGAATATATAAATTCCTAGGATATGGTTTCAGTTTATAACAAAAAGTTCTGATCTATGATCATTTTGTTTGATCTATCTTACAAAAAAGAATCAACTATAAAGCAGGATTTTGTTTTCAAACTATACACAGACATTAAATTTTCTGTTTTTATTGCATGTAGTGGACCCCAGGAGAGCAATTCCGAATGACAGGTTGCTCAGTGCCTTTTTGCGCAGTGCCTTACTGCTTTTTCACTATTTTCCAGTACAAATATTAATGCAGTTGATTAAACACCAAGCTATCTACCCTTGATTAAAGTGAACTAACGATTTGATATGCAGCCAAACAGATAATAGTGAATTTTTAAAACATGCAGCAGGGAACACCATTTTCAATATGTGGACACTGTTGCACGTTTAATAATTGATATTCTATATATAGAAAGGCAAGCTGGTTAATTTAAACAAATAAAACCATATTAGCATCTTCTATTTTAAGGCACGTAGCCCTGAATGGTTTGTCAGCATTTTTCGTACAATAAAGTAAAAATAAGACACAGTCCAGGGTGGTTCTCGGCAGGAAATTAATGTTTACTTGCTTGATTTCTATTAAGAGTACCAATACAGCATTGATAAAAAAAAACTAAATGATAAGCAAGTTGTATTTATTCAATGCACAGAGCTTTGAAAAACAGATAGGGAGTGTGTGCCAGCATGAGATTTAGTTGAAATTTAAAAGGCAATATACCACAAGGCATCAGACTGACGGAAGAAAAAACATGAATTATAACCAGAAATCTATTGGGGACTTGATCAAAATGGCAGTTCTAAAAGTGAACAGGCAGTAAGAGAAGCCATTTTCATCAATTACCAAATTGAGTTATCAAGCCATACTGAGGAAAAGTAGACATTTATAACAAACCAAATACTGCCGTAGGATTGGTGTAATTTTTTAAGTGGATTATACATGACAGATAATGTATTTGATTACATAGGATATATTTAGTTAAACAACTTAGGCTTGCCTGGGTCTGGCATTCAGATAGATATTGCCTATGTGACATTCCACAAAAGTTGTAGGAACAGAGGAGGATTATCTATTTCTTGACTTGGAATGAAGCCAGTGTTCAGTAAATACTTCATAAAGGAGAACTAAGTCAATAAACACATTAGCAGCAAAGTGGTTGCAGTGGTTATCACTGAGGGGAAGGTAAGAGGCACCAGGGGGGGGAGGGAGGAGGGAAAAGGGAGGATGAGGTGGGGGGGAGGGGAGCAGAAAAGCGGAAGGGAAGGGAGGTGGAGAGGGGGGGAAGGGATAAGGGCTTCGGAGGCAGGGGGGGGGGAGGGGGGGGGGAGGGAGGGAGGAGCGGGGAGGGGAACGAAATGATAGTTGGGAGGGAGGGCGTGTGAGGGGGGGGAGAGGGAGGTGTGGAGTGGAGAGCAAAGAGGGTAAGGAAGAGATTGGAAGCGAAAGGCAGGAGAGAATAGAGGGGGGTGGGGGAAGTGGGGAGGGGAGGAGGGGGGGTAGGGGGGAGTTTAGGAGAGTGGGCGGGGGGAAGGAGGGGAGGGGGGTGGGGGGTGGGGAGGGGGGGAGGAGTGGGGTTTAGGGAGGGGGGAGGGTCGGGGAAAAGAAGGGGAGAAGAGGGGGGGGCGGGGGTGGAAGAGGGGGGGGGCCGCTGTGGGGGTGTTCGATTTCGGTTATTTTTCGATTTTTCTTTCGAATTATTAATCCATATTGCAAAGTTGTATGTGATATTTGGCTAGCATGGGTTCCACTCAGGCACTCTGTTTTCCCCCACCAATCATAAAGATATGCTGAGAAGTATGTGGTTAGATAAAGTGCTTTAAATGAGTGAAAGCTCTTCAGCTTAGAGGCCTTTGTGAATTGATTAAATATTGAAAATAATTGGGCTGCATAATTTGGTCGCTCTCCTCTCCTTTATATTGTATAAATATATTTCTATTTCTATGAGATTGCCATTAAGTTTTAGAGCAACTAATTAGGTTAGGGTGATATAACACTATTACAATAGGAAAGGTGTAAGTATCACTATTATAATACACCATAACAAATTACACTATACAAGAGTATACTACTACTCAACTTAATTTAATCAAAACAAATTGTATAACAATTAATTTACATAAGTATACTACAGGCAAAAGAGCGATCGATTTTTTTCACTCTGTGCATATACATAATCATGTTATTGTGAGCGGTTTGTGTGGCGCTTGCGCTGTGAGCGTTATTGTTTATTTCACAACCTACCACTCTATACAGTGATGACAGTTGTTGTGCAGACTGTTGTTCTCAAATGGCTGATCCTAAACGATAGTTTTGTAATATGCCGTGCCGTAGATGTGTAACTTTTTGAGGGTATGTTAATAAAACACCCTCCTAGCTAAGGCTAAAGATTCTTCATTTCTAGAGCCCTAATCGAGGTTCCCTAGTTGTAAGGCCACCTACCCCTTGTTCCGACTTGAAAATATGAAATGCCCCTCAATTAAGCATGCCAAATACCTATTTTGTGGTGTACCGGTCACACAATTAGTGCTCTCAATCAGTTCCCATACACTAAAACATAAGACAAATAATTCCCAATGTGCACCCAAGTTGCAAGATGTATGTGTGAAATGTGAAAGATATTGCTTAGATTGAAGATTTTGGGTCCAGGGTCTGATGTGGATGTATCAATGTACTGTAAAGATGCCACACGATTGAATGTTGGCGCTATATAAATCCATACATATACTATTCCAACTTATGCTAGGTCGTTATTTAAAAGAATAGAAATCAAAGAAAGCTTAAAGTGTACCCTTCAATGCAAAAGACACATACATTTGAAAGCATACAGGTAAATGACAAAAACTCTTTCATATGGTTATAATAGGCGATCGAATCTAGATTTAGATGGTGTTCTTGACCGGAAGTTAATTCAACCTCATTTCAACTCTTCTTGCATTCTGAAAGGAATGTTTTCACATATATTTACAAACTGAGTCTTTTTGTCAACTTTAGATTCTGCAGCGGCTTCATCGGGTGCTATTAAAATAATGATAGGTCATCATAGCATAAGGAAAAATGTGCAGCAGGAAGAAGGAATGAAGCCAATGCTGCCAAAAGTATATAAAGAGAGCATTTTATAACGAAGTTCAGGCATACCCTGTTGTTTGCTACGGTGAATATATGTACATTTCCATATTGGGTACATTTAGTTTCTTTTACATAATCTTTTATTTTGAATATGTTCCATACCAAAGGAGTCCATTTAATCTTTCTGCCATTAAAACACATCCTATATTTCTTGATAAACTTTTTGTACCCTATTCAGACAATGTCCCAATATACACCAAAATGTGTAAAAAAAATACGCAGTGCTTATGACTAATTCATTAACGTAATGATGATGCGTCAGTCATTAACCCACCCAGGATATGATCATTACTGATAATGATCGCACAATGATAGGGAACGTAATAACTCCACCCAAGAATATGATAATAAGTTATGATAATAATATATTGAATGATTGGTGCAGTCATAAAAACCCACCCAAAGGATATGATAATCATACTGTAATGATATGGCACAGTATAACTCCACCCAAGGATATGATAATCCATTACTGTAATAATATGGCAGTCATACCTCCACCCAAGGATATGATTTCATTACTGTATTATGGCCCATATCATAAGTCCAACCAAGGATATGATAATCATTACTGTAATGATTTGACACAGCATAACTCCACCAAGGATTGATTATCACAGGTCTGTAATATATGGCCCCATCATAAGTCAACCAAGGATATGATAATCATTACGTAATGATTTTGACACAGTTCATAACTCAGCCAAGGATATATAATCATTATTGTAATGATATGGTACAGTCATAAACTCCACCCAAGGATATTATGATAAATCATTACTGTAAGTATGGACCACAGTCATAACTTCCACCCAAGGAATATGATAATCATTACTGTAATGATTATGGCACAGAGTGTCATAACTCCACCAAGAACATGATAATCATCCTGTTAATGTATGCAACAGTCAAAACTCAACCCAATTGATATGATAATAATACGTAAAAAAAAATGGTTATGGCAGTACTAAATCCACCCCAAGGATAGATTATCATTTGCCTGTAATAAATGGGCCAATCATTAAGTTCTAACCAAGGATATGTTAACATTACTTAATGATTGACACAAAGTTTATAACTCCCACCAGGATATAATAATCATACATATAATGATTTGACACAGTCATAACTCCACCAGGCATATGATAATCATTACTGTAATAATTATGGCACAGTCATAACTCCACCCAAGAATATGATAATCATTACTGTAACAATATGCACGAGTCATAACTCACCCAAGGATTGATATCATAATGTAATATATGGCCAATCTAAGTTCACCAAGGATATGATAATCATTACAGTAATGATATGACACGGTCAAATTCCACCCAAGGATGTTAAAGGACAACAATACTCCTATCCCAATACTAAAACCCCTTTAAAAAGATGAACGTACCTGGAGGCAGGGAGGGAGGATGATTACTTATATCTCTCAATTCGGTTTCCTGGAGGAGCTAAAGGCATGTTCAGTTTGTTTTATCTTCCATCTGCATACAGATGAAATGAAGCCAGGAGGACGCTGGCAGAAGCAATTTTCTTGTGCTGGTGTACCCACAGAAAAAAATATGGGAGGGAGGAATTACCAAACTGATCTCCCTGCCCATGGTGGCAATATTTTAACTGGTTTTTTTTTTGTTTTTTTTTAAAATAATTAGTAGAAAATGGTGAGTTTCATGCCAAATGCTGTCGGTAGGAACCTCTTAAAAAAGTTCTGAAAATTAGGGTTTTTAATATTCTAAAAACGAATACAGATGAATGAAAACTGTCGCGTTTCTCAAATGCGTTTGTTTTTTTACACCCCTTTGTCCATCTCTATGGCCCCCATGGTTATTTATATGCATGGATATATTCCCTGTTCGTTCCTTAATCACTCACTTTACTTTTCGTATTGAATTCACCATTTATCGGGCCAATTGTGAGAAAAAATTGGATCAAATTTATTAATTTCAGAGTGTTGACTATTTCATTAGATGTCATTGGTCAGAGCATTGTCCTAAATATTAAAGAGTTTGCGAATTCATAATTGTCTTAAATCTTAAAAGACAACTGTGACTGTATTGAAACAAGTTAGGGAGATATTCTAAGTTGTGGTGAATGAAGTTCAAATTTCGCTTTTAGTAGGTTGAGGACCATTCACCTGGCCCTCTGCCTCCTCCTCTGCCCAGGGTTGAGCATGTGGCAGGAAAAGACGGAGGCGGCCCAACGGAAGGACCGCACAACAGAAAAAACAAGGAGCGGGAGGGGGGGAAACAAAAAAAAAAGAAAAAAAAAAAAAAGCCACACACAAACACACCCCCAACGCCCAAACAAAACCAAAAAAACAGGAAAAACAAAAAAAAAGAAAAAAAAAAAAAAAAAAACAATAAGAAAAAAAAAAAAAAAACAAAAACAAAAAAAACAAAAAAAAAAAAAAAAAAAAAAAAAAAAAAAAAAAAAAAAAACAAAAAAAAAAAAAAACAAAACAAAAAAAAAAAAAAGAACAAAAAAAAGAACAAAAAACAAACAAAAACAAAAAAAAAAAAAAAAAAATAAAAAAAAAAGAACAAAATAAAAAAAAAGAAAAAAAAGAAAAACAAAAAAAAAAAAAAAAAAAAAAAAAAAAAAAAAAAAAAAAAAAAAAAAAAAAACAAAAAAAAAAAAAAAAAAAAAAGAAAAAAAAAACAAAAAAAAAAAACTACAAACCAAAAAGAAAAAAAAAAAAAAAAAAAAAAAGAAAAAAAAGAACAAAATAAACAAAAAAAAAAAAAGAAAAACCAAGAAAAAAAAAAACACAAAAAGAACAAAAAACAAAAAAAAAAAAAAAAAAAAAACAAAAACAAAAAAAAAAAAAAAATAAAATAAAAAAACACAAAAACAAAAACAAAAAAAAAAAAAAAAAAAAAAAGACTAAAAAAAATAAAAACAACAAGAAAACCAAAAGAAAAAAAAAAAAAAAAAACAAAAAAAAACTAAAAAAAAAAAAAATAGAAAACAAAACCAAAAAAAAACAAAAAAAAACATAACAAACACAAGAAAAAACCAAAAAAACAAAAACAACAAAACAACAAAACACAACAAAAAAAAAAAAAAAAACAAAAAAAAAAAAAAAAAAAAAAAAAAACAAAAAAAAAAAACACAAAAAACAAAAAACAAACACCACACACAAAAAAAAAAAAAGAGAACAAAAAAGAAAAACAAAAAAAAAAAAAAAAACAAAAAAAAACAAAAAAAAAAATAAAAAAAAAAAAAAAAAACACACGAAAAGTACAAAACAAAAAAAAAACCAAAAAAAACCAACACAAAAAAAAAAAAACAAAAAAAAAAGAAAAAAAAAAAAAAAACAAAAAAACAAAAAAGCAAAAAGAAAATAAAGAAAAAAAAAGCAAAACAAAAATCCAAACAAAAACCAAAAAAAACCTAAAAAACAAACAAAACAAGGAAAAACCAGAACAACACACCAAAAAAAAACAACACAGACGAAAAAAAAAAAAAAAAACAAAAACAAAAAAAAAAACCAAAAAAAAAACACAAACAAACAAAAACCAAAAAAACCACACAAAAAAAAAAAAAAACAAAACAAAAAAACAGAAAAAAAAAAAAAAACGAAACCAAAAACAAACCA